>CM034710.1:29711352-29731032 GCA_020142125.1 Phrynosoma platyrhinos
TGTGTCCAAATATCCTGAAGCAGCTGAATAAGCTCCCAATATCAGGTTGTTGTTGTGTTATATGTATCAGCCAAAAATAGTGAACAGAATTGACAATGAATTACCATCTTGGCCATCATAAAGCCAAAGAGGGTCATTTCTGGACAGGTCAATGTAGGTCCCAGGATGTGGTGAGGAATGTCTGTACACATCCACTCTATAGCACTGGTACAATTTCATGTGGTGTATACACACAAGGTGACTAGATGGCCTCCTTTTCCCAGACATGTCCAACATTTTAACCTTCTGTTTGGGATGAAATCCAATCGCTCCTCCATTTCAGCATGAAGCCCATTGAGTAACACTGCCTTCAGAGTGTCTATGGCTATCTGCACTGCAGAAATACAGTTACCCCTCCATTTTAGCAGACTTGAAGTCCACAGTCTTGATTATTCACAAAGGGGTGATCCTCATTGGTTAAAATGGTATGCATGCCCACATTGCACATGCAGAGCTGCACGCAGGAGTGCACAGCTATTCAAGCCAATGGAGCTTGAATATTCCCAATTTTTCATATTTGCAGGAGGGTCTGGAATGGATCCCCCACGAAAAAGGAGGGGCGACTGCAATTCAGTTTGATGCCACTTCAACTGCCATGGCTCAGTGCTATGAAATTCTGAAATTTGCAGTTTTGTGAGTTCTTTAGCCTTCTCTATCCAAGAGTCCTGGTGCCACAACAAATTACAAGTCCCAGGTTTCCATAGCCTTGAGCAATGGCAGTTAAAGTGGTGTCAAGCTGCATTATTTTGGCAGTGCAGATGCAGCCTAAGGACGTTATCACACAGGGAGTTGCGGGGAGAAAGTGGAAATAAACCGGACGAGCGGAAGACTTTAATTTATGGGATTTGTCCCGTTCCGCCTCGTCTGATAACTAAATTCGAATTTAAAAGGGGGTTAATTCGAACAAAAACCTGATCTTTTCAAATCCTCAAAAATCCCAAAAATGAAAAGATCAGGTTTGCGTTCGAATTAACCCCCTTTTAAATTTGAATTTAGTTATCAGATGAAGCAGAACGGAACAAATCCCGTAAATTAAAGACTTCCACTCGTGCCCGTTTATTTCCACTTTCTCCCTGAGACTCCCAGTGTGATAATGTAAGATACTTCTGTAAGAAGGACATAGGGACTCCTCTCTACTGTTGTGCCTTTGATTCTGTCTCCCAGAGCAACAGTTGATATCTTAAACTCATAGGTATGTTTGTTTTTCCTTAAATCTGGGAATTAAGAGCTTAATCTTCTGTCACAGAAGTATGCTGAGAGAAGTAGATGAAGCTATTCATGTGGAATGTGATCATTCATCACCGAGTGGGTACGGTGCAGGCAGAGAATGAAAAAATAAACCCTAGCAATTCAGCTGAAGCCCAACCAGAGGTGAAACAAAGTTCAGTCCATGGATAAACTGCCCTTCCTTCTAAACATGAAGCTATGTGGGCACACTGCCACTGGAGGAGTTTCAGGAAAAGGAGGCCAGAACTAGCAAGCCTTCAGTATGGTTAATCCTGCTTTATAGAGATGCCTCTAACATGCCCAAAGTGTAGGTAGCCGCATGAATCCAATATGAGGAAGAAATCTATCCAAAAATAATGCGTAAGTGGTTTTGGATTTTTTTTTTTAAAGAAGGCTTTATAAAAAGCATTTATGTCACAAATTCAGGAACAAGTGTTCAAATTTGCCAGAGATCTTCTTCAGGCTTGGAGAAAAGTTCAAAAGTTTAAAGGCTAAAGCTGCTGTCATACTGCAGAAATAAAGCAGTTTGACACCACTTTAACTCCCAGGGCTTAGTGCTATCAATGAATGAATGAATCATTAATTTATTGAATTAGTCTGCTGGCCATTTGAAACTGGCTCAATGGAATCTGGGATTTGTTGTTTAGTGGGGGCACCAGAGCTCTCCAACAAGGAAAGCTAAATATCTCTCAAAACTACATATCCTAGAATTCCATAGCAATGAGTCATGGCAGTTAAAAAGGTGTCAAACTGCTTTATCTCTGCAGTGAAGACACATCCTGAGTCAGCTGAGTTTGAAACCAAATTGGCCCAATTTGGATCAATGCAGATTGATCCAATTGGATGTCATGACCAGGTTGGTCTCAAATCCAAATCTATTCTGACAGACTGGATGATCCAACTCAACAATGTGTCTCCTCAATATTACAAAATAGTACTAAATCAGGAAAAAACATTAGGCTAGGCAAGGAAAGAGGATGAGGGGGCTGCATTTTGCTCATTGAATGCTCTAGCTTCCCATGTGACTCAATAATCTCAGTAGCACTGCAGAAATAATCCAGTTCCCTAAAGTAAATTTTCAATTATTTAACAAAGAAAAGCCTATTTCCTTGCCAGACTTGATCACCTCTAAGGGGGCTAAGGTATATTCAGGGAGATTATTGCATTAATAAATAAGGCAAGTGTTGTAGTCTCATTCGGGATGCAGCTGGGTTCCATCACATGGATTTTGCGGCTGATGCCACCTCCTATCTAAATTCAACCTAAAATCTGCCTAAAATCAAGTTAGAATCTGCCCTCAACTGGACTCATTTCACTTTCGGGAGCTTCCTGGCTTTGCAAATCAGCCAGCTGAGGGCGGATTTTAGCCAGGTTTTTGCCTGGATACAGTTGGGAGGCAGCAACAGCAGTAAAATCCATGTGATAATACCTGGCTGCATCCAATATTCATCCCTAATTTGGAAGAGGTAAGTCACCTTGTTTATTAATGCAATAATCTCCCAAATTTCATGCACATGTGTAATTTTTTTTTAAAGTTATGGGCCGATGTAGACCGGCCTAAAGGGCCAGCTTGGAGGTGGAGTTGGGTTGGGGCAGCTGCACGCTGGCCGCCCCGACTCCACCCCGACCCTGTCCTGATGCCGCATGCCCATTCGCACGGTGCGCAGCAGCAGGACGCCTTCTTGGTGCAGCGTGCACAGACACTCCGCCAAAATGGCACAAAAAAGCCACCGCTGAAGCTGAAAGTGCGGTCTTTTGCCACCTCCAAAAGGAGCAGCATTTTGCCGTTCTTTTGGGGGCAGCAAAAAGGAGGATTGGGACTGTGGTGTGCGGTTGCTGCAGCCCCGATCCGCTGCTCCCAGGAGTGGCTCTATGGCACCCCTTTTGGGCTGTCTGTATTGGCCCTGTCTTTTGCTTACCAGTGCAATTTAATGCAAGAGGAACACTTTGGATTTCCAAAGTCTGATTCAGATTTTGATCCTAATAGGCTTGAATTAGATCCAAATCAGCCCAATCCATATGGAGGCCAAACCTGGATAATTGAACTGAACTCTGAACCAAATTAAGGGTCCCTTACACAGCTCAGTTTTGAAAGTTTGTTCATGTTGTCTTTGTACTAGAAGGCAAATATCTTTTCCCTCAGACTGAATGTAGGTTTTAAGATGGGTTATCATTGAACGATGCTTTTTCTTCTTTGTTTGATTAAAATGTCTTTTCAATTGTGTTCTAAATTTATTTTTAATATTTTAATTGCATTTTTAAAAAAACCACTGTCACTAGCTGCTTTTCCTGGGTGCTATTTTTAGACAAAAGGATGAGATAAGCACAGAATAAAATATCTGAATGGTTTATTTTTCAAGGCCAAACTAGAAGTGAGGCAAATGACACAAGCTGCCCATGCATGCTTGTTTTTTCATTACTGAACCAGCAGCTGTTAGGGAAGAAGAAACCCAAACTACGACCACAGCATTGAAGAAACAAGTCTTTGGAGATTATCACACTCAAAAAAAGTGACTTATCCCCAATGGGTTACAGTCGCATTTCGGATTATTACCTGGTTTTATTGCACATGAAATTGCCACTGGTGCCGCTAGACGACTGCAACCTAGCTACAGCTTGGGTCCCAGCCGTGCTCAGCCAGCCGCTTTGCAAAAACAGCAAGCTCCTGTTTTTGCAAAGCAGCTGGCTGAGCATGGCTGGGACCCAAGCTGTAGCTAGGTTGCAGTCGTCTAGCAGCACCAGTGGCAATTTCATGTGCAATAAAACCAGGTAATAATCCAAAAGCAACTGTATCCAGCTGTGGATAAGTTACATTTTAAAATAATTTTTAATAATGGAGGATAACTCTCCTCCATTACCATGGAATAACAGCAACAACGACGATGATAGTTGTTATTTCTTACCTACCTGTCCCTATGGATGGAGGTGGGGGACAATAGATTAAAATACAGCCATAAATGGAACACCGTTAAACACAGTCAAAACCACAAACTCAATTAAAATTTAATATACATAAATAATCAGTTAAAAAAGCAAACATCAGTTTTAAAAAAGCATACATATTAAAACCAATCAATTCATAATTTAAAAGCTCCATCTGGATAGGCCTGCTGGAAGAGATTACACTTTAATGTTGTTTTAAATTCAGACAGTGTGTACAGTTGTTGAATCTTTTCTGGCAGGTCATTTCACAATTTGGAGGCAGTTGATGAAAATGTCCTCTAGTTAACAGTTGTCCTCTAGTTAAAGTAAATGTCCCCCAGAAGATCTGAGTGTACACGACAGATTATTACCCATGGGATTGGTAATATGGATCCAGACTGTATAGGACTTTCAAGGTAACAACCAACACTTTGCACCTTGCCTGGAAACTAATTGGCAGCCAAGGGAGTGATTTTAACATTCGCATAATATGATCACTCCTAGATGTACCAGTAATTAATCTGGTTGTCATGTTTTGCACTAACTGAAATTTCCAAACTTGGTAGAGAGGTAATCCAATGCAGATTTTGGAAGTGATTCCAATTCATCTAGTCCATCCCCGAACCAGTACAGGAATTCCACTCACATACTTATACATGCACACACCAAAACAAACACACAATGAAACTGCTGTTTGTCTCTGGATATAAGCATTCATTGACACCAATGAAAGTTTGTACCTTTGTCCTTCTTTTGTATTACTCATGCTTAAACCTGCAATGTTTTAATATATTTATAAATTAATACACTACAAAAAGTTTTAGCAATTAATAATTAATTACTAAAGAATAAATACAAGAAAATAAGAAAAGAACCTCAACTCCTATTTTATACCTGGCAAAGAAAAAAGTAGTGATTGGAACATTTTATATAAGGCAAAGCAAACAAAAATTTGCTTGGTGCATTCATTCTCTGCCATAACTGAATTGAACAGGTTGCAGCAGGAAAGCCTAACCTCTATGCCCTTTCAAATATTACCTTTTAAAAAGGCACACCTAAGACATTTTAATCCTGGGTATAAAAAGTGTGAATGAGATAAATTCACATATTACATTTATTTATCATACAAGTTTGGCCATTATGGAGAGAACTTTCTTGGCTGTAGCTTCCCCGTTGGGGGGCACCTTCCATTACAGAAGTGATTGGTGCTGACCTTGCCTTTATTTCAGTTGAAATCTAGTCATTCACTGAAATATTTAGGGCTGAGGCTGCTGCCACACTGCAGTTTGGCACCACTTTAAGTGTCATGGTTCCATCCCATGAAATCCCAGGTAGCTTATTGTGGTACCAAAGCTCTCTGAGAAAGAATGCTAAAAATCTCACAAATGTACAAACCCAGGAATTCCATAGCATTGAGCCACAGCAGTTACAGCAGTGTCAAACTGCTTTATTTCTGCACTGTAGATGCAGCCTTACAAGATCATGGCTTGGTGTCTGATCTATAGCAGTGGTTCCCAACCTTTGGTTCTCCAGATGATTTGGACTTCAGCTCCCATAATTCCTGACTGTTGACCAAGTTGGCTGGGGCTTCTAGGAGCTCAGGTCCAAAACAAATAGAGGACCAAAAGTTGGGAACAACTGATCTATATGATTATGGGTTTTATTTTCTTTGAGTTAAATTCTTTCCCATTGTTTAAAATTGTCTACAGTGAACTGTTTACATTTTAAAGATGGTTTTTAAAATGACTTTGTTCATTCCCGTGCTGAGATCTGCTGACCTAGAGAATATTAGAAATATTATTTAACTAACAGAGAGCCATGCTGGCGTGCAGCTCTCCTGTTAATGATGCACCCAGCAGCAAATCCAGATTTCTTTCCTTGTAAAGTGTAAAGTCCTTGATTTCCCACATGAACAATACATTGTTCCCAAAGGTCATGCAAATAGAATTCTTTTCTCAATAAATACATCAATCATTAATATGGATCACTTATGTTCATTTCCAAGAGAGACACACAGTAGCATGTTCTTATTTCTGATATTCAGATATCCACAATCAATAGGGCTGCATCTGCACTGCAGAAACAAGGCAGTTTGACACTGCTCGAACTGCCACGGTTCAAGTGTAGTGGAATTATGAGATTTGTAGTTTTGTGAGCTATTTAGCCTTCTCTGTCAGAGAGCTCTGGTTTTGCAACAAACTACTAATCCTAAAATTCAATAGCATTGAGCCATGGCAGTTACAGTGGTGTCAAACTAGATTATTTCTGCAGTGTGGATGCAACCTAGACTTAGCAGAACCTCAATGTTTGAGGAAGCAGATAAAATCTAGTGGGGTTAATCATAGGAGGGGGAATCCTAAAACAGGACAATGAGGCCTGTGCATGCTTGGTGTTTGCAGAATGCTGACTGTTGGGTGGGATGGTGGGAGGGAGGTGGAAAACAAAGTAAAGGGCACAGTGGAAGTAAGTATAATGGAATATGATACAGAGGAAGGCAAGGCTGGCTGACTGATGCTCTAAATCGGAACATCCTGCACCCTGCAATTTTTTGTTACAGTTCCCAGGGCTTTCTTGGTGACCAAGCCCAGGTTATGGAACTCCTTGCTGAGGAAAACTAGGCTGCCCCACCAGTGGCATCACTAGGGGATGCAGACGGTACGGGCTGCACCAGTTGACACCCTAAAGGGGGTGACACCACTGATCCTTTTAGCAGAAATGGGCTGTGGCATTCATCTGCATCCCTTTAAAATGCTTTAAGGGATTGTGGGAGTGGGGTGAAACTCAGTGGGAGAAAAAAGGAGAGGCTCCAGAATTTTTTAAAAATTAAAATTTCAAGTTTCAAATTTTTAATTTTTTTTAATTTTTTTGAAATTTTAAACAATCTTTTAAAATTTTCTTTAAAAACATCATCTTTTAAGCAAATATTCCCTATGTAAATGTAAATATATTTAGATTGCACATATGATATTGTAATTTGAAGGCATAATTTTAATTTTACTAGTTGTTTATGTTGCAACAATTACCATTACATTCAGTGGTATATGGGAATTACAATTTACAAGTAACATTAGTGCAAAAAAGCATAACTAAAGATTCTGTATGGTGTGAGGTGGGAGGTCAATGGGGGACAGGTGACACCATGAGTTATGGCACTGGGTGATACCAACCCTAGGGATGCCACTGTGCCCCACCTCCCTGTTGTCTCTCCACCAGCAGGGAAAGACCTTTTGCTCAGGTTGGATATGAGCAATTAGTCAGTTCCCCACATTTGCAGACCTGAATTTTGCAGATTTGATTATTTGTGTTTTTGAATCATATGTTCTCATCTGGAATCTTTAGGTCTGCCAACACAATTCTGCCAGAAGCTGACTATAGAGTCAGTCAGGAGGATTTAGAGATTACTAGAAAAAAAAACATTTCTCTATGCATTTGTAGGTCCTCAGTGTGATTCTATGGTCAACTTCTGGCAGATATTGATTATAGAGTTGTACTGGAGGACCTACAGATTCCTAGAGAGGTGTTCTCTCAGGTAAAAAATTAGTGGGGTTTTTATTTGCATTTTCCCCACTTTCACAGGGTTCTGTGTCCCTAACTTCAATGAATATGGAGGACCTACTGTAATCTGGATCCCTGCAGTAGGGGATTTTAAGGGGAAATATGCTGTGTGTCTTTCCAGTGATATATTTTAAATTGAATTTTTCGAAATTCTTATGTTTTAATGGAATGATTTTGTGTTTTAAAAGCATTTTTATTATTATTTGAATGTTTTAATTACTCTTCTTGAGAGCCAGTTCTGAGAGACATGCAAGATAGGATTGAAATAAATAAATATTTTAAAACTCTATTCTGTTTTTGTGGAGTGCCAGTGTGATGTAGTGGTTTGAGTCTTATATGTTTATCACACGGTGTTCTCGTAACGTAATGAGTACGTGATGAGAACAGAATGGAATGTATTTTATTGTACGGTATGATCCTCATCAAGTTCCCATTCTATGCTCTGACAGTCCCTAGCCCGTTGCAGGAGGAGAACTGTAAAAATGCGTCCTCAGCCAGTAAGAACGCTTTCAGACCGTTCCAGATGATGTGTGTGTGATAATCCTACCTGGTCTCAATCTGTCCTCATGTTCTGATTGGCTAAGACAACCTCCTCCCCTCCCATCCTAAAACATCCACAAACTCAACTCAACTCTTCCGGTGTTGATGCAAGGAAGGTGCCACAGGCAATTAAAAAAAATATTTTTTATTATTTTTGTAGATTGAATTGCACCATGTTTACAAGAAAAAACAATGAATGCTTGCTACCTAAACCTCTCAGTAGCATTCTTTCCAATGCAGACATAGGGGTTTTCACAATAATGAGCATGCGCCAATGAGGGATGGCTGAGGAACTACTTTAGCGCCAGTACCGGTACAAAAGTAAATGCAGTGCGATAGTAGGTGTTCTCATAACGTTACTATCCCATTATCAATAGTCTAATGTGGTAACACCCATTCCCATATCATTACATTCCAGGGACTCGATGGGAAGGTTACAGGTACTGGTGTGATAAGCTTATTAGACTACAACTCTAGAGACTAGGGTCTGACTCCCTCTCAGCTACAAAACTCATGATCTTGGGCAAGTCACACTCTTTCAGGGGAAGACAATGTCAAACCTCGTCTGAAGAAATCTTGCCAAGAAAATCCTGTGATAGAGTCATCATAAATTGGAAATGACTTGAAGGCACACAACAATAACAACTACAACTACAACAACAAATTATGTTTTTAAAGATCTTATAGTACTGGCATCAATGGGCTTTGGAAAAAACAGGAAGATTAAACAAAGCAACTTACAAAAGTAATGTATTGCAAAGTATGAGAAATCCAGACAAGTGTTTGAAATCATTAATATGGACCATTTAACTGGTGCTGGAGAATTCTACCGAAATAAGAGAAGATTTTGCAGGTAGCACCACCTGAAGGAGGGAATTTGGTGAATATTTGGCACATGAACAGCAAGGCAGAAAAATTAGTGTACAGCATGTTATTGGAAAGACAAAGTGAAAAGGCAAAAACACCAGACCACCCTTCGGCAAGTCAGCACAGAGAAATTTGTAATAACACATCATCTTCCAGGCACACATGAGTATATGCTGGGTGTGGATCTGAATGTTGGCACAGACTACCTTATATTAAATGGGCCCAAGTAGACTAGGACTCGCCTTTGCTACTAATTTACTTAGATATTGCACTGCTGCTAAATACTAATGGTAACTTTTAGTTCCTTGAAATTGCAAATAAAGTTCAGCAATTTAAAGGTTTGGGTCTGTTTCTCACATTTTTCTTTAAAAACAACAAAGAAGACTATCTCTAAGCATTCACAGAGCATATTTTCTTCAGTACCAAACTCACTTCCAGGAAATACCTCCTGGGCTGGATCCACACTGCAGAAATAATCCAATTTGACACCACTTTAACGGCCATGGCTCAATGCTATGGAATTCTGGGAATTGTAGTTTGTTGTGGCACTAGCGCTCTCTAGCAGAGAAGGCTAAATGTCTCACAAAACTACCATTCCCAGAATTCCATAGTACTGAGCCATGGCAGTTAAAGTGATGTCAAACTGGATTATTTCTGCAATGCGGATGCAGCCCATGTCTGAAAACTGTGTGGTCTTCTAGTTTCAAGATGCATTGTCCAGAAACACCTTCTCTCTGTAGTTATCTTAAATGCCATGTGTTGCATCTCTGAACTGTTTATCACATTCCCATTTCCTAAAGGGAATAGCAGATGTTTGTTTGTTTTTAAATATATTTTTCAAAATTACACAGGAGGCCTTAATGCACATTTCATGTGTGCTTCATGTTGCAATAGCTTTCTGGAGATGCACAATGCATACTTTTATTAAAGTTTTTGAACCCAGTAAATGACATTCCACTATACTATACTAGTACAATTGTGATTAGAGGTCTCTTTTCTTTGGATTTTCTCTGCAACAGATAAATATGGTGCAGTTGCAGGTGGGGAATTGATGGATGGATGGATGTGTTCCATGTTGATCGATGTGCAAGTGGCTGATTAAATATTGCACTGAAGAGTGCTACCCAAGCAACAATTTTTAAAAAAATCTACGTGAAGATTCCTCTCCCCACTGCACAATTTGTTCAGCAGGCAAAGAAATTTTTTATTCTGACAGCCTTTTTAGAACTGAAATTTTTTGTTTGCTTTTAAAAGAAATCACTTTTAATAGTATTATTTTAATTGTCCTGTTTTTTTTACAATTGCCTTTGACAATTTTAAATTTTATATTTTAAATATTTTAATTATATTTTAATGGTGATTCTCTGTATGTTTTTCACTATGATGTCTTATTTTGTAAGCTGCCCCCAGGTTTTTGGGGAAAGCAAAATAACAACAACACTGGAGATTATCACATTGACATAAAATCTGACTATTCCCCAATGAGATACAGTTGGGTTGTGGGTTGCTACTGGGTTTTATGACATGCAAGTCACTACTGCTGCCACCAGGCAAGTGCAACCTGGCTAAATCCTGGGTCCCAGGCATGCTTCCAAGGCCGCTTTTCCAAGCCAAGAGCTTGCCGCTTTGGAAAAGTGGCCTCTGAAGTGCTCCTGGGACCCAGGATGCAGACAGGTTGCACTTGCCTGGTGGCAGTGGCAGGGACTTGCATGCAATAATACCCAGTAGCAACCTGCACCATTGGGGAGCAGTTGGATTTTATGCCAATGTGATCATCTCCATCAACAACAGCCAGATAAGATTGCTGTTGTTGTTGTTGCTGTTGTGTGCTTTCAAGTAATTTCTGACTTAAGGTGACCCTAAGGCAAACCTGTCATGGTGTTTATCACTGCCTACCCCTGAGTTTGAGAGCATGTGACTTGCCCAAGGTCACCCAGTGGGTTTCATGGCCAAGCTGGGAATCAAATCTTGCTCTCCAGAGTCATAGTCCAATACTCAAACCACTACGCCATGTTGACTCTTTGAATTTACATATGTATGTATTATTTCCAGTTTCTGTGAATGGCTTTGAAACCTGGACAATGAAGAAAGCTGATAAGATGAGAATCAACTCATGTGAAATGTAATGCTGGAGAAGAATTCTATGAATAGCATGGTCTGCTAAAAGACAAATCAATGGGTCCTAGAGCAACTCAAGCCTGAACATTCTCTAGAAGCCAAGATGATTAAAGTGAGACTGTTGTACTTTGGCTATATCATGAAAAGACAGGACTCTCATTTTTTTGAGCTTAATTTTCCACTGAGGAAGACGTTTAGTCAAAACGTGTTTGGTTTTATTGTTATTTTTTTATCTCTTATAATACATGTCCTCTGGAAGTGCATATATTTCTGCTCCTTCATGCACTTTGAATGTTGGATATTTTTTTATTGTATATGTCATTTGAGATTTATATATTTCTAATCTTCTTTGTATATTGGCAGTGTATTTACTTTTTATTTGCATATATATGGGAAGCATACACATTGCTTATTGTTTTTACTTTCTGACACAGTGTATTGCCTTGACCACACACTGTTTACCTGGATGCCAGAAAACTACTGTTTCTACATTTATTGTATAATTTAGATAATAAAACTTTCTTATTACTTTTTCATTACTTTTTCCTAGACCTTTCTGTTTGCCATACTGAGTCCTATAGCTGCAGAATGGGCATAGTATATAGTTGTCAAAAGTGAAACTATTGTGAACTTGAAGCTGTCAACTGATACATCGAGGAAAGGCATATGATAAGAGAGGAACTTAAGAGAGGAACAGATTCTGTAGACTGTCTCCTCCAGGCTGTATTTGCTGACATTCACAGTCTAGCTTTGGCTGCAAATTGATTCAGAGTTAATCAATATCTGACACCAGCCACATGCAAAACTGTTTGTGGATTTCTTGCAGCATGAGAAAGGCTTGGAATCTATTTGGCAGCAATACCCCTCTCCAGAAAGCTTGTTTCAACCTGACTGTGTGGGACAGAATAATTCCCTTGTTTTCAAAATTGGCATCTAATAAGATCGAGTCTCAACACATCCCTTTTAGGATTGTAATATCAGATCTGAGATTCTTCGAATATTGGCGGGCTTCGGTTCTCCCTTCTTTTGCCAGCTCCTGGTATTTTCTCATCCATCTTTCTCATCACACTGTTTGTTAATGAGACCTATTTGTTCCATCATCACTAAACAAATGCCTTGCTGTTTTATTTAGGCATTTATATATATGCATGCCTTTAAAAAGGTGCCACACCTTTTAAAAAATGAAAATCCTGAAATGTCTTACAAAGAGAACAGAAAAAGCAATAAAAACATTTCAGAAAATATGCACACCATAGAGGCACATTTTAAGTACAATTTACCTGGATCTTTGTTGTCTGTGACTCACAGGTACTCCAACCCATTAAACTGAAAGTTTAAAATTCCCCATTCAGTTTAGATGTGCATTAGGTTTGTGGCAGTAGAATGTAATTCAGTGAAATGTAGTTTATGGAAGAGGGAAGAATTTTGTATGTGAAGGATGATGATGTAAAATGGGTATGCATGGGTTAGTGGTTTGAGTGTTGGACTATGACTGGAGACCAGGGTTCAAATTCCCACTCATCCGTGGAAATCCACTTGGTGATTTTGGACAATTCACAGATTCTCAGCCATGGAGGGAGGCAAAGGCAAACCTTGTCTGAACAAATCTTTCCAAGAAAATCCCTTAATAGGTTTGCCTTAGGGTCCCGTAAGTCGGAAATGACTCGAAGGCACAAAATGACAACAATTGGGCAAGGAAAATAGAGAGGAATTAGCTCTGTAGCTAAGTTAAAATGTCTCCAAATACAGTTTTCTTTTTTTAAAAAAATATATAAGTTTAAGTAAGAGATTTCTCCCCGGCCCCATTCTCATAAAAACAGAAGGTCACTTGGAGGAATTTTCTCTGACTATTCCTTGCCATTTGTTGGTGGCAGCTGCCATCTCCTCCCACTGTGCTGTAGGTTGAAAAGATAATTGCTATGGTTCTGTCCTTGTAACAGCAGCAGTAAAAAATAATAATAACAAGAAATAAAAAGAAGCAAGGTGTACTTCTGCTGCCTATGAGCCCTGCCTCTGATAAAATGTTGGAGAATTTCTCTTCTCCACAGAAAATGATGTAGTAATATGGTTCTTCTCCACCCTCACCCCCATCCCAGGAACTGCCCATAATTTCTCTTCCTACAAGCTGGATGAAAAATCTCATGAAGCAAATTTCTGTACAGCTCTAATTTAGACTATCATGGATTTTGGGCAGGTGGATGATAGGGTGGGAAGTGAGTTTTATGTGAAGAGAATATTGTCATGGTGTAAAAAGAGAGAGTTTTAAGGATTACAGCAGGGATAAGGAATCTTTAGCTCATGATTTGGCCCCTGGCACCTCCCTTATGCAGGCCATTCTTGTGCTATTATCTCTGATCAATGATAGGAGACAAGAGATAAGAGGTTGTTTAAAGCCTCTGCAAAGAGATTGCATGCAACTGAGATGTGCTTTGCAATCCAGGAAGCATATCGCTGAATATATGTGCATTGAATTGTGCAGTGATTTATATAGTTGGGGGGCAAATGTCCAAATTTGTAAGAGAATCATCTACTGCTGCTGACTTTGTTTTGACCTTGTCCTCCTTAAGATGCATCCAGACTGATTAAAAAGCCAAGAAACTCTCTGATTTTGTTCCAGTTCTTTCCTATTTTATTTTGGAGATCCATGCACCTTTTTAAAATCCCAGAATACTTTCTGCCAGCTCCCAGAGGCTTTTTATACCAGTTCTCCATGTTGGGTTTTTTTTCAATCATTCTGGATACACCCTAAATCAGGGACCGGCAACCTATGGCCTGGGGGCCGGTTTAGGCTCCGGTCCCTCGACTTACCGGCCCAGGCCAAAGGTTGAAGCCACGGCCGCACGCCGCCGCAGTGGCGCATTTTTGCTGCTCTGCAGCGCATGTCGTGGCCGCCATTTTGGAAATCAAAATGGCGGTCGTGATGTGTTTGCGCATGCGCAGTACTATTGTGCAAAATCTCGGCCACAACATGCGCTGCAGTGGCTGTGGCTGTGTGCGCTGCGGCGGCGGCCGCGTGCACGGGGGGGTCGCATGCGGCGGCGGAGGGAGACTGGCCCAGGTCTCAGAAAGGTTGCCTACCCCTGCCCTAAATCTACTTTCTTTTAAGATGGCTCCCTTTAGTCCTTTTCTAAACTGTAATTGAACCCTGGCCTGAAAAAGGACTATAGGAAAGGATTAAATCAATGAAGCTGTGAGGAACAGGTGAACCCAAAGCAGTGGCATCACTAGGAGGGTGGGTAGGATTCAGACCACACCAAGTGGCACTCCAGAGGAGGGGTGACACTCGGTTGGGCCTTCCTCCCCATTTGGAGCAGACGGGGTGAACATGCATCCTTCCCAACTGATCTGTCACTGGTGATAAAGGAGCAGGAGGGGTAAACATATGCCCTTTGTGGCTGCTCTGTTGCTGGACTGCTTCCCTGGAGAGGAAGGACGAATGGGCACCTAAAGGGCAACCTGGGGGTGGAGTTGGAGCGGGGCAGCTTCATGCCGGCCACCCCAACCCCACCCCGATGCTGTCTTGATGCCGCACGCCCATTTTCATGGCGTGCTGCATCAGGATGCCCTCCTAGCACAGTGTGTAGACATGTTGCATTGAAAGGGTGCAGAAGAGCCATGGCGCTGGCTCTTAGGGTGGCCTTTTGCCGCCCCTAAAAGGAGCAACATTTTGCTGCTCTTTTAGGGGAGGCAAAAGGAAGGATCGGGGCCACGACGTGGGGTTGCCATGGCCCCAATCCACTGCTAGCAGGGGCGGCCCAGAGCTGCCTGTCTGCATAGCCCCATACTGTCCTTCAAATAACCTGGACCCAAGCCATACAGGGCTTTATAAGTCAAATGCATGCCTTTAAAATTGACAATTGTGCCTAGAAATGGACTGGCAACCAATGGAGCTGTTGCAACAAGGGAGCTATGTGCTCCCTATAGCCAGCCCCAGTTAACAACCTGGCTGCAGCTCTTTGAGCCAACTGAAGTTTCTGATCACTTCTCAAAGGTAGTCCCACATAGAATGCATTACAGTAATCCAAATGGGATGTAACCAAGGCATGTACTACTGTGGCCAGATCTGACATCTCCAGTTTGAAGTCAGGTTTGTGTAAGTTTTCTTTTCAAAATAAATACTAGGAACAAATATTGGGTTAGCTCAGGATAAAGAAGTGGACATATGATTACTGTTTACAAAGTGAAAACAAGTGATGGGACTGATATTTGTGTTAAGAGATCAAGTATACAAACCTGGTTAGCTTGTAATGCTTGCCTGAGGAGTGCCATTCCCTCTCCGCCTCCCTAATTTTTTCCCCCTTCAGACCCAAATGTTCAAAGAGACTCTTTATGTGGATTGGATCTGAAAGAATTTATCTTTCTATATGAACTTGCCCAAGTTTTAAGATCTTTGATGAGGGCTTTCTTTTGGTCCCACCATGATCGCAGTCACATTTGATGAGGACATGGGAGAGAGCATCCTCAGTGGCTGCTCCCTGGTTGTGGAATTTCTTCCCACGGGAAGTTCAGATAACCACTTCTTTGCTTGCTTGCTTTCTGCATGCAGGCAAGGACCTTTTTATTTAGGCAGGACCCTCCATTCACCCATGGAAACTCACTGAATGACCTTAGGCAAATCACACTCTCTCAGTCTCAGAGGGAAAAAATGGCAAAACCCTTCCGAGCAAATCTTGTCAAGAAAATTCTGTGATAGAATCAATATAAGTTGGAAGTGATTTGAAGGCACACAACAACAGCACAGCTTCACCTTTATCTTTTTTATTGTGTCTTAAATATGCTTTAAACTATTTTAACTTTGTGTTTAAAGCAGAATGGTCTGTTTAATGATTTGCCTTTTGTACAATAGGGTTTTTAAAGCTGTACTTTGTTTTAATTGGTTGCAAGCTGTCTTGGTTCCTGTGCTGGGAGAAAGGTGGGATATTATATAAGTAAGGAAATAAATAGTGGCCACTAGCTTAGCCAACAAGGCACCTTATTCCCAAACTAATATGGAATTTGCTACAGGTAATGGTGAATGCTCCACCCAGTGGTCTCTGGTCTGGCCAGTAGCCACAATCCTTATCCAGGGATGGTGGCTACCTTGGAAATATTACTTGTAGAATTACAAATCCTAAAATCCCTCAGTCTTCATGCCCATGGCTTTGCCCAACCCTGCTTCATTCCACATACAGAAGCTGACTGGACTGGCTGTTGAATCTTACTTTGAGACCTGTGATGAACCAGTATTGGCCAACTTCAACTATGGATACCAGACTAGAAGGCACAGCCAAAGCTAATAAAAGTTACAAACTCCCATAATCCCCTAGAAAGTGTAGGCTGATATTTTACATTACAGTCTATGTTTCGTAACTTTACAATTTAGCAATGTTGCAGAAATACAAAAAAACCTGGTGAATTGAAAAGATACACATCCGGACACCAGCACAATTGTTCTGATGTGCATCAGATGCTTCTGATGTGTATCTTCAAGAGCCTCATGCCCTTCTGATGTGCATCAGACACTTGTGATGTGCATCATGGACTTCTGATGCACATAGACACTTCTGATATACATTGGGCACTTCTCATGTTCATTGGGCATTCCTGATGTGCATTTGGGACTTCTAGTGTTCATTGGGATTAAACTTCTGATGCCAATTGGGCACTTCTGTTCTCTACCACTTCCTAGCCAGTGTCTGGATACACATCAAGAATGCCCCAAAATGCATCAGTGCCCATTGCACATCAGGAATGCGGCATATCAGTCACTCCACTGGCTACCATTGCACAACCAACACCCATACATTGTAACATTATGGCATTCCCTAGGTGAATATGGACTTGCAAAACTATTCAGTTCTATTTCCCACACCTTTGCATCCACTTATCAAGTTCTATGCTGTACTCCAGTCATGTTTTTTGTGGCTCAGAAAAAGTAGTTAATGTTTCTGAAGTCTTGACACAGAGTAGAGCACACAGCACATACAGCTGTGTTGGCTTATAGTTTGGTGCTATCCTCCCCCTTTCCACCAATATTACTTACCTGAGATAGCTGCCTCACTCTGCCTATTGATAGGGTCATCCTGGCATTCAGATGTTTATTATAATGTATGTCCAAATTGTGATTCCTATCTGTTCAATAATACTGAAACAGGAGATTCCTCACCTGCACTGTATTCCGAGAAGCTCTGAATCCCACTTGCATATTATCCCACTATGGGCAAAGATTTAGTTTACAATACACATTATTTGGAGTGAAGCGGTTGCCATCAACACATCTGCATAGCTGTTCCCACTCCTGATAATGCCTACATCTTTTACCCACAGGGCAAAGGCAGATTCCATAGTTTCATACAACAGTGACAACATACCCAGGTGTTGCCTGTGTGTGGTACATATTGATGTAAACTTACCTGCTGCCCATTTCAGCAAGTAATGAGTGATGAACATCAAAACAAACACCAACGGAAAATAGAGATAGTTGTTAGGTAAAAGGTGTATGAATGGTGTCATTAAAATGCTATAGTATTATGCAGCATCTACATGGAGAGAAATGAAGATCAATTCAAAGGAGGTCCTAGAGAGATTGTACTGGGAAATTCATTGCTATTGCCATTTCTGTCAAGGTGATGTCTGCATGTATTTATTCATATGTTTATTCTGTCCTGATTCTGCATCTGTATGTATTTTTAAAAATCAGCATGAAAATGGGTGTTGAAATCTGCATTTTTAATACACATTTTCCCTCAAAACACACACTTCTAAACATATTTCCTTTCAAAATTCTCCCTCTAAATGTATGATACTTCAACTAGTTCTATGAGATCAGAACTGCACTGCAGCACAGGCTAGCAACTAGTAGGTTTTTAATCTAAAAATTAGTACAGAAGGTACAGATCAATAGTTGTTATATTGTCCTTTGAAAAATAAACTTCTTAATAGGATCAGTGTTATCTTAAGCAAGAGAGTGTGGTGTCGTAGTTTGACTTTGTACTACAACTCTGGAGAGCAGGGTTCAAATCCCTGCTTGACCATGGAATCCCACTGGGTGACCTTGGGCAAGTCACGTTCTCTCATCCTCAGAGGAAGGCAAAGGTAAACCTCCTCTGAACAAATCTTGCCATGAAAACCCTTTTGAAAATGTCACTATAAGTCAGAAACAACTTGAAGGCACACAGCACCCACCCACACATACTTTAAGCAGCAAGGGCCCAAAGCCAACAGCTAGAAGGTAGCCTATAGGGCACATACAACCTGCCACAGTGTATTTGAATTTTCCTGACCTCCAGATGTGTTGGAGTATAACTCTCATCCTCTCCAAGATGTATAGTGATTGAGGACATTGGGAGGTGTAGTCCAAACACCTCAGGAGGGCACAGGGTTGGGGAAAGCTAACCTCAGCTCTTGGTGGGTCATCATGACTCACAGCTATATCATGCTCTGTTCTAAGAAGGCTTTCATCAGCAAAGCCACCAACAATTTAATTTCTTCTTCTTTTTTTATAAAAGAGCAATAAGAATAAGCATCATTCATGTACATTCCATATTTCAAGCTGTGGTTAAAAGGCAGGTTCAAGGTCTGAAAAGTCTGGAGATTACTGACCTAATCTAACTGAGAATCTCTCCTCCTAGATCCCCTCCTTCTGGATGAACAACCACTCATCTTGCATAAGGCTCCCTTTTCCCAGCTTGTGTGTCTTATGTGTTGGGACCTGTCCTTTAAGACGCCCATGCATTCTTGTCTATCTATTTGTTGGCACCTCCTAATAAGTATCCGGTGCAAACTCACACCATAGGGATTTGCAGGTGTATGATTAATTTTGGGATATACTGAGATAAGCATCGGAGCACCCCCAAGGACTGTCATCAGTCAATTCAGGGTTTGCCAAACTTTGAATTGCCTTGGCAAGTGCTTTCAGAGAGTAGCTCTTTCTCCCGCATATTCTAGCCAACTTAGCAGGAGACAGAGAGACCTGATGGCATAAGACAACATGTAATTTCCCATCTGACAGTCTACAAACATAATGAGATTACTTTTGCAAAGTTATTATTGCAGGCAGCACTGTAAAATGGGAGGGGGGAGAAGGGAAATAAGAATAAGAATTTATAATCATAATTAAATAATTATCCCTCTTCTTCTCTCATAAATATTTTTTAAAATGTTCTACTAAGAAAATTAAATTTTAGTAGGAAATTTTAAATTTAAATATTCATAGTAGAAAAAAAATCTACTATTTTTTTCTGCTATGAGGTCAAGATTCCCTAATAGCTACAATACCAGCTTCAGACAAATGCACATAGTTCCCTGCAAATCATAACCCTGGAGGTAAGAACCTGGGAATACAGTATCATAGAATCATAGAGTTGGAAGAGACTACAAGGGCCATCCAATGCAACCTCTTGCCATGTGGGAACTCAAATTCAAAGCATGCCG
>CM034710.1:29748265-29758357 GCA_020142125.1 Phrynosoma platyrhinos
CTTTCTATTAATGTTTCTATACATTCAGCGGTTGCATACATTCACCTCCTGATTTCCCTCCCCCCTCACAGATAAATGCAAGAATGTGAAATATGTCATCTCCTCACAGCTCTTCAGGCATTAGAAACTCAAAAACTTTGTTAGAGGTGGAAAAAATGATAACCTTAGAATGGCCCTGCAGCATGTTTATCAGGTTATCATAGGAAGTCTCTACCTCTCGGTAGTCTCAACTATAAAATAGGAATATGAGCATTCATTATGGATGTAAGGCATAAAGCCTTTGTGTTCAAGTAGGGTTGTTCCTAGTGTTGACATATTTAAGAGGACATAATAGCAGACCAATTGACTAGAATGACAATAAAAACAAGGTAGAATTTGTGTAATAAGATTTCACATTAAAGCTAGCATATAAAAGGACATCTGACTGAGGGTACAAGCCAATACTCAAAATCCAATTTTCATTTTTAAAAACCATCATGAGCAAATACTGAGGCTGCATTTGTGTCAACCAGGACATGATACACTGGATTCATTGCATAACTGTATGTGAAAGCCTCAATTAGAGATATATTTTTCACCCCCTCACCACTGAGGGAAATATATTTCTTAACTGTTTTTAAAGTAGTTAGCCTTGTTTGGTTTACAATAAGGCCCTTATCTGAAAAAGAGTGGGATAGCCTCACTTTTGAAACAGTTTTTGCATAAAGAATTCAGCTGGCTTCCCATTCTGGGGAATTCAATGGAACTTATCCAGAATGTAGTCTATTTCTTTATTTATTGTATTGCAGGAAGAACCAACTGAACACATTTTATGCCCTTCTCTGTTTTGTTTTCTGGTACCAAGACTGTAACTAATGACGTCTTGTTTCATTTTTCATAGCTACCCTCTTGTCACCAGACTTTATTTATAATGGATTGCATTTTCTAATTCTGAAGCTATATGAAACAAACCATCCCACCACATTCAGCTCATTGATCCTTGGTAGCCCCTGATAGAGAGAGCCAGTGTGGCATAGTGATTTGAGAGTTGGACTACGACTCTGGAAACTAGGGTCTGAATCCCCACTGGGCCACAAAAACCCACTGAGTGACATTGGGCAACTCAGATGTTCTCAGCCTCAGGGGAAGGCAATGGCAAACCTCCTCTGAAGAAACTTGCCAAGAAAACCTTGCAATAGGGTCACCTTAGGGACACCATAAGACATAAATGAGTTGAAGGCACACAACACACAGCCCCTGATAGAATTTGTTTGAATAATCTTCAAACATCAAGTTCTAAGTGCTCACAGTTAGTGAATTACTAATCCTATGATATGATAATGGAATCCCACAATTATGGAACAACTGATGTATTAGCAGAATGAAATTTTATTTTCAGTGCTTGCAAAGGAAAGCCATACAATAGGTGATAGATATATTTTCCATAAAGCAAGGTTGTTGTTTTTTTTAAATGCTCAATCTGAATGTGCATTTGGAAGTCTTAAATTGCTTAGATTTATAGACAACCCTGTTCAAATGTCTCAGAACAGGAATAATGGATTGGATTTTAACTAATCCAACCTCCCAGAGGGCCTTTTCATCAACCACTCCCAGATATAGAATGGCCTGCCGGACGAGATCCGTCATATTACGACCTTAGGGGGTTGCAGACTGCCAGAAATAGTGCAAATTGAGTCCATTTTAAGGGTTAGGGTTAGTGCTAGGGAATCATGGGAATTGTTTTTTTTCTGAGACATTGAGCCTTCTCTGTCAGAGAGCTCTGGTGCCACAGTAAAGAAATAGTGCAAATTGAGTCCACTTTTAGGGTTAGGGTTAGGGTTAGGGAATCATGGGGACTGTATTTTATTGTGGCACCAGAGCTCTCTGACAGAGAAGGCTCAATGTCCCAGAAAAAAACCAATTCCCATGATTCCCTAGCACTAACCCTAACCCTAAAAGTGGACTCAATTTGCACTATTTCTGGCAGTCTGCAACCCCCCTGAGAGATAGTAACCATAAACTGAGGTCATGCATTAATCTTTATGGCCAAGCAGGAATCCAGAACCAGGTCCACCTAGACTTAAACACATCTAAATCACACTGAATCTCCTATGCCCCATTGATTTTAATGGGAATTAAAATAATTTAACCAAGGCTGCAATCTTATATCATCATACCTGGATGTATGCCTTAGTGATATTTACTTCTGAGTAGACATATTTAAGATTGTGCTGTTTGCCTTCAGTTTAGTAATATCTTGAGTAGCTGTACTGCAATCAATAGGCAAGTTTAAAGCCTGGTTTAAAGATAAAGAACCATGAGAAAGGAACGAAGGTGTCTTTGAAACTGTTAGCAGACTGAGATGCTAGGGACACAGGTCACCTGGTCACAGGCTTCTCCACTGTGATGAGACATTTAAATTGTTAAATGTACATTTAGAACATGGCACGGATGTATACAAATTAATGTCCTCATTTTTTTGCTGGTGCATTTTTCCTCTTTGCTCATACATACCTGATAGAATATCTCTATATCCACTCTGGATTTTTTTTTTAAAAAAAAACTAAACTATGGAAGGAGGATATTCTCCATTCACTCAGTGTTTTGAGTTATAACCTATGGATCACCCAAGTTACAGGGCACAGAAAGGTTACTTTCTTTCCCATGATGTTTGGGATTTTGGAAGTTGTAGTCCAATCTAGAGTTCTGGTTTTACACATTTACATTAGGATTTCAATATAAACCTCCCAGTCTTTATTCCCACACAAGCACTTTGGAAATCTGTGGTTTAGCTAGCTATTATCGAAAGAGGAAAAAGAAGACAAGAAAATAATGATTGTTGACAAAACTAAGCACACTATAATCTTTGCTCTCTGTGTACACCCAAGGTGTATTTTGCCAAAGTAGTGGAGTCATCAGCACACAATACTGGTTTGTTTAGAGAGGAAGCACACCCACCTCTAAAGCACACATTGTAGAAAAGCAAACAGTTATTATAAGAAGATTTGTACCAACCTCCTCAGAGTTCATGACTATCACCACCCAAGCAGCGATTCTCAGTTATGATTTTTAAAACTCCTGGGTTGGTGGGACAAGGCCTGAAGGAAACCAACAGAAGCAGGGTCAGGAGGGAATTTAATATGTTGGATGCATCACTTATGCATCACTCACGAAAAGGAACTGCTTCCCCTCAAAAGAGAGCACAGTTATACATAAAATCTGCATCTTTTAATTTATATGTATAGATCACATGTAGAAAGCATGACTGTAATTTAAATAGAAATAAAATACATGGTACCCTAGTGGAAAAGACTGTAGCACAAGGGTCTGTTCACCTATTCAGTCTGCTGCCCAGGTGCTAATTCTTGATGGGAAACTTCAGGGCTTGTGCTTTGATGTCATTGGGTTTCTTTTAACCAGACTTCTACTGACACTAATGGCAGCTGTTGATGTTGAACACAATCTGGAGGGCTACAGGTGGCCACACCTTATTCTATAGACTTGCATGAAGACATGGCCTCTTTTATTTCAGGTGGTGATGAACAATATTGCTGTACAAGGAGAACATCTAGAAGACCATGTCACTCTAACAATGTGTTAGAGTGCAAGTCACTACATTCAGGAAAAGGGTTCAGTGCTTATGGCCACTATGTTAGTTCAAGAGAAAAGATGCAGTATGTGTCAAAGCAAATGACCCAACATGTGTATGGCTTCTTCCCTTGCAGATTCTTAATGCAACAATTGACAACAACAAAATTGTCCTGCAGATTGACAATGCCAGGCTGGCAGCTGATGACTTCAAAACCAAGTGAGTAAACCTCCCATGGGCAGTGAACTGGGGGCGGGGGATGTGTATAAAATAACTGTTTTCAGATAGGTAAGGAAAATGGTTACTAGCAACTGATGGTGGATACACTCCACAGTTTAGTTGGAACTTTCAAGGAGCTCTCCAAGATGCTGAATCTATTTTGGGGATAGGATTCAGCCTCTTGGTTTCCTTTTTTAAATATCCTGGTTAAAATCCAGAAAAAGACTCATTGCCCCACTGGAAGCCAGTCGCAATCACTGGTAATGATAGGAGATGAATAATTAATGACATAACAAAACTAAGCACAAGATAAGAATTTATGCAAGTGTCTTTAGTATATCACAAGTACATGCTAAAATAGTCTTAACATCTGTTCCACAAGCTGTAGCATGGGTAACATGTCTCCTTCCAGAGGCTATTGTAATTCTTATCATCCTTCAGCATTGGTTGTGCTAGCATGGAAATTACAATCTGGAGAGACACAAGTTGCCCAGCCTTGCTATAAGGACTCAGAGCTGTGGGGGATTTTAAAATGCCCACACTGGCATTTTCTTACCAGTGGGAAAATCATAGGTAATGCCAGAACTTATGGGAATGAAGCTAATTTTCTGTTATAAAAGATTAAGCCATGATGGTATACTTTAGTAGCTCCAGTCATAAACTGATGTTGTTTTTTAAAGGTTTGAGTCTGAGCAGGCCCTGCGCATGAGTGTTGAGGCTGACATCAATGGCCTCCGCCGTGTCTTGGATGAGCTGACCTTGGCTAGAACTGATCTGGAGCTGCAAATTGAAAGCCTGAAGGAGGAACTGGCCTACCTTAAGAAGAACCATGAGGAGGTAAAGAAAGAGAGAGTAGAGTGAATGAATCCCATCTTTATCAAACTTAGCCATTTCAATGGGTCTGTTCTTGGATCCACAGTAATCCATAGGACCTAAATCACAATTCTTTGATACTCCTTTGATTTCAATGATTTGCTCACCTGGAGTAGTAGATGATTGAATGTCTGTATGTTTAAAATTCAGAGCCAAATCCAGTTAATAGTCTCAACTAAAGTAAACCCATTGATGGATAATAAGTTGAGTAAAACCCAATAATTCACTGGATCTACTCTTGCTGGGATTAAGAACTGGATTTTGCTCTCTGCGTTTAAACTTGCCAGAAGCCAAAGATGTTCAGAAAGAATTCATTAGTTTCATGTTGCCAGATGATAGGATGCATAAGAATGACAATTTCTTATGTAGGGTTAGCTTAGTATAGAGTAACATATAAGATTATCCATGAAATACTTACCCTGGATTCATTCCTTAGCATTTTTTTGTACTTGTGAAAGGGTAGCCTAACTGATGCATGTCAGCTTACTAGTTAGGCCTTAGACTTAACATAGTACAACATTAGTGGGGAAACGACATCAGAAGTTGTCAGATGACATGTCTCATCAATCACAGTCAATAGAACCATTGGCTATCCAGTGATAATGGGAGTTATACACCAACATCTGGATAGCCACAGATTCGGCAACCCTGTATCACAACGAAGCAAATATGAGCTGGAAAAGAATTCTTATCTTCCTTCATCATATGCCCATTTCTATCCCTCTCCCTCATACCTATAAGCTGTAACTCTTCAACTACTTCACCAACCAGTCTCTTCAGACTGGGTCGGGGTGAGTGGGGGGACAAGATGTTCTGATTCATTTGTTCATTTATTTATTTTGCAGAAGGTCTCAGATCATTTTGGAGTTTATCCCAATGAAGCTTTGGTTAGCTGACCTTTCTATAGATAAATGATGTATGCTGCAGATTGCTGTTTGACAAACAGGGCCTCAATTAATGATTATGCTTTTATCTGATTTGTAGGAAATGAGTTCTCTGTCTGGGCAGCTGACTGGTCATGTGAGTGTTGAAGTTGATTCTGCTCCAGGCATTGATCTCACCAAGATCTTGGCTGATATGAGAGACCAGTATGAACTGTTGGCTGACAAGAACAGAAGAGATGCTGAATCTTGGTTTACCACTAAGGTGAGGTGGGGAAAGAATGGGAAACAAAAGAAAGGGGAGAACATTAAAAATAAACAACCAATGTAGTAGAAGAACTCTGGGATTCTTCCACTGGCTCATGCATACTTTTCAACTGTCCTGATTTTTAACTGACAGGACAATCCCAATTAATCCTCTGTTGTCCCACTTTTTCAGCTGCCTCTTAAAAGTCCCTGTTTCTCTCTCTGCCTCCCACTTTCACCTTTTGTCTTCAATGTACTTCAGTAGCTGCAAACTGATTCCCATATGGAAAAGTAGTCTGACTCAATTAACACAGCAGAGGAGATGAGGAGGGGGTAGAATCTTCCCCTTCCTAGTAGACACAGGAGAAAGCAACCTATCTCAGTGTCTCTTATCTTGTTTGTCTATTCTGTCTCATTGATAACTTTTACCATTTTGACCACACTCTGATATTGCTTGGAAACACACATCCTAGTTTTCATCTGTGAAATGTTAGAGGGTATGCTCATATCATTGAAAAAAATCTTAACTCTTGTTTCAAAACCTCTTCCCTTTCCTTGCATTTAAAAAATAGACTGAAGAACTGAGCCGAGAAGTTGCTGTAAACACTGAACAGCTTCAGTCCAGCAAGACTGAGATCACAGACTTGAGGCGCACCTTCCAAGGCTTGGAGATTGAGCTGCAGTCTCAGCTCAGCATGGTAATACATGGATGGACTTCTTTACAGTGTCTGTGTACAGACGTACCATATATACTTGACTATGCATCAGCCACATGTATAAGTTGAGAGCAGCTTTGAGAGCCAAAATTATGAATTTTGATATAACCCATCGGTAAGCTGAGGGTAAAATTTAGGGGCATGTAACAAATAATGTAAAGGATAAAGCAAAGGAAAACAATGCCAAAGAACTTACAAAATTCCAGCCGGCATAACTGTTTGTGCTCATCCTAAAATCTGGATGGATGAGGAGAAAAATGCAGTAAATCATGGCTATGCAATGTGTGAAGGAGGTGACCAGGCACAGCTGGAGATAAGAAAAAAGCACATATGTCTAAAAAGATGAAAAGGCAAAGCAAAGCAAATGGCAATTATGGGCCAAAACAGACGTCCATAAAAATAAGTGCCAGGTTGGGGCTGCAGCAACCACATGCCATGCTTCAAACCCAGTGTTTTTCTACTCCTTTTTGCACTGGAAAAAAGGTGCCTTTGCCACCACCGCAGTGGTTTTTCGGTGCCCCAGCGGCATGCAAAGTCTAAATGCTGTGCTGCTGGAGTGCTGCAATGCTGCCCATTGTGTGATGGTGTGATGCCGACTTCCCAGCATATTGGGCTGTGTGTGTCATGCGTATGCCAGATCCCCAAGCCACCAGGAAGCTGGAGTTTTTTGGGGGGATGCAGACCAGGGCGTCAGAGACGCCCTGGTCCAGAGCGCCACCGGAGTTCAGCCTCCGGACCGCGGCACTCCTGCGGCGCATCTAAAAGGAGCACCAAATTGGCGCTCCTTTTAGATTTAAGGGAAAGTGCGCCCCAAAAGCGGCGGGCGCACTTTCCCTGGCTCAAACGGTGCAGCGCATGTGGGCGCTGCGCCGTGAGGTCATCCCCGGTGCGCTGGCCGTGTGGACGGCCGGCGCTTCTGGGGGCGACCTTGGGGAGAGGAAGGGGCGCCGCTTGTGCGGCTGCCCCTCCTCTTCCCTGCCCGGAAGATGACTCTTTTAGTCGTCTGCCGAGGCCCAATTTGTCAGTCTGTTTTGGCCTTATGTTAGCAGTGATTATAGCCTTTAATTTTAATGTTATAACTTTGCCTGATTTTTAACCCATAAAATCTGATAAATATACACAAATGTTTTTTCTTTTTCTTATTCAAACCACTCAAAGTCCAATTCCTCTTGGCACTTCTTTGATGGGAAGTGCTAAAGAGCTGCCACCAGTGCCATTTTCCCACCCAGGCATTCATAAAGACCAGAAGCAGTGCCATGGCAGAGAGAATAGAGGGAGTTGGAGATTCTTTTAGGTGCTCCTGGGATGGACTAAGCTCTTGCCTTTTATCACTCTACTCAGAGGAGCGGATGGTTCTTAAAAAAAAAAAGAGTTAAAGTACTGTATGTACATTGTCTGATAGATAAGCTGATTCAGATTTTTGGGGTCATTGTTTTGACTAAAATTTCTAGACTTATACATGAGTACATACAATATAGTTGGAACTCACTATCCATGGACTTGCCATCTCTGGATTCCAGCATCAATGCACAGAAAGCCCCATTATCCCAAATGGCAGCATGTGCATGCAGCCATACTACTGGCTGCGTGCACATCATGCAACCATTAGGGACAATGGGATTTGAGGTCCCATATTTTTTCATATCCATGAAGGGGTCCAGAACAGGTCTTCTGTGGATATGAAGGTCTAACTGTAAATTAAATTATAAATTAATTTGACCTTTGGTGTCTGAATATTAAACAATAAATATGTCTAGGGCCTAGAGTTTGAAGTTTAAAACACTGATACAGGTTTGCATATGTTTCTCAGTTGTTTCAGTATAAATACTAGCTTCTTTTCAGTCTGTCTGCTGCTGCTAATGTTAGGGCAAGTAACTGCTTTGGAGTGCAAAGCCTTTATTTATTTACACTAGTAACCAACCCTTTCCTGAAGGCTTGGAGTCAGCCATATGACGAAACATATGGGAAAACATAGGGTTCAGGTGCAGCAATAAATATCTGGCAGACTTAAGGTCCTAACACAGCTTCTGGAAGAGTAAGCTATGGACAGAACTTTGAAATACTAATTTTTGGACAACATCTCCCCAAAACACATGGAGAATTCTGGGTGTTGTAATCCCAAATATTAATGTTCCCAACAAAGACTGTGGTTTTGACACTTCCTCAAATGACAAGATAGATTTTCCACAGTTCAGTACAGATTGTCAAAAAATAATGACCCGTATCCTCTATAATTTTATGTATATTTAGTTACATAGTCGAGACACTAAGAAACTCTGTTAGTGAATTGCAAAGATTTATTTATTTTCATTTCATTTCTATGCCACCTTTCTTGCAGAAAGAGACCCAGTCCATAGCAGGGTACTGGCAAGAATATCACAATACACATTAGCACTCTCAAGCAGGTGACCTGATGCACCACAGGACCAATGTGCATCAGTCTTGTTGTGCTTCAGTCCTGTTGTGCATCAATCACTTTGCTGACACCCCCCCCCCCGGTAGTAAAATAACAGCAAGTCTTTACTGACATTACGAAACTGCCCAAAGGTAATTCCTGCAGACATTAGCCCACTTATGAAAACATAAGTCCTCAACAGGATTCTGGCTGTTTAAAAAAAATGTCCATTTGACTCTTTATTATGTTTCAGTTATACTTTTGATATTTCTTCAGAACTGGCACTTGTACTTTAGCAATGAACATTGAACAAGCTTTCTTAGCAGTGTGTCTTCTCTTCTCAGAAAGCTGCTCTAGAAGGCTCCTTGGCAGACACAGAGAACCGCTATGGTGCCCAGTTGTGCCAGATCCAGGGTCTGATCAGCAACATTGAATCACAGTTGGTGGAGGTCCGCTCAGACATGGAACGTCAGAACAGTGACTATAAGATGTTGATGGACATCAAATCCCGCCTAGAGCAAGAGATTCAAACCTACCGCCAGCTTCTGGAAGGACAAGACCTCCAGTAAGTGAATGTACAGGTGTCTAAAATGGCTACTTAACCATGGTTCCCCAAAAAAGGAAATGCATCACTAGAAAAAAGGACAGAAGAAGATGGATTTGTCTAAAATTTTCATATGCTAATTATTATGCATATATATACGTTCATAAATCATTGCCATAATTCATATAGAAATTAGAAAACAGCTCACCATAGTGGGGAAGTCTGTGATGAAGGCATCTAGTTGCATATTAATTTGAACTAAGTCCAGAAAGTTGCAATTTGGACCCGCCATTCACACAGAAGAGGGTGGGCCCTTCCTTTTCCCCATAGATTGTTTTTCATATCACCTGCTTGACTGCTTTTCACAGTGAAAAGTTTACAATGACTGATCTCATTCGTGTATGTGCCTTCAAATCACCTGTCACTTATGGCAACCCCATGAATTTCATATGGTTTTCTTAGGCAAGGAATACTCAGAGTTGGTTTTTCCACTTCCTTCCTCTGAAATGTAGCCACCAGGGCCCAAAAAGTAGCTTAGTGGGATGGGGAGGGAGGATCAAAGGAAGAGTTAAACATCCCATGATTTTAAAATCCAGTTGACAGTTCTTCATAACTGATTTTGTCTTAAAAGATCTTTGGGAAAATCATTA
>CM034710.1:29759388-29769963 GCA_020142125.1 Phrynosoma platyrhinos
ATCTTTCAGCCTTTGCAAGATAGTTCTTTAATACAAAAATATTTAATAACACTGTAAAATATTCATATTTTTGTTTGTAATATGCAGAAATGAAAATATATATTGGAAAATTGCTTGTGATAAATGTGTGTATAAGGCACAATTGCATATATTGGAGATAATGTGCACAAAAATAATATGAATCTTCATGTGGACTGAAGTGGAAAATAAAATATAAAAGAGCAGGAAAATAAGAAAAGAAAATGAAATTGGTAGTTTTGTCCCTAGCATTACCCTACCACTATGGCAGTGTGGTTATAATCCACCAACTAGTGTGTTTGCTGGTGGCTTCCATATTAGTGGAACAGTGAATCCTTTTAGGGTTTTAACCTGAATTCAAAAGCTGCTGTCCAGGGTACTGAACTATCTTCACTAAATAGATTCAGCACCTTAGATGTTGTTGTGCACTTTCAAGTCATTTCCCATTTATTGCAACCCTAAGGCAAACTTATCACAGGGTTTTCTTGCAAATTTTGTTCAGAGGGGATTTCACTATGTATTCTCTAAAGCTGAGAAAGTGTGACCATGGATTTTCATGGCTGGGATGGCAGGGTTGGACCTTTGTCTCCAGAGACAAAGTCCAACATTCAAACCACTATACCACACTGACTCTCTTAACATCTTAGATAACTCCTTTCAAATAATATCTAAAACCCAGAGTGAACATGTATATGACCAGCTATCACTTATCTTGCCCACAGGAAGTCAAAGAAATCTCAGGAGAAGTAAGCAACTCTTGAGAGAGTTCTGGTCATTTTTCTAATTATAAGTAATTGTCAAGAAACAGAAAAACTCAACCCTTTGCTTGACATGGAAGAAGCAAGGTTGAGCTGGTGAAGAGGAAGAACATATTTCTCCCCCCTCCCTTTTTTTATTGCAGAAAAAGCGGCAGATGGCAAGAAGCACTAAAGAGCATACCCTCTTCAAGCAGAAATGCATGGAACAGACCCAGGATTTGAAATGGACCATTGCTGTAACACAGAGAAGAAAATAAAGCATAACTTGCAATCACTTCCTTAAGCTGGGTGGCTCAGGGGCATATGCTGACTTAACTCTTTGACTTAGCTGTTCCTGCTTTTCCCTTTCAATATGGTGTTTCTGCTGCCTAATAAAACTCTCTTTGGTTCCTGTGCATCTAAACAGAGTCTGATTACTGCTAAGATACCTTTAGTGCACCTGATAAACACAATGTTAGTTCTAAGAAATATCTCCAAAGTGCATTTTGCCTGCATTTGATCAAAGCTGGGGAGCAGATGAGACTCCATCAGCTTCATGCCCCCTGTATCTGGCCTATTGTGAAATGAGGTTGTGAATTAGAAGCCACAGTATGAAAATCGACACAACTCTTTAATCCAGATTAATTCATCTGGAATGGCAGCCACAAGCCTGGCTCCATTCTAGCAATCACAACATGAATGGTAATTCCCGTACTATGTTGAAAAAAAGCATTGGAAATATTGAATGCCTTTTTCAAAACTCTTCCAAAACTACCCTGGCTATAGAATCCTAGAGTGAATAAACACAGTCAGATGACCATGGATGGTTGTTATTTTTATCAGAGCTCGTGGAATGACTCCTGGAATTCCCAAACTTGGTCCATGAAACTTGTAGTCCAAACATGTAGCTTTTTTCAAACTCAGAGTATTCTCTGAATATGAATATGTTGGATATGAATATGTTAGAACACTCCTTGCCTTTATTGTCATGCAAACCAGAGAGAACTCATGTTAATGCTACAAAACAGGGTGAAAACTGTGCATGCTTAGAAGTATTTCTTCTCCTCCTCCTTTTAAATCCGGATTGAAAAACACAGCCTGGGGATGGGGATGCTTGATTTAATGTACAAAAATGTAAGAGCTGATGTAAAACATGCCATGATAGTGATAAGGCACACCTAAAAGGCCACTTGAAAGGGTACACTATTAAGTCCAGGATCAAAAGCTGCTAGCTGCACCATAGGACTGCTGAGGAGACCAGCAGTTGGTGGAGAACGTGTCACACTTTCACAGGTCCTTTTCCCTAGGAAGAGGAAGGGTCATGGAGAAGAAGAAGAAGAAGAAGAAGAATGCAGTGACTTGGGGGCTCCAAACATGATGCTCATTTGAAAAATTAGCAATTTGTATTCCAGTATTGAATCAGATCATTCAACGGCTGTCACATAAACAAGTCCGGGAGGAACGTGTGCTATACTTCCTTGTGATTGCCAAGATAGAATCAAGGACATATCAAGTGAGTGGCTCCATTCATGTACTGAAATCAAGATATGATCCAGAGTGGTCTACACAGCCCAGTGATGTCATTACTTCATGCCTAAATTGGCCTCTACACAGTGAACAACTTTGCTGTCTATGTACTTTATAAATCAGTGCCTTCTTGCTCAGGCAGCTGTGACAGATGGAAAGGAAGATGCCTCAAGACATAGGGCCTTTGCAGACTGCCAGAAATAGTGCAAATTGAGTCCACTTTAACTGCCCTGACTCAGTGCTAGGGCATCATGGGAACTGTAGTTTATTGTGGCACCAGAGCTCTCTGACAGAGAAGGCTCAATGTCTCAGAAAAAAATACAGTTCCCACTGAGCCAGGACAGTTAAAATGGACTCAATTTGCACTATTTCTGGCAGTTTGCAAAGACCCATAGACTAAGAGCACCCACCTGATCTTCCAGTTAAGGCAGGACATGTGGCTTATATCCAATTGTTACTCCCAATTACAATAGACTTACTCAAAGACTAAAACTCAAATAAGTATTAATTTGCCAAGTTTCCATTAATTCAAGTGGTCTAGTTTAAGTGGAGCTAAATTAGCCTACCCAGAGGTTTGCCCAAATGTCATGAACCTCTGGGAAAAGAAATTCTTCAGTTGACCCAGTGATAAACTGCCCTTGCAAATGCTACACTGTCCTTACAAGCAGTTGGTGTGCAAGCAGTCTGCAGAAACTAATACAGGTTTTAATTTTATCTTTCATTAATTACAGAATAATGTGGTTTGCCATTTCCCCATTAGACTACTGTTCAGTTCAAATGGGAAGGCTACCTTGCCTTGGATACATGCCCTGCAACTTCTGGGTTGGGACAGTTGACAATGACATGATGTTCCAACGTTTAGATAGGAGTGTTCTGGTGTGCCATAGGTCAAATGAATGTATCATTTCTGAAACTATTGCTGGGCTTTAATGGGGGAATGTTCACTACATGCTCAGTCAGGCCTGAATCCAATTGTGAGTCCCAACAAGAACAGACCTATTCAATCAAAAGAATTCTGACTTACTAAATTCCCCATGATTCTATGGGTCTACTCCAACTGAGATTAGCATTGGATTCTGTGTACTTTGTGTTCACCAAGATCTGTTGTTGACTTCCACCTCATAATGCATGTGAACTGGAAGAATGTGATCTTATAAAAGGTGGGAAAATGTAAAATGAAAAAATGAACGAAAGAAAAAGAAAATCTGCTAGTCATGTATCATGTTTTCCATGATATAAATTGAAATCCAGCATCAGAACATGTATGTGAACTATCTCCATAGCTATGTTTTTGTTTTTGTTGTTGTTAATTGCCATCAAGTTGACTTCAACATATGGTGATCCTAGGAATGAGAGACCCCCAGGCCCCCCTATTATAAACCTCTGTGCTCAGGTCTTGCAGATTCAGGGCCATGACTTCCTTGATTGAGTCTATCCATCTGGAATATAGCCCTCCCCTTTTCTTACTGCCTTCTTCCTTACCAAGCATTATTGACTTTTTCAGTGAGGTGTCTTCTCATGGTATGGTCAAAGTACAAAGCCACAGTTTAGTCATCTTGACTTCCCAGTATAGTTCATGCTTGATTTTCTCTAGGACCTATTTATTTGTCTTTTTAGTAGTCCACAGTATCTACAGAACTCTTCTCCAGCACCACATCTCAGATTAGTTGATTTTCTTCCTGTTTACTTTCTTCCCTCTCCAGCTTTCACAACCATACATATAAAAAGGAAATAAGGTGGCATGGAGAATTCTAACTTTAGTATTGAACAATATATCTTTACACTTCAGGATCTTGTCTAGTTCTTTCACAGTTGACTTTCCAAGTCCTAGTTTTCTTCTGATTGCTTGACTGCAGTCTCCATTCTGATTTATGGAAAATCTTCCAAAATGCAGTGATAAGGAGCCCACCCTACCCCCATAAACATGGCCATTTTTGTGTTGTTGGAGAGTGGGTGGATGAGTAGGGATGTATTCAGCTATTTCTCTTTAACTGAATGTGCTGCAACAGACATGTGAAGAGTCCTCCAGGAGTTCTTGAGAAGTCCCTGCATATGACATCCTTGCAGCATGTCTAGTTACTGGAAAGTGGCTGAATGTGTTCCCACTAACCTTCCCCTCACATTCTCCAACAAAACAGAAATGCCCATGTCTGGGGCAGGGGCTTTACTGCTTACCAGAAAGGCTTTTTTTGTGGGTGTCATTGCATGGTTGGAACAGAATTCCTACTTCTGCAACAATCAAAATGTGAGTTGATATAGCCTGAGCCCAATTTTGACTTACATAATTTACTACTAGGATCACAACCCCAATCTTCTATGTAATCTTCTACAGTATAATCCTCTACAATTACCAGTCCAGTGAAAATCTGTACATAGAAAGGATGGATTGCAATCTTGTTCTTTATCTGAAACAGAAAAGTATCCAATCATGTCTCCAGTACTACAGCAATGTCAAACCAGAGGATGGACCTTGAATAAAGACATTGAAGGAAGGTTATCAGCCTTCCCTGACTTCAGCAGTGGTGGAAGGCTTGCTGCCTTCAAGGTGACACTGATGTGAACTTCTTAGCAAATAGGAACATGAAGAAGGTTCACCAGTTCTCTCATCCTTGAGACATAGTGAAACACCCCTTCATAAACAAATAAATAGATGATTCTTATGCCATTTATTAATCTGTTTGTTTATCTCATTCTTATCCCACCTTTCTCCAAAATTAGAATTTCATAACAAGATTACAAAGCAAATACAAACAAGAACTCAAAAAGCCAAACTGGTCACACAAGATCCTCTTGGGAGACATTTCAGAGTACTATGCAGGGATCTGTAATTAACTGGGCGTGTGCAAAAGCTTATCCACTTCCCATGAATTTAGAACTCACCATAGTAATTACAAATCCTAAAAGTGAGAAGGATAACATTCTACACAGACTAGGTTGTGCACACAGCAAATGTGAATTTATGCTGTGCATCTTTCTTGCTTCTTTCTCACTAAGGTTGTCCTGTATGCTATACTCAGAACAAACGTATACTAAGAGCTTTATGACATGTGCCTTTTAAACTGTGATTTCCACAGGAAGGAAGCAGCATTGGTGAAGCTGGTCACATAACGCTACTTCCCATCCATAGCTCTCCATCCCTGCCCATCCCTTTTCATTCATGGAGGAAACCTGTGAATGAAATGCCAATCACACAATGCATGGGTGTGAAACGCCATTCCTGGGACATCCCAATGATTGGCAGTCATGTGGTCTCACTGTTCGCTCCCCCCCCTTCCCTCAACTCCCTTTAGTTTTTTTTTCACTTTTCATGCCTCAATTTTTTTTTAAAAAAAATATTTTAAGAAGCTTAAATCAGGGCTGCAGAGCTCTGCAATTGTGCAAAAAAGGTTGCTTTTTTTAAACCCTGAAGGCATGCTGTGTAAGTCATAAGGAATTGAAGACATGGTTAAAGGAGAGGATGGGAAGAGAACGCGATGGGGGCAGCAGCTCTGGTTGTTACTATTTTATTTTGGCTTGCAGTACTGCAGTGCAAAAGGGGCTGGTGTGATAATCTCAAATAGATGACTGCACTAGACTCTTATAGTGCTGCTATTCCACTTTTACTGCTCTAGATGCCTCCTGGTGCACTTTAGGGTTTGGCATTTAGGAAGGGGCATTTAAAATTTCAGCCAGAGACCTCTTAGGGTTCACTGAACTACAAACCCCAGAATGCAACAGGAGGCAGGCAGAGCAGTAAAAGTGGAATAGCAGCACTATAAGAGTGGAGTGGGGTAATCTCCATTAAGGTATCTCCTGCTTCATTCTTGCCATGTGCTTTCAAATTAATTTTGATTTATGGCAACTCTATTGCAGGCAAAATTTTGTTGGCAAAATTTCCTCAGAGGAGCTTTGCCATTCTAATCTCAGTCTCCTCCCTTAGGCTGAGAGAGAGTGACTTACTCAAGGTAATCAATGGTTTTTCAAGGCTGAATGAGGATTCAAGTCCTGCTGTCCTGGAGTCCTAGACCAATGTTCAAGCCACTAAACCACACTGGCTCCAGTTGTGAAGTTTCTGGCACCTCCACAGAGTGATTCATTGCCATTGCAATTTCTTTTTTATTTCAGTTGCTTTGTGGCTGTTGAGCTCCACTGACAAATTCAGTAGATGTCAAGTCTAATAACCCCCTTAGTTCAGAAATTTAGACTTCAGTAGTAAAACTCAGAAAACCTTTATTCAGTAACTAGAGATGTATACCAGAAATGTTCGTAGTCAGAACTATGCAGCAAGCATTAGCAAAACATAATTGAAGTACACATACTTTCAATTACTTGGCAGCTACCTTCTCATTCGTTACAAAAGCAAAACAATATTTTTCTTTTCTGTTCCCAAGACACCCTCTTTCTTTACTTCTTCTGCCACCTTCCCAGGAAAATTACCTTGGGCCAAGCTCAACTCCCCTCCTTCTGCTCATTCATCACAAAGGAATGTGATCGACAAGCTCTAGCAATAAACATCCCACTGTATGTCCCATCATTTCCCCTCAATATTGTAGAACACATTAATAACATAAACAAACATAGCTTTCACTTGGTGGGATTTTGAATAGCTAAACTGACTGCATGCATATATTGCCTGTTGGCATTTTGCTTTAGCTTCTTACAGAACATGGAAAAAATAGCTATCCTAGGTGGAGGTTTCTATGAGTTATGGTACAAAAAAAAGTAATGTTTCCTAGCTCTGGTTTACCCTGAGTTAGTCAATGCACACCTATTAATGCTGATTCAGTTACTGTACCTACCACATACAACTGGGTGCCCATTTGTTTTCCTTCTACCTTCAGAAGTACCATTTCTTTGACTAAATGGGAGTAGAAAGACATGGGAGTATGTAATTATTGTCCCACTGAGCACTGAGCACTGATTCATCAGTAAGATGTGTGTGTACATGTTCCTTTAAGTTGCCTGTCAACTTATGGCAACCCTATGAATCTCATAGGATTTTCTTAGGCAAGGAACTCAGAGGTGGTTTTGTCAATTCCAATGCCTAGATCCAATTTCTGACCCCTACTAGTATAGATGAAGTGAATCAATCTAATTTACCAACAGATTGATTCACCATTCAGGGAATCTACTCTAATGATAGAATTCTTATGCAGTTTAAAATCATGCATTGGTAAGGGAAACCATGGCAGAAGTCCTGTCCAGTCCTGTTGTCCCTGTGCTAAATAAAATCTTTTGAACTGGCATGTCAGGTCCCATGGTCAACATGGAGCAGTTCTTCTACATGTGGGGAAAACTGCTACTACCAACCTCTGAATCCAAACCATAAAGGACTAATTTGATAGATCCATTGAGAATAATCTATGTTAACTCTAACATATGCCTCTGTTCCAATGTGTTTCCATGTTGCATGTTGGATACTACCTGGATTCAGGGATATTTGACAGTGGTTTTCTTCTTGAGCTACATAGAGAGTAATCTCCAGCATCCACACTAATGGCATTAGACAACCGTCAACCTTAGATGGACCTGGAAGTCCCAGGAAGCTATTGGGCAGCCTGCCTTGGAAAAGGCATGGGGTGAAGTTCAAATGGGATGGATAGTTTAATGGAGAAAGAAGCAGAGGCAGAAAAAGAGAGGGGGAGAGGGAGGAGGCAAGATTAAAAAGAAGTCTCATCACCAACATTTTAAACTTCAAATTCTTTCCTTTGTGAACATGAGTAAATACTCAATATATGATCAATAGGTGTTGTTGGTTTGTTTGTTTTTAAAAAAAAAAAGATTAAGTGAAATGAAACTTCCTCCCCCACTTCTTTATTTTCACCATCCAAGTTCAACAGATAATAGTTATTCCTAGTGTGACTCTGCCTGTTATATAGGTGTTAAAGGTTCTCAGGGGGAGGGGAATTAGCAGACTTAATTCAGGACCACAAAAAAGGGTTGACTACACAGTGACTCAAAGCCACCTCAATTTCTTTTGATCCCAAATTTGAAGAAATTTGCCAAATTTTTGTAAAATTTTATTTACAGGGGAAACCAAAGACATCTCAAGAAGTTCAGAATATGATCTGCTTACTAACTGAAAAGTCTAACACTTTATAATCTTTGCAAGACAAGCTATCCAGTAGCTCCTTGTGCAATGTCTTACTGCCTTGCATACTTGCTGCAAAAGTGGGCTCATGTGCCCCCCAAAATTTCCTGGCTGGGGATGGTTGCAGGGGACTTAGCAGAAAAGCCCAGTTTCTCTCTCTCAGATCTCCAGTGAACTCACTGGCAATCTAGAAGGGAAACATTCTTATTTGCCTGTGGTTGCTGCAAAAGCAACTGGATGGTTCCTGAAAGTATCACATTACCCCATCTGCAGCCACTAAATGGGGGGGGGCACATATACCCTAGAACCCAGTGCCTGATAAGGTCTGCATCCACAAACATTGCACCCCATACCACTTGGTTCAAGATAGTGACCAATTAGGATTGCCAGAGTGAAAACTGGAAAGAGCACCTTACTGTTAATGGTTGTGTAGAAGAGTGCATTTCAGTAGGCGTTACTTGTTACCTGGTAACAGCTGCTGAAATTTCCTCTTCTATACAATCAGTAAAGACACAGGAGTCCTCTTCAGTTTTCAGTGTGACAAATTTATGGCCAATACTCTGCCATCAATTTAAGTAGAAATCAATGTAAGTCTGTACTAAGAAGATGGAGGTGATGGATTTTAAGGTTCCACATAGCCTGGATAACATGGCTGCCTTAGAAATAGTTCTGCATGTGGGCAGGTTTCAGCTGCTCGTTCCCTTGCTAAAGTCATTTTCTTCAAAGTCCCCCCCCTCACATACGCACACCCATGTACAAAATTTCCATATATAAGAATGATTTTAAATTTCCATTTTAAATTTTAAAAAAATTGTCAAGCTAGCAAATCACAATGGAATGATTCACCCCACTTTCCAAAGGTTTTTTTCAAGATCTGGTCAATCACAATCTAGTCATAGCCATTCACAGGGTCTGCCTTACCATCAGACGACAGATGTTAGGAGCCAGTAAGAGGGCATTGAAGGAAAAGGTTGTGTGGCATGGAGCCTGACCTATGCCCACTAAGTTTGCTTATTGTCTTAAATGTAATAGAAAATGATTTTCCATCAGCAGCATTGTTGACAGATCAAATTTCCAGTCCAGTTGGCTTTGGCACAGCAAATGGAAACATAATCTTATTTTTTACCTTAGGCAGCAAAATATTTTAAGCTGCAGTTATTCATGGTAACCGTGCCTTCTATGTAAATCCCCAAAACAAAATTTACCTTAACTTTCCCAAAAATGGCCTTGAAGTTCAGCCTATTGTTTAAGGGATCAGCGTAAAAGATGCAGTGGCTAAACATGACTGAACAATAGCACAGATAAGCTCATCAAAGTGGCTGGGGTTTTTGCTGTGGAATTCTACTTTGAAGGTGGCGCCTGAGCCAAGGAGTGTGGCATAGGTCTGGAAAGAATATTTGAAAGAGTTGCCCAGACATGGTTGAAGAAGTACTAAGAATTGGGAGGGGTGGGATTCTGGCAGATGAGGAATGCAGCATCAGCGAAGCAGTTTTCCCTTAAACAATGCACCTTTATTTTGGGTTGGCAGTATTGCTAGAGATACACATATACAAAGTCAAAGAGGATTTTTGTATTACTTTTTAAAAGCTGCTGACTTCGTTTCCAGCAAACAGTTATCAACTTGCAAACAGCCTTCCGGAGTGCCATTACTTTGAGTGCTTGTTTGAAAATTCCTTTCAGGTAGATTTTTAAAAAATGTAAACAAGAAGACTATAAAGGTCTTTACATGTGAATCTCTTCTAGCAGGACACATAAATTTGGATTGCTATTCTCTTAAGAAAATAACTGAACCCAAAAAATTTCCTATAATTCTTGCATAAAGCCAGAGGTATAGCTACAGATGGGATCATTGCCTCATTAAATACAAATTCTTCCCCCAAAGTGAAATTTTCCGTCAGTTCCCAAATTTCTAACAGTGCAGAGAGTGAGACATTGAAAATGATTTGCACCTAGAACTCTTAAATTTTCTGGGTTCCTATCTCCTTGGTAATATTTAATACTTCTTTTCTTTGGACATTGAAAATGTAATTCTAATGCACAGTTGAGTTTCACATTACTGCAATGCTAGAAATTTGCAGCAGAATTTAGAGGAAGAATTCTTATTGGAGAAGGGCAATGTCCTCATTTGCCCTCCTCCCCCACTCCTGCTCCAGCATTATGCAGACAGATAAACTCAGGGCCTCAGCAGACGACTAATTGGGTCATCTTGGAGGCACGGAAGAG
>CM034710.1:29778682-29794863 GCA_020142125.1 Phrynosoma platyrhinos
TTTTTTCTTTTTCTTTTTGTGCTGTAGGAACCTATCCCCACTCTTACCATATTATTTCTTCCTCTGGTGCCAAGCAGTTGTGATTGGTAGCTTACATTGGGGCAATGAGGCAATGAGTCTGCTCTATGTTTTAGCCCAGCCTTTACAGATATTGTCTGCTATCCTCTCCTGACTTATGGACTTATCTCTGTGGGAATTAGAATTGGGCAATTTCATAATATATGTATCCAATAAGGGGTAGCTATTACATGCGGTGGCTCAAGTGGTTAAGACGCTGGCTCTGTTAATTGCAAGATCAGCAGGTTGGCAGTTCAAGGTCCAGGTGCCACGTGATGGAGTGAGCTCCTGTCACTGCTCCCAGCTTCTGCCAACCTAGTAGTTCGAAAACATGCAAATGCAAGTAGATAAATAGGTACCACTTCAATGGGAAGGTAAACATCATTCAGTGCAATCATGTTGGACACATGACCACAAAGTAGTTTCTGACAACGCTGGCTCTTCGGCTTAGTAATGGAGATGAGCACCGCCCCCTACGGTTGGACACAACTTGACATAGGAGAGCCCATAAAGTGGCTCACGTGCAGTAGTGTCACTAGGGTTGGTGTCACCTGGTGTGGTAACTTATGGTGACACTGCCCCCCCATTGACTTCCTCCCATTTCAAACCATACAGAATCCTTAGTAATACTTTTTTGCACTAATGTTAATCATAAATGGTAATTCCCATATACCATGGAATGTAATGCTAATAGTTGTGACATAAACAACCAACAAAATTAAAATTATACCTTCAAACTACAATATCATACCCACACCTAAATGCATTTACATATAGATAGTGAAAATTTGGTTAAAATGTGATGCTTTTAAAGAAATTTTTAAAAATTAAAATTTTGAAATTTGAAATTTTAATTTTAAAAAATTCTGGGGCCTCTCTTTTCTCCTCCCACTGAGCTTGGCCCCACTCCCATTATCTCTTAAATCACTTTAAAGGGAAGCAAATGAATGCCACAACCCATTTCTTCCGAAAGGTAGGTGTTTGAGGTCAGTTGTGTCATCCCCCCTTATGGTGTCACCTGGTGTGGTTTGAACTCCCCCCCACACACACACACACACCCAATAATGCCACTGCTAATGTGCATTAGGACCAATGAGCACTAGTCCTCTTGTATATTGGTCCCTTCGTGCATTGTGATACCAGTTAGGACGTGGAGCACACATGGAGACATTCTTGCAAGTGTTCCATTATGCATCTTTGCAATTTAATATGGCCTTGAGCAGACAGGCCAGGATAGTACAGGCTGACCTAATGCTATCCTGGCCCAGATCCCAACCTAGATTGGTCCCCAGGCTGGTGCATGGATGGGCATGTGTTTACATCCCCACCCAATGTTGCACCATGGACCTGCTATGACTACACTGCCCTTACCTCCCTCCACTATTGCTGCTAGTGAGAAGACCCCTGTCACTGTATCTGACACGGAAATGGTGTGCCTGGCTGCATCCTTGTGGCTAGGTGCCCTGTTTCCATGTCAGATGCAATGACGGGTCTTCCCACTAGTGGCAACAGTGGAGAGAGATATGGGATGTGCAGGCCATCTGGTCTGCTAGGGTTTGCCACAGAGTTTCCACAAAGCCCCTTTGGAAACAGCAGGTTATTTTGACCAGCACTAAGGCCCATTTGACCTGGGATTGGGTCTGATCCATCAGGTCCATATTTGGTCTGCCCAATCCCAGCCTGATCCGGGCCTGGGTATAATGGCCCACGTCATCCAAACAGGATGAAGTGAGGCCAGGGAAAACACAGATCTTTTGGTCCACGCAGACAGCCCTGGCTGTCTTGCAGAGTAAAGGACCTTTACAGACTGCCAGGAATAATGCAGCTTGAGGCCACTTTAACTATCTTGGTTCAGTGCTAAAGAATCATGGGAACTGTAGTTTATTGTTACACCAGAGCTCTCTGACACAAGGCTCAATGTCCCAGAAAAAAATAATACAATTCTCACAATTCCCTAGCACTGAGCCAGGACAGTTAACGTGGCTTCAAGCTGCATTATTTCTGGCAGTCTGTAAAGGCCCTAAGTGCTGTAGTTTCATCCTATGGAATTCTGGGATGTGTAGTTTTACAAAGTCTTTAGCTTTCTCTGCCTAAGTGTGCTGGTACCTCAAAATTACAGATCCTAAGATTCTGTAGGATGGAGCCATGGCAGTTAGAGTGAGGTCCAATTGTTTTATTTCTACAGTGTAGATGCACCCTCATAGTGCTCTGATTCTCTTCCCATCATTTTTTAAAAATAATTCTGCTTCCCACAAATATGGAGTGCATTTTCGCTGCAGCGGTTTACGTGTTTTCATATGGAAATTTTGCATGGCTTGTGCAAAATATTGAACTATATAACACATCTTGAAGAAGAAATACTGAAAGAGTCAGTGTGAGGCTATGGTGTTGGTCTGGGACTTCTGGCTTCCATGTTCTACTCCCTACACAGAATCAGGACTGACCGAGTTAGATTGTCTCTTGGCCTGACCTACTTCACAGAGCTGGAGTGAGGATAAAATATGGAAGAAGGGAGTCCTGTATGCTGCCTTGGGCTTGCTGTTCCCAAAGCAGGATAGAAATATAACAAACAATCAAGGAAATGCCACAAGGTGTCTAAAGGAAATTTTCCTCAGAACACTATGCTTTTATTTCTAAATAAGAAGAGGGGTGTGTGTGTGCATCCAAAATCCTGATTGAAATTAATAATTGGGAGTGGGAAGGATGAGAGAAAGATGTCCAAGCAAATTAATCATGAATTTGTTGCTAAAAGATATAGAGAAGGAGGAGGTACAGAACCTTAGGAAGTTAAATGAAAGGGGATTTTTTGATAAAAGAAGCTTTTTCTGCATGTGGTAGTGGCTGTTGGTATGAATTACTTCTCTTAATGAAGAAATGTGGATTCCCTTCACTTTTTATCAAATGTTGGAAAGAGGGGGAGGAAAGGGGGGGGAAGGATGGAGAGAGAGAAATTGAGAAAGGAACAATCCAATCTCTGTGACAGATCTTTTGCATCAAGGGGGAAAATATGTCAATCAATCTTAGAATGCCTTTTGTTATATTGAATGAAAAGAAAAATATTTGTAGAAAACACTGTTCCACTTGGGATGAGTGGATATTTTTCCATGCAAGCACATGCTTTGAACTAGCCTCACCCATCAGGGTGTGTTTTGGCAGTATGCGTGCTTTCTGGTAGTAGAATAAAACACGCCCCACAATGATAACTATAAATGGAGCCCAGCAAAGTCACAAAGCCTAGCTCTTTCATGCTCAGCCAAGCCGAATAACAGTCTTGCATCTGAACCTTCATCCATTACTTCCAGAATGTCTACCTACTATCAAAGTTCCTCTTCTTCTTATGGTGGTGGTGGTATGGGCATTGGGGGTGGCGGTGGCTCCACTCGCATGTCCTCTGGCCGCTTGGGATCATCCAGCATCCACGGGGGTGGAGGTGGTGGCCGCATCTCCACCTCTTCTGTTAGATATGTCTCTTCTGGAGGAGGACTCGGAGGTGGTTATGGAGGCGGCTTAGGAGGTGGCTATGGTGCTGGATTCATGTCTGGTGGAGGTGTTGGCTTGGCTAGTGGCTTTGGTGGAGGTGCTGGTGGAGGCTATGGTGGAGGCTACGGTGGTGGCTTCAGTGGAGGCTATGGTGGTGGCTTTGGTAGTGGCTTTGACTTTGCAGTTGGTGGTGGTGATGGAGGTCTCCTTAGTGGAAATGAGAAAATCACCATGCAGAATCTGAATGACCGCTTGGCCAATTACCTGGAGAAGGTGCGGGCTCTGGAGGAGGCAAACTCCGATCTGGAGATCAAGATCCGAGATTGGCACCAGAAGCAGGCACCCACTAGCCCAGCCAGGGACTACAGTCATTATTACAAGATTATCGAGGACCTCCGTGACAAGGTAGGGTCATCCAGAAGGAAATATGTATAAGATGGAGGGGGATTGCTTCCTGCAACCTCCATCTCCATCATTTTAAATTGTGAGTGTAATGAGGACATGATATATGTATATAATCTGATATTCTTTTCCACTGTACTATGGGGAGAATCATATATAATATAACTCCAATTGCAGTACTATCATTTTTTTTTTCTTTTTTCCAATCAAGTCAAGCAGAAAAAGAATTTCTGTTTGACTTTTTTTTCTGTTAAAAATGAAAATGAAAATGAAAATGAAAAACAGCCTAAGAGATAAGAGAACCCAGCATCAAGAAGTGATTAAGAGTGGTTAAAAAGAAACAAACAAAAAAACCCAACCTTATTCAGTTTGTGGTGCAGGAATGCGAACAAATAAGAAATTTGAAACATGCTGCTTCATTGACTGCAGCAGAGCTATCAAACTAGTTGGGTTGTTAAGAAAGAAACTGGGTAAGATGGGATGCATGCTGTTAGGAGTTGTGCGAATAGCTTTTAAGAAGTAAATGGCAGGTAAACATCTTTTTTAAAAGCAAATATTGTGAATAGAGCCAGAGGGGCCTAGTAACTTGAGTGTTGGACAAGGGCTCTGGTAGATTAGGGTTCAAATCCCCATTTGACTATGAAAACCCACTAGTGACTCTAAGCAAGTTACACTTTCTCAGCCTCAAAGGAAGGTGGTGGTAAGCTTCCTCTGAAAAAAATCTTGCCAAGAAAACCCAATGTTAGGTTTGCTTTAGAATCACTATAAGAAAGAAAACCTGAAGGCACACAAGGATGAAGTGTGAAAAGCTTTTAAAACCAGTCATTGTCCAAGGCTTGAAGTTCTTCTCTCTGCTTCTGCCCCTCTCGATCCCCTCCTGTTCCTGATTCAATGTGGGAATTATGCTTGCTATCTACTTTTTAAAGCACATTCATGCAATGGCTGAGAAGTATTCATCTTTCTAGATCATAAGTTAGAGTGAGTGTGCCTATTGTTGTGGTTGTCATCAAGTCAATTCTGACTTATGGCAACCTTAAGGTGAACCTATGACAGGGAGGGAGCAGAAATGACCGTTTCTTAGCAGAATTTGTTTGGAGGGGCTTTGCCCTTGCCTTCCTTTCAGTCTGAGAGAGTGTGACTTGCTCAAGGCACCCAGTGGATTTCCATGGCTAAGCAGGGATTTGAACTCTGGTCTCCCAGTGTTCTAATCCAACACTCAAACCACTACACCATGCTGGTTCTCCTACATCTACACTCTGCCTTGAATTAAGCCTTCAGCCAGGAAATGTTTTGCTTCCGTTCCAGTTTGGGTGGGGCTGGTTGTGGTTATTCCATAATAAAAAAAGGCATACAGAAGTTCAGAGGACTCCATAACTATTTGTTGTGTATAACTGTTGTATATAGGGTAAAAAGAAAAATCTGCCATGTTTAACTGCAATGGATCTTTCAAACATGCAAGTTAGTCACTGAATAATGAACATGTGTGTATGAAACTGTTCCAATTGCATTATCTGAGAAGCCAGACTACTGGTCCATCTAGAAGATCAATATGGGCTCCTCTAACTGATAGCAAGCCTGTGGTCTCTCCTTATCTGGAGAGGGGATAAACCCAGCAGCTTAAGACTGCAAAACATATTCTCTGTCATTAGATTCCTTATTGCTCATTAAGACTTTTATGATCAATAAATGAATGCATTATTATAATGTTTTGTATTTCATTAGCTTATTATTAATAATAAATTAAGATCCAAACCATGATTAAATTAATATGTTTAAGTAGTTTGATTCTTTGGTATTGACTCAAACTTGACAAAACTGGACAAACCACTCCTTACAAAAATCAATGACTGATGTGTTTTCATAGAATCATAGAATAGTAAATGGCCTCATGGATTACTGAGTCTAACCACTACTCAGTGCAGGGTCTACAGCTAAAGCATCTTCAGCAGATACCTGGCCAGCCTCTCTTTTTTAAAATATTACCTGCTCTCCCTCATGGCCAAGGAAATGTGGCTTCAGTTCTCTATGCTTATCCTGGGGATTAAACTTCACTCTCAAAGTACACTAAAGGTATCAGATCCTGTCTGGTCCTGGAAGCTAAGCAGGTTCAGCCTTGGTTAGTACTTGACTGGGAGACTGCCAATGAATACCAGGTGCGGTAGGCTATATTTCCAAGGAAAGAAATGGCTATTCTTTGCCTAAAACTCTGAAATTCATGGGATTGCCATAAATTAACAGGTGACTAGAAGGTGCATGCATTCACACACAAACTTCACTAAGATCCATACAACTCACTCTGATATAAAAAGAGGACTCCTTGCTATTTATCTTCCATATGTTTTCATTCATCCTCATGAACATTCCTGGAAAGTAGACTTTTTTGTTTCTAAATAAAGATTTGGGAGCTAAAGCAGATATTGTATAGAGTGCAAAACATCTTCCAAGAAGAACAAGATGCGTGTCTAAGTGATACTGACACCAGAGGAACTAAAATAGACATTAAATACCTTGACCTGGATGATTTCAAATCACAATGAACTTTTTCAGGATAGCACTGGACCACTCAATGGGCAGATGGAACAGACACAATGCTAAATGAAGCGTTGGGGGAGGCATTCATTTGCTTCACATTTTCATACAGAAGTCTTCAAATGTGAACCTTTGGATTAACACACAAACTAAAACTCAGTATCCCTCAAAATTTATACTTCTTTGAATGCTACTGGGGAGGTCTGCCATCTAGAGAGTTCTGTTATTGAGAAATGAAGGTATTAGGGAAATGTGCCCAAAAGCATATAGTGGTGATAATGTTGTTGAGAGTTTAAGATCTGCCAGCCCTACTCCATAGGACTTCAGAGATGGTGGAGGAAATCAGTCCAGTCGGCCAGGGTGGAGCTGTTAAATTTTGAATGATGCAGGTAGTTGCACCATCTGGGGAGTTGCTTGTGTAAAGAGGTCTCAGAAACCTTCTTACACAAACCTATCAAAAGTGCACCCACTAGTGTAGTGGACAGTTGTGCTGGCACAGTGTTCTTGGCTGACAGGATTCCAACTTTAAAATGCATTGCAATTCAAAAACTGAAAAACTATGTATACTAGGTAAAATTGCTTATCATTTTGTATATATCTGGAGGACTGCAGAAAAAAATAATAAAAATTGTTCATGAAAACATTTAGGATAAACCCATTTTAAGAGTGGAAATTTCCTCAAAGTGTGGGAGAAGATTAGTAAAAATGAGAAACTGGGAGCAAATAAAACTGGCAAAGTATCTCTGTGCTAAACTATATTTTATATTATGAGTATTAGCTTAGATGATCCTCAGGCTCCCATGCTCCCTGTCTCCTTCCTATCACCTGAGTGACAGAAGCTTTCTTTTCTAGTTTAGGTTAACCACAGTTTACTGTGTTGTGCAGACCTGAAAAATGGTGGTTAACTTTGACTCTAATTTATTGAAACAATTCCCTTTAAACCATAGTCTGAGAAGTTGGTTCTTTCCAAACATACACACAAGTAATCATTGTGAAGATTGGCCAGACTTTTTTTGGGTTACTGTGGCTAATCAAAAATGGAAGTAGAGGCTTCCAATTGCCTCCTTGGTGCCACACCACAACAAAAAAATGAATAATCTTGACACTAAAATTTGTCCAGGATTCAGAAAGAAATCAACCGGACTAATTTCTCTTCAGAGAATGCCTGGAGAATTGAAGATAATTGTACATTTTACTTTCTGATCTATCACTCTAGAATATCTATTACCCTCTGGTTGTATAGTCATAGTTTCAAAAGTGTTGCCTTGATTCCTTGGAGATGTCCCAAATATGTATAATATCTATCAGTTCATTCTCGGGTTAATAGTTTTTTGGGGATCAATATTCATGGATATTCTTATTTTCCTTCTCTCTTATAGATTCTTGGCACCACCATTGACAATTCTAGAATCATCTTAGAGATTGACAATGCTAGACTGGCTGCTGATGACTTCAGATTGAAGTAAGTATCTCTTCACTTTTGTCTTCCATTTCCCAAAGTCTCTCTCTAGGGACAAAAAGGTAGAAAAGGTAGAATAGGGGTAAAGTAGGGGGACAGACAATATAAATTTGACCAGTATGGTGGAAGATGTATTAAAAACATAATCTGAATGCCTAGAAGAAGGAAGTAAGGAAAACCATTCCTCTACCTTTTATTCTAAATTCTTTACTTTTTTTTCTTGCACACGGGCAGATTTGAGAATGAGCTGCACCTCCGCCAAAGTGTTGAGGCAGACATCAATGGTCTGCGCAGAGTCCTGGATGAACTCACTCTGTCCAAATCTGACCTGGAAATGCAAATTGAAGGTCTGAAGGAGGATTTGGCCTACCTCAACAAAAACCATGAGGAGGTGAGTGAAGGGAAAAGGAAATGAGGAAAGCCCCAGATAGAAATTCATTTTGGATTACCTCTTTATAAACAGCCCAAGAAAAGATACTTTCCTTTTGTCATGGGCTCTTGTGTAATGGATGTACTGACAATAACTAGCAATTACTCTTAAATACCTGGCCAGAAGTCCACAAATACTGTTGCCAGGTCACTGATGGCAACCTCAAACTGGGATTCTGGCAATCAGCAAAGAAATCCTCCAATACACTCCACTACAGGGATTAACCATTTTTAAAGTTGTTGGTGAGACACTGCCTCTTTCAAAATGGAGCCAGGCTGCATCTTACCATGAGATACAGCACCAGTATTGTGTTATCAGGGAGGATGGCTACATGTACACACACATGCACAGCAACTGCTTCAGTTCACAGAATCATAGAATCATAGAGTTATTGGCTACCAGAGGGGATGGCGGACTAAATTGCTGAAACCGAATTTGTAGAAAAAACTCCTTTCCCTGACACACAATATCATTTATCCATGTGAAGTTGATGAGATTGCCCATCCTAAACACCAAGGCTTTGAACGATTCCATGACTGCTTACAGAATAATGAAAAGATGCAAATGTCGCCATTTGGTGGATCTTCATTGTGTTGTCTCAATTCTTGTCTCACCAAGTTAATGAAAGAATACAGCTCTCAGCTGACTGGAAAGGTCAGTGTTGAGATGGATGCTGCGCCTGGAGTTGATCTCACCAAAGTTTTGGCTGACATGAGAGAACAATATGAACAGTTGGCTGAGAAGAATCGCAGAGATGCTGAGGCCTGGTTCTTCACCAAGGTAGACTCTTTTTTCCCTAATGATTGTGATCATCTTATTCAAAACATGCCTACTGTTTTATAATGAGGTATACACTACTTGGATTGTCTTGAATCTTTCTAAAGAATCATGAATATTTTGTTTACTCAGAACTGAAAATTCTTTTTTAGAAAGCTGTAGCACTTCCCCCACAAATTAAATAGCCATGTTCCCTGGGAAATGTGGATGAAAAAATTCTGAGCTTGGAAGTTACTTTTAGTTATGTAACTCATTACTTTCTTCAACATAATTCACTACTATTAATGCTACTTGACAGATATGTATTTGTTACATTGATTGATTTGATACTTGTTACTTTTTTGGTTCCTTTAAAAGAAAAAAGAAAAATCTAAAACATAAGAAAAAATGTTCTAGTCTTGGGAGAAGGTAGTGTGTAAATAAAAGTGATTGATTCATTGATTGAAATGGCCTGAAATGTGAAAAGTCTCCTCAAAAAGCCCTAAAACAGGAGTAGGCAACCTTTTTGAGCTGTGGGCCGGGTTGCTGTCCCTCAGACAATTGGGAGGCCGAAGCACCAAAAATAAATAAATAAATAAATAAATAAACAAATTTTTTTTTAATTTTAAAAAATTAAAAATATATGCATGCATACTCTATCAACCCCAGAAAAGCCATGGCAAAACCCCTGTGGAGATTTTGCCAAGAAAACCCCAAGAACAAGTAATAACAACAATAATCAATATCATCATGGCAGGCAGCGGCAGGACTGGCCTAGAGCTGGTCCAAAGGCCTCAGAGGGCTGCATCCGGCCCCCGGGCCTTAGGTTGCCTACCCCTGCCCTAAAACATCCCTTATCTAAGTAATAAGTAAATATTATTTGTTACATGGAAATATGTTAGCAAACATTATATAATTTCCATAAAGAACATTGTTATGCCCTCATTGTCCTCAAAAGAAGAATGCTACAGATTACATTGTTGCATGTAATTAATTACTTCTCAGATCGGGTTGTAGAATCATAGAATTTAATACATTTCTTTCCAGATCTGGTCAATTAGGTTTACATCAGAATTCAATTAGGTTTACATCTGAACATCTACACAAAAATTTATCTAGCTAGTCTGTAGTGTATCAATTTCTCCTAGGTGTATATATATTCTATGAGATATCTGTGAAATGATTATTTCCACCCCCCATGCTGAGAATGTGTGATATTTTTCTACAAATATTTTCTTTGCATTGAATCTTCTTCTCTCCAGACTGAAGAACTAAATCGCGAAGTTGCCACCCACACAGAACAGATACAAACCAGCAAGAGCGAGATTTCAGAACTCAGGCGCACAATACAGAGTCTGGAAATTGAGCTTCAGTCACAGCTTAGCATGGTATGCTGTTGTTTCCTTGCATAAATCAGATCAATGGGAGAAAAACCATCTTAATTAATGTACAAATGAGAGCCCAATGGGAAAACCAATTAGCATCTTTGTCTATCATACATGGTCAACCAGAGGTCTCAAGGAAATCCACAGGACGGCCAACAATCATGGACCCCAGAATGGGGGGAGAGCTTGAACCTGGTACAATTGGGCCACCGTTGAACTTCTTCAGGTGTTATCAATCAGAAATATACTAAACGATCAACACTAACAAATATTAAGACACATGTCATTGAGCCCTCCCAGGAATAACTATGGCTGCCTACAATCTATTTTATGCACACTTTCATGGGAATAAACTCCACTGAGCACATGGAGACCACTTCTGTGTGCACAGTGTGTTTGTAAGAATCTTCATATTTAATCATGTTTGAATGGTAATAAATGGGGAAAATAATTTGTCCTCTCCCTCCAAGTCCTTAGGAGTGGGCAAAATTAATGAAAAGCTCTTGTCAGTGTTGATCTCCACTCTCTTTAAATACTGTTTCAGAGTCAGACAGAAACGGCCACACTATTTGTTCCTTACTAATATCACTAACCAGTTGCAGGTCCTAGTCACCTGGTGCTGTTGGGTAGACATAACAGGTATTTCTTGGTAGCAGCACCCCAACTATAGAACTCCCTCACAGGAGAAGTTGTGCTGGCTCCATCCCCTTTCAAGCTTCCCAATTGTATTATTTAGCATGATTTCCAGTCCTTAAAAACCAGGGATGATTTCTTCGGCTGTTTTAAGTGTTTGTGGTTTTTAAATTATTGTTAAGGTGTGGTTATGTTTGTGTTTTTAATTTTTTTAGCAGCCACAACAGCTGAAAGGCAATAAATAAATACTTCATATAGAAGATAGGTAGACAGAAAGATAAGATAAGATAAGATGAGATAAGATAAGATAGAGGGAGAGAGGGAGGGAGGGGGGATGAGAGATGATTGATAGATTCAGTCATCCACAAGGGCTCAGAACAAGTTACTTTTTAGAACATTGATTCTTAGCCTTCTGAATGAGATAACACTTAATCATTTGTATGTAAAAAGATGTTCAAATTCTAAGACCTCTGATTTTGATCTCTCACCAGAAAGCAGGCTTGGAAAACAATTTGGCAGAGACAGAAGGACGCTACTGTGCCCAGCTAGCTCAGATCCAGAACTTGATTTCAGGTGTGGAAGAGCAGCTGGCAGAACTGAGGAATGACATGGAGCGCCAGAACCAGGAATACAGAATGCTCATGGATATCAAGACACGTCTAGAACAGGAGATTGCCACCTATCGCAACCTGCTGGAGGGCCAGGACTCCAAGTACGTATCTGGGCAATTGAAATAAAGACCGAAAAGAAAGGAGCGGTCCTGGAATACTTGTCAGTTGGTATTTTTTTTAACACAAAAAAAGGAAATTAACATATGCTCAGAAGCATAAAGTGTGAATAAGATATAAGCAGGTATTTGGAAACATGTGAATATACATTCAGGCACATTCTCAAAGAGCCAGCATTCACTGCACCTCCTTTTTGGTTGCTCAAGAAGTGACAAGCTCTGCTTGTAAGTGTGGGATCTGTGAAAAGATACAAGTTGTGGGGATTTTTTAAAAAACAAATTATACGCCTTTTAATAACCTCCATATTAAGATCCATGCCAATGTCATTTTTAAAATGCTTCAATTGGGGGGAGGGGCAGCTGCAACAGGTCTGGGGGACATTTTCTGCCATGGCACTGTCTGGACTGCTAGAATAGCAATAAGGAAGGAAGAAAAGAAGGAAGAAAAAAGTTCATTTTTTCTTTGTTCCATCCCAACCCCCTTTCTTTATTCAACAAATGAACTTCTGGTCTTTTCTTTCTTTCTTTTCCCCTCCCTCTTTCCCTCCCTTCCTTCTTTTTTTTTGGCATCCTAGCAAGTGATGAATCCTATAAAAGGTGCCATGGCAGAAAATGACCCTCAGATGTATTTTATTATATTAAAAATTAAATTTATAAAATTATAGCCCACCCCTTGGGCCTAAATATCCTAAAGACACCAGATCCTATCTGATCTTGGAAGCTATTCAGGTTCTACCCTGGTTAGTACTTACATGGGAGACTACAATAAATATTAGGTGCTGTAAGCTATGTTTGAGAGGAAGGAACTGGCAAAACTACCTCTAAGTATTCCTTGAAACACCCATGAAATTCATGGGATCACCATAAGTCAACAGAAAACTTGAAGTCACATATACACAGATAGCCCTTCCTCTTCAATTTGCAAGGTGTATTGTTGTTTCTGGAATAACAATTTAGTGTTGCTTATGGTCAGGAGAAAGGTTGGCCGAGAGAGTTAGGAGAGGTCAACAATTGCAAAAAAAAAACCCTGGGGGCCACATTTTGCTTGGCCTTGGTTTAGATATAAATTTCATATTAATTCCATCCATAATTACATAAAGTGTTGTCCTAAAGTGAGGGCGGGCATTGTGGAAACTTTGGGCCATCTACATCCCTCAAAGGCCATGTTAGGTTCCCTCTTGGATCGTCTCCCCTGTTACAATTTCTCACTAAAAAAATAATTTGGTTAAAAAAAAAGAGTTGACATTGTTCTTTGGCAGTTCAGTGGTGTCATTAAGAGGTGTGTGGTGCAGATTGTACAGAATGATGCCCGAGAGAATGGTGTACATCTGGTGGAGTGATACCATAGGACTGGTGTGTCTGCTGGGCAAGTGAGAAAAGGCAATGTGTCAAATTGCTTTCTAGAGGCCACGGCAGTCTGCCACCCCTGGGCCCTCCTGCACTAGGTGACATCAACCATAGAGACTCCATTAGGCCAGTTCACATTATAACTGGGTACATAGAATAATGTTTTATTCACTTATAAAACCTCTACCTACAACCAGCTCATTGTGTGCACTGATTTTCATGTGCAGGACTGAGGGTTTTGACATGACTGTGTAAACACCACAGTTGGAAGGTCCCACTATGAAAGAAGATGTGGAGAAGTCACTTCTCCTAATAATCAGTCTGGTTGACTTTGATGTGTATGTTAGGCTGATCTAGGCAAATGGTGCTGAGGAATACTTTAGAGATGTCTAAGATTACTATGCGGAGGGACAGGGTATAAATTATTATTATTATTATTATTATTATTATTATTATTATTATTATTATTATTATTATTATTATTATTATTATACATTCCCCACACACACACACACCCCTATGTGGCCAAACTGTAGAATTTTTTGACACATTTGTATAGAAATACAGAACTGGGAAATCTTACATGGGGTCAGCTATCCTAATGGGCTTCTTTATCAAAAGGTACCCTATAACTTAAAGTATCATCTTTAAACTATGAATGCCTGAGGGCAGGGATTTCCTTGGATAGTTAAGTACATTAGTCCATCCCAACATTGCTCATTATTCCTTTTTCTCCTTTTCAGGCTGTCGGCATGGTCTCCAAAAGATGGTAAGAAAGATTTCAGTTGATCTCTAAAACAATACTCATTAACTAGATCTTACTGAATAGGTCATTTGTTGGGGAAATGTGCTGCTGGAAGTAGACTAAACACATTGAAATGAAGGGGACCTAAGTCATTTATCATAGTTTTCTTAAATCTTAATTTCAATAGGACTTTCATATTTAGAACAGGTTCACTGAAATCAAAGAGCTTTTTTAAAAATTTAAAAATTATTTACAAACTTCATGGGTAACATAAGTCCCATTTATTTTAATAGGTCTAATTTTAATATGGGTGCAGTCCATGACCTTTATAGCAAAAGTATGAGTTACAAAGTTGACTTTTGGGTCTGGAAGTCTGATTATATTACAGTTAGCCTTCCATATCCACAGATTCTTTATCCACAGATTCAAGCATCCATGGCTTGAAAATATTTTTTAAAAAAATAATAATAAAGAGGCCTTGATTTTGCCATTTTATATAAGGCACCATTTCACTATCTATTGTATTTAATGGGACTTGAGCATCCACAGATTTTGGTATCCATGGGGAATCCTGGAACCAAACCCCAGTGGATACCAGGGGCCCACTGCACACACTCCAAGGGGGCTTTAGCTTAGCAGTCAAGTGTAGTTTTATGAGGTATTTAGCCTTCTCTGTCAGAGAGCTCTGGTGCCACAACAAACTACAAATCCTAAATTTCCTGACAGTTAAAACAGTGTCAAACTGCATTAATTTTGCAGTGTGGCAGCACCAGAGTCAGGCAGGAAAAACCAGACACAGCACCAATGCATTCTAGTGACAAGTAGATAATAGTTAAACATGTACACAGCTGAATAAACAGGATGTTTCTTTGAAGGCACAGTAACCTAGCCTAAGGATCTGTAGAGCTGGGATGACTGTAAAAATGAGAGTTTAAGGCAAGGATAAGAACTATGAAGCCCTCCAGATGTTGTTGCATTGCAACATCTAGCATTCCTTGCCACTGGCTGTACTGACTAGGGCTACTGGGAGTAATATACTACTTGATTTCCATCCTGGTCTAAGACACAAATCCAATCTGTAGTCCCAAGTAGATTTGATCAATTGAATCACTTCTTGACTCACATATACAGTAAATCCCATTGATTCAACGGGTCTATTCTGCATGGGATCAGCAATTGAATTTAGGCTTAACATGTTTCTGAGATCAGTGGAGCTTACCTCTGTCCAGATATGCATTGGATCACACTGTTATTCAGCAGCATATGATTACTTAGTGAAATAGAAATGCCGATATGTTATGCTGTTTATGACATTAGAAATTCAAAATCGAATATACAAGATATGAATTGTTATAGAGTGTTATAACAATTGTTATAACACTTTGACCCCATTTTAACTCCATCCTATGGAATCCTGAGATATGTGGTTTCATGGGGGACTTAGGATTCTCTGCTAGAGAGCTCTAATGCTGTAGTTTAAGGGTGTGTTAAGAGAATCGTAAGTAAGTACATTGACAATTTACAAATCCCAGGATTCCATAGGCTAGAGGAGTTACAGTGGCATCAAGTAGCTATAACCAAGCAACGAACATACACCATTTTGTCTTGTTGGGGGATATCCCTTACCTAGTTGCTGGACTAGAAGGACTTTTGGTCCCATGCAGTGGGACTCTTATGTTCTTGTGGTGAGCCTTCACTGTAAAGCATGGATTTCACAGTGTTCTCTTTTTACACATTCTTCCTCTCTTTATCATAGCATCCTATGGCGGAGGTACCACCACCATCACCTACGGTGGTAGCAGCAGTGGTGGTGGTGGTGGCGGCAGTGGCAGTGGTGGTGTCAGCTACGGTGGTGGCAGTAGCAGCATGACCAGCAGCACCAGCAGCACTACCAGCAAAGTCCGTTCCAGCAACTACTGAATCTCCCACAGAGCGGTGGTCTGGTTCTGACAATTGCGTGCATCTACTGGAAGAACCCTCCTCTGCTTGCTGCTTGCCAGAGAAACACAGAGCATCCTCAAGATGCCCAGTGCTTGCTAAGAGAAGCACCCCTTGGCTTGGTTGCTCCCTTCATGGCATCTTCTTACAAGTTTTGCCTCACCTATCACAGCAGGCACACCTTTCTGTAACTTTCTCAATATAATAAAGAAAATTCCTTCTGGCACTGTTTTGCAAATAAATATTGGTTGACTTGTTTATTGTGTTACTGTCTTAAACAATTGTGTTTCACA
>CM034710.1:29800715-29815831 GCA_020142125.1 Phrynosoma platyrhinos
TCCCTCGGCCCTTAAAGGGGAAAGGTTGCCTACCCCTGTGTTAGAGAAACAGTGTCCGGTTTATTAATGAATGCAGATTTGTAGACATTTAGTTACTTTAGAAAATTTTATTCAAGTATCATATCAGGCACAGAATGAGAACAGGGGTTGTCCCACATTAATTTGTGTATAGGATTGCATCACTTCTATGATCAATAAGAGCCTTTATTCTCTTACACAGAGATTTCTTGGTTGGCTAACATCAGCAATAGATGGGTAATGTTCAGAAGTAAAGAAATGCATGACACTGGATGTGTACATGGAATAAACTTCTCTATTTGAAAATATGATTGTGACTTATAGGTCTAGTAGTAGAACTGCCAAAGTAGAAGTGTTGGGGGTGAGCCCAGACATGACATTAAGCAGATCATTAAACAGCTCCATTTTCCCTCCCACCCAATATAAAAATGTAACTTGATAAGAAAGGTGATTCATTGGTCCCTCCCCCATGCTGTTTTTCTCACTGAAAATCTTCCTTCTTATACATTTGTTATTTAATATGAAAGAAATTATAGCACTAATATGTTTAACATCATACCTGGTTTGGTCCTCAGCAGAATAATTTGCTTGGAAACACTATTTTATTAGACCACATCTCCCAGAATCCCCCAGCCAGCATGGGCAATGACCATGCTGGTTATAGGGGTTCTAGGAGCTGTAATGGGGAGGGGACTTACTCAAGATATGATACTTTGCACATCTTGGCCCCAAAATCAGTCAGCTTACTATAGCCAAACAGTAATAGCAGTGTGATACCACTTAAACTGTCATCGCTCCATTCTACAGCATTCTGGAGCTTATAGTATGATGATGTACTTAGATTTCTTACTAGTGAGCTCTAATACTCTCCCCACAACAATAGCATGAGAGTTCTCTAAAAGAAAATCCTAAGTAGCTCACCAAACTAAAAATCCCATAATTTCATAGGATGGAGTCATAATAGTTTGTAGTATCAAAATGCTATAACCATGTATTGTGGATTTAAGCCAAGAGGATTCCACATAGGAGAAGAGATGTTTTTGTAAAATGTTTCTGTAAAACTCAAGGCTCCACTATACCAGTTGATGTCTTCCACTTGTCCGTTAATGGAATCATTTTAGCTGCTTAAGCAATGGTTTAGCCAATCTGAACATCTAAAATTTCAATACTGCCTATAACCAAGGTATGCAAGGGATGTTGTAGCAGCTTTGACTCTAAATGAAAAAGAAAAAAACTGGTAGCATGAATTTTCATAGACTTGAGTCTACGAAAGCTCATGCTACCAGCTTCTTTCTTTCAGTTAGTTTCAAAGGTGCTACAAAATGTGTTGTATACTGATTTTCCAGATTAACACAGCTATGTCTTTGAATATAACCAAGGTGTGAACCATAAGATGTGAGAGTCAAAGTGTGAAGCAGTAGACAGACTGCCTTCAGCTTTTGGGTCTTCATGACAAGTCTAAAGGTAATCAGCTGTTCTTTTCTCCTGCTCCTGTTTTCTGGTGCTAAGCCCTGCCATTGTTTCTCAGCAGACTGTCACTTGAGAAATGAGTGTGCACCTATACATTTCAAGAGAGAAGCTTGTAAAGATTTAAGAGGCTTCTGCAATCCACTGAGAGACGCATATAAACTTTTCTATAAAGGCAGAGTTTTGCTAGCATCATCTGGTTGCCTTCCCCCACTATCTTGTTTCATTTGGAAGCAGACTTTCTTGCTGTTGGGAACTGGCATTACAGATGTAAATTTCATAGTGTATTTCATTCAAATGTTCTCTTCCTACCATGCATTTTTAGTGATTTTTTCACATTTCAGGACTTTGGGGGGGGGGGAGAATTTGTTACCTAAAAAGTTTAGCAAAATGCATATAGTCCTGTGACCGCAACAGACCCATTCAATCAGTGGGATTTACCTGGTGTTGACTCACCATTCAACCCCTAATTGATTATGTCTACTATAATTGGGACTAACAAACAAAATGCTAGTCAATGTTTTTCACACAAAATAATAAACACTTAGAGGTTTCCAGGATTCCCTTCCAAGAGAAACTATGGTGCAGTGCAGGCCTTTATTTTTCTTTATTTTCAGCATCCAACTCTCCTTTAAAGCCATCCAACTTGCCAACTGTAGCAACATCTTGTGATAATGAATTCAAGAGTTTAACTATGCACTATTTGGAGAAACATTTTCTTTTATTTACCCTGAATCTTCCACTGTCTTCAGTAGATAACACTAAGTTGTAGCAAATATGAGACAATGGGAAAAGTTTATCTGCGTTTAGCTTTCTTTACACCATGCAAGTTCTGATACATCCCTAAATGTCTTCCCTGTTTTCTGAGCTACAAATGTCATAAGGCAATTACTCCAGTCCTGTCCCTTGATCATTTTGGTTGCTCCTTTCTGATCTTTTGCCTGGTCTACAATGATATGTTTTAAGTGTGGTGAGTAGATGTGTACACAGTGCTTCAGATACAGTTACATTAAAGATTTGTGAAAGAACAATGTAATTATATGTAGTTTTATTTTCCATTTATTTTCTAATTATGCCAATCAACAGCAGTCACACACTGGGTCAGCTTCTTCATTCAATTGTCTACAATAACCTTAAGATTTCAGTCACTGTCAACTTACATTACTGTGTATGTGAAATTAAGGTTTTTGTCTTGAATTATGGATTGCTTTACAATTGCTTCACTGAATTTCATTTTTCACTTTGCTGTGTAGTTTATCGGTTCACTGAAATACTTTGGGAGTTCTTTACAATCCATTTTTAATCTCAATCAAAGGAAGCAAATACTAATTTTAGCAGTTTCTTCCTTTTGTGGGAAAGTCTCTAAAAAGAGTGCAGTTTTTGAAGACTATTCACAGTTTACATGGGGTGTGTGTGTGTGTGTACGGACAACAGGATTTTCTGCACAAGAAACAGCATACTTTTCCCAGAAAATAATATTTCTCTATGTGGAACATACTGGTTCTTGCACAGAAAATGATGATTTCTGCACAGAAAATGTGTATTTTGCACAGAACACAATTTCAAAATACAAAATTTCTCATCAGTCCAGGATTCTCCTTATCAGTGCTTCCTAACACTCAACATTTTTTTTAATCATTGAGCAACCATTTCTCAAATATTTTTTAATATATTTTCCATCCCTATTGTATGTAAACAGCTTCTCAATACTCTGTTGTACCTAAGTGGCCAATTTTCTATGAAAAATATCTCTGTGTTTGAGAAAAATAGGACTAGTTTGTCTATTAGGCAGAGTGAGATGGCAATCTCAGGTGGCAAAGGCTTGCAAGGAGCGAAGGGCAAAGTGTTGCAGAACAGGGCTATATAGCATGTTTTCAGCTCCTAGGCAAGCTCGCTGCATTAAAATGTGGCAGAAGATGCTGTCCAATCACTCATACTGATACCACAGCATGGAAAAGTTAGCTTTAGACTGTTTGCTTTTAAAAGTGTCTTCTCTCTTTGCCAATGGGAGCTGCTGCAGATGAACCTGAAAGTGAGGCTTCAGCTGCATGTACATACCCTTTAGCCAAGATCTCAGCTTAAATTCCAGCCAAGGCCAGCCCTACTAACCGAGAGTATGGAGTTTATCACATGGGGGAAATCCCATGCAGAAATGGGATTTAAAAGGTTGGGGGGAAACCCACAAAAGTGGGCAAATTTTCACACACATTGCTGTTAAAATGGGGTTAACCCGAACAGAAAGTAGTCAGAAACTGCTTCTTTTTACTTTCAGGATTTTCTGAAAGTAAAAAGAAGCAGGTTTTTTTTGACAAGTTTCCGTTTGGGTTAACCTCATTTTAACTCCATTTTAACAGCAACATTGTCTGAAAATCTAACCGCTTTTGTGTTGTTTTTTCCCCAATTTAAAGCCCCGTTTCCACATGGGATTTCCCCCATGTGATAAACTCCTGTGAGGCAGCTACCTCAAAAGGAAGGTGCAGTTGGGTAGAAAGTGGAGCTGTGGTGCTGGGAGACAAAGATGGAAGTGTGCAATTGGCTTTGTAATTCTCCTTAAACTAGTTTGTTGCCCTCAGATTTGACATAAAATGTTGTCCTATTTCTGGCACTGAAATAAGAGGCAGTTGCCAATCTGGTCTTCATCTGACCACAGACCCATTCACGCCACAGAATTATATCATTATTATTCTACTTTAACTGCTATGGGAGCTTATCACACAAGAAAAGAAAGTGGAAGTTCAGCCAGATAGTATCTCTTTTCATGACATCATAGTTCTTCAGTTCTCTTACTGTGGGGGTAAGTTGTAAAAAGCCACTCTTTTGTTGAATAGATTTTTCCAGATAGAAAAAGAGATTTACTTTTACAACTGTATCACAGGGGGAAAGAATTGAAGAATGACAACATCATGTGGTAAGGCCGAGTAGAAAGGCACTACTTTCCTTGTGCAATAAGCTCCATGGTTCGATCTTATGGAATCTTGGGGTTTGTAATTTGGTGAAGCACTAGAACACTCTAACTGAGAATTCCAAATGCCTTCCCCTAAACTACCAATCCCAGGATCCCATAAGATGGAACCACAGAAGTTAAAGTTTCATAATGGTGCTATAATTCTGTAGTGTGAATGGGCCCCATGAAACTGTGAGGGATGGGAGAATGCAATCTCAGGCAGCAAAATGTCTTCAGCCTGCATTGGAGAAGAGCTGTTTGAAAAATCTGGAATGGCTGAATCATAGAATCATAGAGTTGGAAGGGGCCCCATAGGACATAGAGTCCAAACCCCCTCATCACTTCAGGACCTCCAGCAAAAGCATCTCAACAGATAGCTGTTTTAAAGAAATCCAGTGAAAGAGATTCCATCATCTCTCTAGGTAATTAGTTCCATCTGATGGTGTTTCCATTTATTCTGCATTTAATCAATTTGCAATTTGTATTTATAAATGTAGTTTAGGACATAATTAAATTCAGTGGGATTTAGTACAAATGCTTACAATTCTACAATTAGTGTGATGCTCAAGTCACACACTGAAAAGTCTAACTTGAATCCCAGCATCAGTCTCCAATAGGATCACCATGTTCCATTAACAAAGGCTGCTGCCTAGTTATGATGAAAGATCTCTTTGATGGTACTATAAAATGAACATCATAAATAGTGAAGAATCACTAGTGATGTGTGCTGACTTATCTGAGCTGCTTCTCTCTCTCCCCTCATTTTTTTTTTAATGAGGAAGCTTGTTTCTGATGGGCAATTAAGGCAACAAGCCATGCAATGCTCCTAGGAAACCTGGCGCAAACTTTCCCAAGAGAAACAGCCTATGTAATTTGCCAACACCCAAAGTGTGGAGTATAAAATTGCACCAGTGGGGTATGACAAGTTCACTCTTGGGTGACTTGGGCTTTTGAACTATTCTGCAAATCTGCTAACAGAACTAACAAACCCTACCTAGTTCCTTTTATCAAATACTGTTATGGCTTCCAAGTACTATGCTCAAACTATCACTGCTGGTTCCGTCAAGGGTAAAAATCTCACTCGCGTAGCTTCTGTCCATTCTGGTGGCTCATGCAGAGTGCCAAGCCTTGCTTTTGGCACCAGGAGTGCTTCCTCTTCTTCCATGAAACTGGGATGTGGTAGATATGGCCCCAGCATTTGCCCACCAAATGCTTCTTTCGCCCCTGTTTTTTCTGGAAGTTATGGCTGGCACGATGAAGGAATCCTCAATTGCAATGAAAAAGAGCTGATGCAGTCCCTGAACGACCGGCTTGCAAGCTACCTGGAAAGAGTAAGATGCTTGGAGCAGGAAAATGCTCATCTGGAATGCAAGATCAGGGAATGGCATGAAAGCCAAGCCCCCTATGAAAGCACTGACTTTCATTCATATTACAAGATTATTGAGGAACTCAAACACCAGGTAATGGGCCTTTCATCATTATGTCAATTGATTATCCCTATAATGTATTATATAATGTCTCACATTACATTCATATTATTTTACTGTTTATGTATTTTTTTAAAAAAATATTAATTGAAAGACATTTTGAGTCTTGCTTTGAACAATTTTTAACGTAATAACTCTTAAAAATCAGGGTTGGAATCCCTTCATATTCATTCATTCATTCTGATTTAGCTTGCATCTCTTTTTTCTGGTAGACCAATATGCTGGCAGGCACAACATAAATAATTTCATTGATGCAGATAAGGAAGAACTTTTAGTTCATATTTGAAGAATTTGCTACATTTACTAATCATATATTTGGGAAATAAATGAGTTAAGGTTTCAAAAATTACAGTAAAGAATGAAAAACCAGCTGATTTGTCCATGCACACTCTCTCATGAGTTTATCACATGCCCAAATCCCATGTAGAAACTGGATTTAAATTCCGGGAATACCCTGCAAAAGTGGGATCATTTTCTGACACATCGGGGGCATTGAGCGTTAATCCAACATTAACCCACATAGAAAGTGGACAAAATTGGCCACTTTTTACTTTCGGGAAAATCTCAGTCTCAGAGGATGGCAATGACAAACCCCCTCTGAAGAAACTTGCCAAGAAAACCCCATGATAGGGTTGCTTTAGGGTCTCATTAACTTAGAAACTACTTGAAGGCACACAACAACAAACAATGCCCATTATCCCACTTGGTCCCAATCCTGATCACTGCACCATCCCACCCAATAGTTACCTTTTTTTAAAAAAAAAAAATACTAATAGTGTATAAATGTAATGCGTTTACCTTTGCCAAATACTAACAGCCTCAGCACAAGCTGCTTTCCACTATTCATGTCAGCTGTCATCCATTTGTTCATGTCAACTTTCATAGTCCAGATCATGCAATACTTTCCTTTTAGGCCTGATAACTCTTTATATAGGGATAGCTGTATCTCCAGCTGATCTAGTCTGATTCAGCACTGGACTGGAACCTAAACAACTTATTGAGCTATGCGCTCAATAGCTCAGCTGGACACTTCTAGACTCTGGACTTTTAGATTCTGGACTTACTAACAGGGGAAGTCTCTTTAGAGCTATATACATAAGGCCTAAACACCAGAGAGGCACCAGATCCTGTTTGACCATGGAAGTTAAGCAGGGTCATTCTTGGTTAGTACTTGGATGGGAGACTGCCAATGTATTCAGGTGCTGCAGACTACATTCAGAGAAAGAAAATGGCAAACCCACCTCTGAGTATTTCTTGCCTAAGAAAACCCTACTAAATTCATCAGGTCACCATAAGTCGACAGGTGATTTGAAAGCACATGCTGTACTGTACTGTATTGTACAAGTAAGGCAAGTGCTTGTCTTATTTCAAGAAGTGGCAAGGGAGCTCTGCTATATTTAGGAGTTTTTTTGCTCATTCAGCTAAAGGAAACCCTTGGCTTTCTTCCTCAGAACTTTCCATGAATACACTACTTTATTAACCAGAGGTAGGCAACGACCTGAAGTCCGGAGACTAGATTCACCCTTCATTGAACCTCAGAACACCTTGTGCACCCTGCCACACCATCCTCTGGATTCTTTTATTTTTAAAACACATTTTGAAAAATTCGTAAAAATGCCCACTGCAGTCAACAATTTCAGTGCACCTGCACACACCCAGGGCTATTTTAAGCCTAGAAGGGGCCCTTTTTCAACCAAGAAGTAAGCCAGATGTCCTTTCTGGTTTACATCCTGGTTATAAAAGATGGCTTGTCTTAAGCCTAAAACAACCTGGGGAGCAAAAAAAAAAAAAAGGGAAATTGCCCTAAATACTACTTAGAGTGATTGCAGGGGTATTTTGAGTTGTTGTTTGTTTTTTAAAGAAAATCAGAATTAATTCAAAAAAGGAGAAGTGAGGGTCCTTGTGGGATTGAAAAACAAACTTGGGATTCATATCCAGGTTACAAGACAGTCTTCCCCTACCCCATCATTAAACCCACAGAGAAATAATTCAATCTGAGACCACTTCAACTGCCCTGGCTCAGTGCTAGGGAATCTTGGGAACTGTAGTTTATTGTGACACCAGAGGTCTCTGACAGAGAAGGCTCAACATCTCACAAAGCTACATTTCCCAGAATTCCCTAGCATTGAGTGAGGGCAGGAACACCTTTGCCTTAAGAAGGACCATGAGGAGGTAAGTAGAAGTAGTTAGAGTGGTCTCAGACTGGATTATTTCTGCCATGTGTTTTGGACCTGAGTATCCTTTGACAAGTTAAGCAGTTTGGTCTGCTAAAATCTAGAACTATCCCTTCAATTAGAGAATAATTCTTACAGCATCCACAAAATTTCCATCAATCTATTCCCAATTGTATTAATCTAACTGCCCTACGTCTTTCCAGACAACCCTCTGAAACAATAGCGTAGCTCTCTATCACTGTGGTCTCATGCTTTCTCTAAAATATTAAGAAAAAAAATCACAGCCCAACTTTATTTTTGCAGATCCTGTGTGCCAAGACAGAAAATGCCAGGCTGGTTTTGGAAATTGACAATGCTCGTCTAGCTGCTGATGACTTCAGGACCAAGTAAATTAATCTTAATCAGAACAAGAACTGACTCTTGAGATGTGGCCTCAGTATGAAAAGGTGACTTCTTGTTTTAATAAGTAACACAGAGCAACATTGATTTTGTTTTGTCTTATCATTTCCTGTTCAAAAGGTATGAGACTGAACTGGCTCTTCACCAATGTGTTGAGTCAGACATCCACGGACTGCGCAAAATTTTGGATGAAATGACCTTGAGCCGGGCTGACCTGGAAGCTCAACTTGAATCCCTCAAGGAGGAACACCTTTGCCTCAAGAAGAACCATGAGGAGGTATGAGAAGTAGCCACCTGTTGGGAGAAAGGCAGGATTAATATGTTTTAGTAATTAATCAGTTAATTAATATAATTATTAGTTGCAAACCTTTCCCTCATTGTGCTTTGCTATTAGTTAATTATTAATATGCTATTATTATGGTATTGATTAATTAACAGCAAAGCATAATGGGAAACAAGTTTGCAATTGATGCATCTTGTTATGTGGGGACAGTGTTGTCCCATGTTCAATGGACACTCTCCTTCATAGTGATGTTGAATATTCTCTGACTATACCACTGTAATAACAGCAGTCCACTAAATGTGAACTATAAGGAGCATTTGGAGGGATACTCTCAGGTGAAACTCCATTTGACCTAGCCTCAAACTAGATATCAGATAACATCAAATATATGGTTAACATGAATTCAGAAGCAGAATTCCCTCAAGGGTTGAAATGCACCTCTTTGTTGTAGCATATTCTTTTCCTCACCTGCATTTTTGTGGTTTGTTTTTTGGATAGGCATTGGAAGGGAAATACAGACATGATTTGCAAGTCTGGTTGGTTGTTGAAGTATTTATTTCCTAATGCAACAGAGAAAATGTGCTGATTACAGAGAATGCACATTCCTCTCTATGTCTGATTTTAACACAACTGGGACCCTTTTTAAAAATAATATAATAAGTAACAAGGAGAGCTGTGCTGGATGCTGCCACCATAACACCAGTATGGATTTATCATTTCATCTTAACCACATCAAGACAGGAAAAGCAGCAGGACCAAAATGATTGTTGGAGAAAAGCATCTGACTTTTTGGACTACTGTTCCCAAAATCTGCTTTCAGCACAACCAGTTCTGGAATAGCCAACTTCTGTACTGTCATGGCTCAAATCAAGCCCTGTGCAGGGGGATCTATACTCACTCTCAGCCCTTGGGAAAGAGATCTATGTCTAACTGAAACTAAACCATAATCACTGAATTTGGGTGATGTGATGCAGCTTTTTCCTTCCTGCAGGAAGCTAATGCACTTCGTTCAAAACTTGGAGCCAGGGTTAATGTGGAGGTGGATGCTGCACCATCATGCGACCTGAACAAGATGCTGGATGAAATAAGGAATCAGTATGAATGCCTGGCTGAAAAAAACCGCAGGGATGTTGAGACTTGGTTCTCTTCCAAGGTGGGTTTCTCATTTCTCTTCCATTCTACTTACTTATTCCTTTTTAGTTACATTTATATTCTGTCTTTCCTCCAATTAAATCAAAGGATCATGTGTGGATCCTCACAACAGCCCTGTGAGGTAGGACAATTAGCTTACACATTATAAACCACTTAGGAAGTTCTTAAGTGCACTGATATGTGGTACAGAAATGTACTTGCTATTGGTATTGGTATTGGTATAGTGGCTGGCCCAAGGTCTCCCAAGAGTTTCCTACCTTCCAGCTGTCCCAGTTTGGCAGCGAACAGTTGCAATTAATACTCTCTTATCCCATTGTCATGCTACTTTTTTCAGCTGCATTTAAAATGTCCCAGTTTGTCTCTTCTCCTCTAGATCAGTTTCAACTTTCCCTTTTGTCCTCAGCTTACTCCAATTGCTGCAAACTGAGTTCAAGTGCAACAGTAGGTTGTACTCAATTAACTCAATGGGTGAAGAGGAGAAGGGGGCAGAACCTTGCTCTTCCCTATAAGACAAAAGCAAACTGATGCAGCCATTCCTAGTTGGTGTTTTCTTCCTTATTAAGAGCCTGTACAGACACAAGGGCAGGCCTGGGGGTGGAGTCAGGGTGTGGCGATTCTGCCCCCACACTGTCCTCATGCCGCCCACCCAAACAGATGGTGGGTGGTATCAGGGTGCTCCCTTGGTGTAGCATTTAGACACAGTGCTCCAAAGCAGGGGTAGGCAACCTTTACCCTTTAAGGGCCAAGGGACTTCAGCTCCCAGAAGCCTCAGCCATGTTGGCCAATAGTCCCATGTTGGCCAATAGCTCCTGGGATTCTGGGAGCTGAAGTCCCTCGGCCCTTAAAGGGGAAAGGTTGCCTACCCCTGCTCCAAAGGAACACAGAAAAGCCACCACCACCACGGCAGGGGCAGCTTTTTGCCGCTCCCAAAAGGAGCTGTATTTGCCATCTCTTTTGGAGTGGCAAAGGGATGGATTGGGGCCATGGTGTGTGGTTGCCATGGACCCAATCCGGCATTCCCAGGGGTGGCACAGAGCTACCCCTTAGGGGCCATCTGTAGAGCCCCTAAGTTTTTCCACTTCGATCACTCACTCTCTGTTGTTATTGGGCCTAGTTTTCATTTGTGAAATGCTGCAGGGTATGCTACAACCTGGGTCTTCCAAGTCACAGTCCAACACTGTGAACATTACACACTGGCTCTTTCTTGAGAGGAGTTCTCTAAACAGATGCAAAGGACTTCATCTCCATCTTCTTTTACTTTTGTTTTTGAATGTAGATGGAAGAGTTGAACCAACAAGTGGTCTCCAGTGGTGAAGAGCTGCAGAGTTGCCAGTCAGAGATAACTGAGCTGAGACACACCATCCAAACTCTTGAGATTGATCTGGATGCCCAACAGAATATGGTAGGTCAAAAAAATAATTTGTGGGTACAGATAGGAGTGTAAAGCGGATTTGTTTGGTTTTTTACTCCTTAGCAAGAAGGAGTGTTTGGACACACTGAAACATTGCATAAAAACAATTACCAATATTCCACATCAGCTAAATAGTTACATATGTACATACTAAGGGCCTATACACATTGGCAAGATAACATAGGCTAACCCCATGGTATCCTGCCCATGGTTCCAACCCATTTCTGCCCAGGCTGGTATGGCAACAGGTGGGTGTTCACAAACACACCCACAGCTATGCAGTGGAGCTTCCACCACCATGCCCCTTTACCTGCCACTGCCACCACATTCCCTCTGAAGGTCCCTGTCGCAGCCTGTAAGGGCAGGAATGGGTCACCTGGTTTCACCCACATAGCCAGGCACACACCCCTCCCAACATCACAGGCCATGGCAGGGAATGTGACAGCAGCAACAGGTAAGGGTGTGTGTGCCTTTGCAGTCTGCTCAGTATCATGGCAGAGTTTTCCCAAACTACAGCTCCCAGGATTCCATAGAATGGAACTGTAGTAATTAAAGTGGAATACAGTGAGACCTTGGTATCCATTGGGGTTTGGTTCCAGGATTTCCCATGGATACCAAGAACTGTAGATTCTCAAGTCCCATTAAATACAATAGTGTAGTGAAATAGTATCTCTTATATAAAATGGTAAAAGTTTGCTTTTGGGGGATATATATATATATTCAAGCCATGGATAGTTATATCCATGGCTAAGAAATCTGTGAATATGGAGGGCCGACTGTAATGGTGCTGTAATTGTGTAGTGCGAATGGGCCTATCATTGCAAGTCATAAGAGTGAACTTCTCAATAAGCTGAATCCCCACTATTTCACTTTAAGGCATTATATTGTTGTTTTTCTATGACACACTGACACTCAACTCCCCCTCTGGAAATTATTCAGGTCTCTTTTTTTCCCTCTTAGAAAAATGCTCTTGAATGCACCCTGCATGAAACTGAAGCCCGCTACAGCACCCAACTTGCACAGCTCCAGGGTGTCATCAGCACCATAGAAGGTCAGTTGGGTGACCTTCGGTATGATATGGAACGGCAAAGCCATGAGTACAAGATTCTTTTGGATCTGAAGACTCGCCTGGAAGCAGAGATCTCAACATACCGGCGTCTGTTAGAAGGAGAAGACCACAAGTATGTACAGCTAAAGCGTATAGACACAGAGTTAGGCTTACACATTGTGAACATTTGTTTAATTCTCACTGAGGGGCAGAGCTTAGAAAAATTCCTTCTTTGGACTATTATTCCTAGAAACCACAAGCCAGCATGGCCAGCACCAAAAGCAGCTGCATGCTTTCATGTCCGTGGAGTGGTGAATCACTGCTAGATTTCAATCTCAACTTTAAAAAGCTACTGTGCTGAACCCTAACCCTAAAATGTGTTAGCCACTTTCCTTTAAAGATCAGACTAAAACCTGGAATGAATTAATCAATCCACTGAAATGGAAGCCAGCAGCCACTATTGGTCAGTGGCTGTTCTGGCTAGAGGATTCTGGGAGTTGTAGTCCAAAATAAGGATTTTTCTTAGCTTTGCTGGCTGGATGGGTGAACCTCATCCTGAATGACTGGAGATTTACACAGAAAGTTTGGACTCAAGGAATGGAATCTTCCAATTTACAAGTCAAAATTCCCTGTAAATAAAAACATGTAAGGTGAGGTATTGTGCATTTCTATGGAGGAGCATTTAGTCATATAAGATGAGACTCCACTGGTTTTCTAAAACTAATTGTGCCTATTCTGCCTTCTTAGTCTGGAATATCAGTATGAAAAGAGATATTGTAGCACCTTTGAGACTGAGAGAAAGAAGCTGTAACAAAAGCTTGTGTAGACAGTTTACTTCTTCAGATGCATGGAGTGGGGAATGAATTTGAAAAACTAGACTAAGGGTACATCTGTACTGTAGAAATAATGCACTTTGATATGACTTTAAGTACTGTTTTTAGTTTTACAAGGTCTTCAGCCTTCGTGAAACTGTATTATTTCTACAGTGTAGATATACCCTATGTCTAGGAAAGCTTTTTACTACAACTTCTTTCTCACACTAAATGCCTTATCTCATGCTAAAAGTAACCCAATACACAACAAGAGAGAAGCAGCTATCTCCTTACCTCTCTGCATGCCCTTGAAACACTTCTCTTCTCAAGGGAGGTGGTTGTACAAATGTGTCTTTTGTTATGCTGGAAAAATCTGGTTTTTACCACCACCTCCCTCTGGAAGAAGAATGGAAGTGCTACGGCATCATGCAGAGATGTAAACAGAAAAGTACTTCTCCCTCGCTGCGTGTTGGCTTACTTTTATCATATGATAAGGTTCAAAAGTGCCAAAAGATCCTTTTGCATACTGGGATTGACACCAAGTGCATGTAGTATGTGTTAAACTGGTCACACAACAGGGCAGAAAAGAAAAGAAGGACTTCTCAAATAGAGTATTACTGAGCAACCAGAGGCACCAAGCCTGGGCGGCACATATAGTCTACTTTAGAAGACAGTGCTCTATTTGAAGGATTGTTCAAGGACAGCCCTCTATGTGAAGGGCTGCCCAAGTCTGGTTTAAAGATAAAGAACCCTAAAAAAAAAGAGAGAGAGAGAGAGAGAGAGAGTTAGTCTGACATATTCTACATCTAGTGCCTGACTCATTAGTGTCTTAAGTGTTGAGAAACCCTGAGAAGGAGAATCCTAGATAGGCAAGGATCTTCACAGTTTGGGGCTTATTCTGCAGGAAAATGTACTTTGGTTTGGTTTTGGTTTTGCAGTAGGGGTGGGGGAGGGGAGAGAGAGTTGATGCAGACATTGCCACAGAAAACACATTTTAAAATATTACAAAGTGCATTTCTTTGCCCAAAATAAGTGATCAGAAAACAGTACAGGATTGTTGTTGTTGTTTTACAACTTTCTTACAGCAAGTAGAAAAGTGCTGAAATCACCTCTTCTTGCCTATGAAATTGTAATGTATGTAGATTTACATCTCTAGCACACAAGTCCCCTGGTCAGAATGTTCACTACCATAGTGAGAGATATGATGTTGCTATTTAAATTACAGTAATCCTTTCTGAATTTGTCTCTATATGCATGCATTAGCATATGCAAAAATATGGCTTCTGACCTGACAGTATCAGCTGGCCAAAGTCTTGGGGCATGTTTGTATGTCATGATTTATGATGGCCTTTCTCAGCAGCCTCATAAAATAGTAAATAAAATGTCATGTGGCAGAGAGACATCTCAAGATAGCTCTTGTCTTAGTCCACACTCTGTGCATATCACAACATTTGTCACTCTTCTGGGAAACAAGACAGACATCTTCAGGAGAGGAAGCAAGAACCAGACTAATCCACATTAAAAACATATTTAACTGTGTTTCTTTTTCTCTTAGCCAATAATCACCCACATTTTCTTTACTCTCAGGTTTTCCAGAGTTCCAAGTATGCCAGAATGTCCCCCACCAGTCCCTGCTCCTGCCCCCCAAGTCACTAAAAAAATCCGTACTATTACAGAGGAGATTAAGGATGGGAAGGTGATATCTTCTCGGGAACAAGTCCAACATGTAACCCTCTAGAGCAGCAAAATATCCACATGAAACTGATCCAGCATGGCAGAAAGAAGAATTCAGCATTCAACCACACAACGGCAAATATTAATGGAGCTTTGCTGCTAATATCCTCTTTGCTTCTGATTGATTTCATTCTTCCATACTTTGGTATATATATATATATATATATATATATATATATATATATAT
>CM034710.1:29823481-29836793 GCA_020142125.1 Phrynosoma platyrhinos
TTTTCCTAGTACACTTCTGTAACAAATGGCCCATCATTCAAAACTTCCATTTGGCTAGTTCACAGAAAAATGCAAGAAAAAACAATTAATATTTTATTCATTACATCAGTATTCCCCAGCCCATAATTCTTCAAATGGACTATAAAGCACATCCCAAGACAGAATTCTTATTGGCTGGTGATGATGGGGGCTGTAGTCCAGCATATTTAAAAGGTGCTGGGTTAGGGAAGACAGGGTTCTCTTTCTAGCTGGAAAACATGCCTCCACTGCAACCTAAAGTGCTGAGTGTTGCTGCCTTGTATTGATTTCCAATCTGATGCTTCTTGGCCTTACTTGATCTTATTTGATCCTGAGTTCCTAAGAAGCAGTTCAATCAAATTTCACTTTTATGTTGTCATTCCCAATTTTACTTTAATCTCATTGCCTCCCTCTACACTGCTATATGTTATCTTTTATTAGAGACTTGGAGGATTGGTAACTATATTTATTTCCATAGGAAGCTGTTACAGAATGGGGGGCATATCTACATGGCTCATTTACATTGGATTCCTTCCACCCTCACGTCATCCTGTCCACACGATGCAAAGCCAAACCCCCAATTCTACTGTGTACTGTCTTCACAAGGGAAGGCCAGTTCCACATAGAATCCAGGCCATCTCTTCCTTAAAAAGGCTTTGAAAAACTCACCTCTTACTCCACAATTTCCAGGAAAATCCAGAGCACTCAGGAGTGATGCCAGGCAGCTGTTTACATGCATGTCCTACTGTGCTGCTTGGCACTTGTGCCACTGCCATGAGCCACTCCCTCTGAAGTTACAATGAGGCACCCAGCCATGGGATTGATGCTGTAAGTCTTATTTTTTGACCTTAGAGGGAGCAACTCATGACAGTGGTGGTGGTGCCAGACAGCACAGTAAAGAACATGTATGTAGACATCTGCCCATCATCATTCTGGAGTACCCAGGTAACAGGAAGAAGTCAAGGCAGCTTCAGGGCCAAAATACTCTAGGAGCAACCTGGAGTATTCTGGACAGTGTACACTCACCCAGAAAGTCTGGTGTCCGCTTAATTGGTGATTAAGGGCCCCAGATTTCCTTTCCAAAAGGAAAATGAAGCAACTGTTCTACCTGCCCTATGACCCAAAGTTTATCTTCTGCTTAAATAATAATGGGATGGGGGAATAACCCAAAGACAGATTACTTTATTTATAATATTATTTGCTGCTGTGTACCTCCAAGTCATTTCTGATTTATGAAGACCCTAAGGCTATCATGGGGTTTTCTTGGCTAGATTTCTTCAGAGTGTGTTTGTCTTTTCCATCCTTTGAGGCTGAGAGACTGTGACTTGCACAAGGTCACCCAGTGGGTTTCCATGACCAAGCCAGGATTAGAATCCTGGTGCCCAGAGTCGTAGACCAACACTCAAACCGCTACACTTCACTAGTTGGAAAACACTTCCTATATTCCATGGAGGTTTGTTACTGCCACATTTCGAAGTATGGCATAATTTGCAGTCTTTTCCGTGGCTCTGGGGCAGAACCACCACCCTGACATTTCTGACATAGAAGAAGCAGAGGGATTAAAAATGAGGCAGGAAATATATATATATATAAGAAATAATAGAAGTAAAACTTAAAGGGCTAAGCACAGGGGTAATAAGTGGGAAGTATTTTAGATAGTAGGAGAAGAAGAATCATTATACATATGAGAATTATGAAGATAACAATTTAATTGTATGTTTTTGTTGTGTTTGTTTTATGTCAATGTATGTTTGTTTTTGTATTTGTGTTTTTTTTGTTTTTTTTAAATTTAATAAAAATTTTCTAAAAAAAATGAGGCAGGAAAGAGAAAAGAAAGTAGACAAAGGTTTGGAAATTGAATACCTTGTCCAGAAACTATTCACAGAATCTGTTCTGCTTTATGTTCAGTACTCAACAAGCAAAGGAAATAAAGGCACCTTTCTGCTACTGTGGAATTACATGATCCTGTGAGGTAAGAACCTATGCTGATGGCAGCACTGTTCTTGGTAGGGTCTCCCATGTCAGATATGAACTTGTTAGGAATCCAGACGGAATGTGCCAAACTGCTACTGGGCAGCAGCAGCAGTGGGGGGTGACACAGGTAGAGGATCACTTAGAGACAATGGCAGTGGCACATAGCTAACATTTATTAGTACTGTACAGAAGGAGGTATGGTGAACCTCTTTTGAATGTATTTTGCCACAAAAACCTTATAACGAGACAATCCAAAATGAAACAAAAGATAATGCCAGACCATAAGACTCCCAGATCAGATGGCACTCAACAAGCTATTGGGGTACAGCAGAAAACAAGAGTAGTGCTGCAGCTAATGATGTAACTGGACCCAAGCCAAAAGGACATTCAGCTTTTGATGTGCTCAGGGGTGAAAGAAAAGCCCAAAGCTGCACAACATATATTATAGGAACATGGAATGTATGAAGCACGAAGCAAGGGAAGCTAGATGTTGTAAATCAAGAATGGAACTTATAAACTTTGGAATACCTGGGATGAGCGAGTGGACAGGAATGGAAATTTTGAATTTCATTTAGGAAATAAAAATCTGCATATTGATTGCACCACACCCCAAAACTCCAAATGACCTCTCCTAGCAGTTTCATGAATATATTAAATAACATGGGGGACACAACAGAGCCCTGAGGGCCCACATAGGTCAATGCTTGGAAACTGAACAATGACTGAGGTTTGAACTGCTGAATCCTCCAGCATCACCTTCATTTCCCCTTTCCAAAGGTCAGTCAGAGCTTTAACAGAATCACTTGCAAAGATAACAGGAAAATCCTCAAGAGTCATCAGAAATTCATCCAGATCCATCAACCTCCTGGGACAGACTATCCTAATCATACCCCTGAAGAGGTTCTGAGTTCCAGTGCATCTAAATCTGGCCTGGTAATGATCTGCCCTTGATGATGAAATTGTGAAGGTTCCTCCACACCAAGATCACCACCACCCCACCCAGCACAGTAAACAAGGTTCAGAGTGTGCCCAGCACTATGAGTAGGACCAGATACCACTTGGGACAGTCTTGTGGCTATCATGGAGACCATGAAAACCTGAGCCATTCCCAACATCTGTTGGCCTAGTCCTCAGAGAAAGTTAACTGGAGAAAGGGTGTCCTGCACAGATAGGGCAAAGACAGGTGAGAGCAATTGAAGATACTGTTTGTAGTTCAGAAGTACCAAACTACAACTCCCAGAAGGCCACAGATACAGGATTAACTGTCACCAGAAGTACTGAAGGAACAAAGCACTACAAGGAAGACTGGTCCTTTCCTCAAACATGGCAATCTGTTACCTCCTAAATGCAAACCAAAATCTACCCACAAAATCTTCCTAAAGTAGTAGCAGGAGGAGTATGCTTGTTATATCTCCATGATGCCCAAGACAAAATGTTATTCAAGTAAACAAACCATAATCTGAACTAGAACTTAGAAGACGGGCTTTTTTTTGTGGGGGTGGATATAGCTTCCATAATTCCACCTAGCTCCCATCTTAGTATGGAGGATTCTGGAAGCTGTGATACAAAAAAAAAACAACAACAAAGAGAGAGAGAAACTTTCCCAACTATGGCATGAATAACCAGATATTTTTCTTTTTCTTCCTTTCTCCCCCCCCCCTTCTTTTCTTTTTTATGAGCTTAATTGAAACTGGAGCACCTAGTTTTAGCATCCTGGCTCCAATCTCCTTCCCACATTAGAAATAAACATAAGAAATATAGCTTGTTGGCATCGCTCATATTTTGGATGGTCAAGGTAGGACAAGGAGAGGGAGGGAGAGGGGGGGCAATCCCACTGGGAAGCATCAAGCTCATAGCATTGCTCAAAAGACCCACACCCTGCTATTGAAGCCTGGTGTTTAAAGATGACATGTTCCTTTGATGTTGCCCCATAAAACAATTATGCCAGGGACAGCCATCAAGAAGAGTCCTGACCTTGCAAGCAAAGTGTGAAGCAAAAAAGACATTTTATTAGCCAAGAAATGCTTTCTAAGCGAGTAATGAATAAGCTAATGAGCAGCACGCAGGTGAAGTGTCACAAGGATCAAGCCTTGTAAAGGAGCCTACACCCAACAATCCTGGTATAAAAAAAGCTCCAAGAAGGAGATCACCTTTCAGACTTGGGTGCCTTTGGTTTTCTGGCTTGGTCTGCAATCTAGCTTTTCCTTTCCACTATGGCTGCTACCTCTACTCGCACTTGTGGTTCTCTCAGGGGCTCTTGCAGAGTTACTTCCACCTGCCGACCCAACAGCACTATCTCTGTCAACAGCCGACCCGGAAACATCATTCCACTCCGCTCTAGCATCTGCCTGCCTGCCCTGGGTTATACCACCCCATCACACCCCAACAGCTGCAGAAATGGGGGATATATGCCTCCTACATGCCTTCCTCCTCCTAGCTTGGGTTCTACCTATGTCCCACCACCCTGCATCCCACCTCCAGCCCGCCCTCTGCACTGCTCTCCTGGAGGCCATGAGGATGGAATCCTCAACTGCAATGAAAAAGAAACCATGGAGTTCCTGAACAACCGCTTGAGCAATTACCTGGATAGAGTGCGCTGCCTGGAGCAGGAGAATGCTGAGCTGGATGCCAAGATCCGAGAATGGTACGAGCATGAGAACTCTTACGTATGCACCGACTTCAAACCATTATACTCCACCATTGATGAGCTCCAACAGCAGGTAATCAATGAGTTGTGATCTAGAGGAAGCTGATAGAGAGTCACTCTCCTCCATCTCTCATCAAGATAAACAATCTCTCACTAAAGATGAATAATGGGGGATTCAGCACAAGCAAGTTGATGTATACCACGTTTAAACCATGGACAGGATGTGGTGATGGCCACCATCTTGGATGGTTTTAAATGGGGATTAGAAAAAAATCAAGGAGAATAAGACTATCAATAGCTACTAGTCATTTACCTATATGTCATCTCCTGTTAAAGAGGAATGCTTCTTGTGAACACTAGTTGCAAGGGAAGATGGGTGGAAGAGTGTTAACTGAATTTACACCCTATCTGTGAGCTTCCCTCAGATATCTTGCCCATTGTTGGAAGAAGACGCTAGACTAAAGTGGCTGTCAGTCAGATCCAGCATAACTGGATGTTCTTATGCAATCTTCCTTAATCTGCATGTCCAACAGAAACATGGAACATTCTGAGTTTTTTGTTTGTTTGTTTTTTGTTATTTGTCTAGATGGGGAAGGAAAAGAGGAGAGTTTTAGGATATACAAGAAAAAAATTAAAGAATATTCAGATTGTTTTCGAACTGAGTCTTCCAAGGCATAGCCATGGGTTCATATGTTATTACTTATTATAATATTACTATATTATATTATATTATACTGCTATATATTAATATAGTAAATAGAGCCCTGGTGGCACAGTAGTTAAATGCCTGTACAGCAGCCACTCACTCATAGACCACAAGGTTGCAAGTTCAGTACTAGCCAGGGCTCAGGCTAGACTCAGGCCTGCATCCTTCCGAGGTCGCTAAAATGAGTACCCAACTGTTGGGGTGCAATGAGCTTACAGTTGGGTACTCATTTTAGATATCCCATAGTGTGATATGAAGCGGTATATAAATGAAGCTGCTTTGTTTTATGGTGGTTAGACAAATAATTTTTCAAGGTCATTTTGTTTAGAGAGATTTTCATTAAAAGGTTCATAAAAATGGTGTATTATTAAAAACCCTAGGAAAAACAAAACAATCATTCTGTAAAGTAAGACGTCGGTCCCAAAGAATACTCTGAATGCACTGCTTTGTAACATAAGGTGCTCAATGCCTAAAAAGTTGTAGTGCTTGAATTGTATTACCGGTATGTGTTTCTCTATAATAGATTTTGTATTCCATATACTTACTTTATGACACTATATATATCTGAGGGGGGCGCTGGCTCATGTGGTTAGATGCTGACTCTGCTGATTGCAGGATCATCAGGATGGCAGTTCAAGGCCTGGGTGCTGCATGATGGGGTGAGCTCCCATCACTAGTCTCAGCTTCTGCCAACCTAGCAATTCGAAAGCATGCAAATGCAAGTAGATAAATAGGTAACACTTCTCAATGGGAAGGTAAACAGCGTTGTGTGCAATCATGCAGGCCACATGACCACAGAGTAGTCTCTGACAACACTGACTCTTTGGCTTAGTAACAGAGATGAACACTGCCTCCTATGGTTGGACACAACTTGACAACCTTGACAATAGGGAATTCCTTTACCTTTATGGCACCATCACTCCTTGGGCTGGACAGCAATTTTATAATTTGATTTTTTTTCAATTTTGCACTTTCATTTTTAATCATACTGCACATATGAAAAGGCAATTTAGAACTGAAAATAACTTTTATTCCTTCATTTGGTAATATAGCTGCTGTTTCTACATGGTTGAAAAATTATTTATACTTTGCACTCTATTTAATGGCCATTTGAACAGGTCTATAGTGAAGCAAATCAAAGGATATTTTTTAATCGGGCTTCAGTATTATTTTGGCAATTCTGCAAACTCTGAGTTAACATTGACTACAAATGAACTTGCCATTATTCATTGCAACTTTCTCTCCCTCCTTCCTTCTCTCCCACAATCCCCCTCCTCTCTCTTAAATATGAAAGTTGTTGCATTATTCTTCTCTAATCTGAGCTCAGGTCTCACTTTCCATTGCTGTAAAAAGAGCAAACACACATACTGCCAGTGTGAGAGCTAATTTGCTTCTTGGGCTGGTTTGAGCATTGGACTATGACTCTGGAGACCATGATTTGAATCCCCTCTCAGCCATGAAAATCCACTGAGTGACCTTGGGCAAGTCACACACTCTCACCCTCAGAGGATGGCAATGGCAAACCCCCTCCTATGAAATGTGCCAAGAAAACCCTATGATAGGCTCACCTTAGGGTTGCCATAAGTCAGAAATGACTTGAAGCCACACAACACACACACACACACTTGCACTTCTTCCCATGTTTCATTTAGGTCATCCACTGTTTGGGCTGGTTTCTAGTTTCTTTGTTTTACCTTTTGAAATACTACATGAACATTTATTCATTTAAATATTCACTTTGCTCCTTGAAAAAAAAAATCAAGCAGAACCCATTTTTCAATTTTGAAGAACTGCTCTGAGGATACAGAAAGCTACATTTAAATGTTGAAAAATGTATCTGAGGGGCAAGAAATGTAGGAATGACATCACCATTTCTGAGCAATCAGCACTGAGCAGAGCCTATTCAACTGAATATACCTTGGAGGAGAAGATGGTACATTTGACTAAAAGGTGTGAGTGTGCTTCCAAAGTTCACATTACAACTGTTCTTACCCTCAATGGGTGATCAGATATCTGATTTATGGCATTCATTTTCTTCTGTGTCTGCTCCAACCTCATCCATATGTGTGGATTAAAATGAGATTTTGATACTTTGTTTTTCAGATTTGCTGTACAAAGGCTGACAATGCAAGATTGTGCCTGGATATTGACAACCTCAAAATGGCTTCTGATGACTATTCTACTAAGTAAGGTTGTTTGTATGGTATAGCGAACTTTCTCATTTTTCAGATAGTTCCATCTTGTAGATCACTCCATCTATGGTTCTCAGGTTGAGATCAGAGTTTCACCCAGAAGTGTTCCTAGGGAAATGTGGGGGATGTGGACCACACCAGGTGACACCCTAAGGGGGGGGGGTGACACCACTGCCCTTCAAACATCCAAGGAATGTGAGGAGGGGTAGCCCATGTTATTCATAAGAATTTACACAAGTGATAAAGGGGGGTTGCAGACTGCCAGAAATAGTGCAAATTGAGTCCACTTTTAGGGTTAGGGTTAGTGCTAGGGAATCATGGGAATTTTTTTTTCCTGAGACATTGAGCCTTCTCTGTCAGAGAGCTCTGGTGCCACGATAAAATACAGTTCCCATGATTCCCTAGCACTAACCCTAACCCTAAAAGTGGACTCAATTTGCACTATTTCTGGCAGTCTGCAACCCCCCAAAGTCTCTTTATCTCATTCCGCTTTGTGACATTGCCATAAAACAGATAATGTCTGTTAGTAGACAACTGAGAGAGATCATAACTGAGGCATAGTATTTTGCTAAATGTGGTAAAAGGAGAGCAGAAAGTCCCAAAGTTCCCATAAAGTTCTGAAATGTATTGACCAATGCTCTTGGTTCAACAGCAAAAGTTGTTCTCAGCCACCTACATTTAAGTTTGGTTTTATGCTCGGTGTTCCCAGTCTAGAACCCACATCTTGCCCTCTCAGCCATGATATAATGAACTGTCTTTTATTCCTTTGAAGGTATGAGTATGAACTGAATATGCGCCAGCGGGATGAGTGTGACATCAGTGGCCTCCGTAAATGTCTGGATAACCTCACCTTGTGCAAGGCTGACCTGGAAGCCCAACTTGAGTCCTTGACTGAGGAAATGATGTGCCTGAAGAAAAATCATGAGGAGGTATAGCCAACAAATAACTTGTACCAAGCTCAGAACACATTCTAAAACCTGGGTGCAGAGACATAGAATCAGGTAACTGACACTATACTGAGAACCTCTACACCAATCCCTATCCAAAGTCAAGAGTGTCATCTATCCATCAGTTCCCTGCAGATACATTCCAACAGTCTACGTGAGACTACAACAAGTTGATGTCATACAGATGCCTAACCCCCTTGTCTTCCTGCAATGTATTCATTGGGAATGATGAGACAACAAGAGTGGTAGCCCTACAGATTTGCAGGTCTGCAAGGTTGCAGCTAGATGACAGGGAGAAGATCACTGCAGAAGTGGTGCACACAAAGGGGGAAAAAAACTCTTTGGGCAGCTTTATGTAGCCAACTGAAGCTGTGTGTGTGTGTGTCTTCAAGTCATCTGTTGACTTGTGACGACTCCATGAATTTCAGAGAGTTTTCTTAGGCAAGAATAGTCTGAAGTGGATTGCCAATTCCTTTTTCTGAAATATAGCCTACAGCACTTGATATTCATTGGTAGTCTCCCATCCAAGTACAAACCACTGCTGAACCTGCTTAGCTACCAAGATCAGATGGAATATGGTGCATTTAAGGTATTTAGGCAGGCTATACAAAAGGACTTTAGAGCAGGGATAGGGAAGTAAAACTGAGTTGGAGGGGGAAATTTACCCATCCTATAGCCAACCCTGGGCTGGCTAATAGCAGATACACAGCATCACCCGATTGACATCAACAGGTTCCTGGCAAAAACTTCAGCCTGGGGCCTGAACCAAGGACTACTGTGTCTCTGCCCATCTCTTCTATGTGAAGGAGTGAGAGGAGCCTGAAAAGGAGGCAGGCATCAGTCACAGACTTCTATGGACCATCTGGGAAATCTCCCCAGGACCTAGGGTATTTCCATCCCTATTCATTCACAGAAATGGCCATCTGACACTGGGCCTATCCACTGAAGCCCCATTGATCAATGTTTTACCAGGGCTCAAATCTCAAATAAATTGGGAACTTTAATCTTTTCACCATTTACAAATAGATTAAAGCATATTTAGCAACATCGGCCTTTTGATCGGTATGCTTTGTGAGATAGACATCCTCACATAACCTTTCCTTGTCTTCCTCCTTGCCTTCTTTCTCCAGGAGTCCAGTGCTCTTCGCTCTCAGCTGGGTGACCGCATCAATGTCGAGGTGGATGCTCCCCCTTCTTGTAACCTCAACAAGGTTCTGGATGAGATGAGATGCCAATATGAGGCTGATCTTGAAAAAAATCGCCGGGAAGTGGAAGACTGGTACTGTGCCCAGGTGTGTCCTTCTTGGAGGGCAAGGATGTTTTCCCTCAATTAAATGCATTCTACTGCACATGTACACACACATATAGGCTTCTTATCAACAAACTTTTGCAGCAGAATAATGCAACCTGTTTCTTTCCCACTTTTATTTTTACACTTCTTCCCCCAGATGGATGAACTGAACAAGGAGGTGATCTCAAGTGGAGAACAGCTGCAATGCTGCCAGAGTGAGATAATTGAGACCAGGCGTCGCGTTCAGACTCTTGAGATTGATCTACAGGCTCAACAGAGCATGGTGAGTATGACACAGGAGAACCCAGCATTTCACTGGTTTATATATTTAAGCGCTTGTGTGTTTATACCAGGGGTAGCCAACCTTTCTCCTTTAAGGGCTGAGGGACTTCAGCTCGCAGAATCCCAGGAGCTACTGGCCAACATGGGACTATTGGCCAACATGGCTGAGGCTTCTGGGAGCTGAAGTCCCTCGACCCTTAAAGGGGAAAGCTTGCCTACTCCTGGTTTATGCTATCCTAGGACATCTTATTCCTGAAGCTCATCCAAAAGGCACACAGAGAGAAAATTGCAATTCCAGTCTAGCCTAGCAGACTGTATAGTTGGTCCTCTATATCCACCAATTTTATATCCATGAATTCAACCATCCATGGGTTGAAAATATTTTAAAAAATTCCAAAAAGCAATGCTTGATTTGCCATTTTATATAAGGGACAACATTTTACTATGCTATTGTATTTAATGGGACTTGAGTGCCCATGGATTTTGGTATCCATGAGAGGATGGAGGGTTCTTGGAACCAAACTCCAGCAGGTTACTAATGGTCTACTGCAGGGGTAGGCAATCTTTCCCCTTTAAGGGCCGAGGGACTTCAGCTCCCAGAATCCCAGGAGCTATTGGCCACATCCCTCAGCCCTTAAAGGGGAAAGGTTGCCTACTCCTGGTCTACTGTATTTATCTTTGCGTTGGAAGATGTTCCCGACTCTAGACTACTGCACTCACCCTCCCACACCACTATCCTACCAATCACATTGTGGTGAAGGAATGTTAACTTTTTGCAACCAAAATGGCCAGTAACAACTCCCCAGATTTTTCAAAAAGCACCACACCTTCAGACATATTCAGGCTCTCTCCCTCCCCTTTTCCCTGCTGTTAAAAAAAAACTGTACAAGCTGAAAAAGGGCGGTCTTAAAACATGGTGGAATAGCAAGTGCACCCTCCACAAAACTTGAGGATGTATTTGTAATTTAAGGGTGGGAAAAAAGTCTCACACATACACAGAGCTGTTGGCGTGAGCATATACTTAGAAGGCACAAAAACAGTAGTGGGTAAGATTGCCAAAATGAAAGCCAGAGATGACTCCTGTAGAAGGGGAATTTCAGTAGGTGTTGCTTCTCATGCAACCAGCTTACAAGCAACACCAGCTGAAATTCCCTGTTCTGTGCAACCATTAAAGGTGTAAAAGCATTCTCTGATTTTTACTCTGGCAACTCTGGCCCTGGGAGCCATATGCAGACCAGACACTACATTTTGCTCATCCCAATCTATCCTATCAATTGAATAAGAAATCAAAAATACTGTTTCCTTAGCACATTGTATTCTTAAAAGAGCTCTAAGGTCTACAGGCTACAAACAAATCCAAGTATTACAACATTCATAAACCTTCTGCAAAAAAACATATTAAAAAGTGGGCTGCTGGACTACTTTCTGAATGATAGGGCTAATCGACTGAAAAAGTACCCCTCCATACTCCATGCAATGGGACCTCTGTATTTGTGTGATTCCACCCCTACCTTCCAGGGTGCCAAAAAATACAAATGATCACATCCCATATTATTCAGTGGAATGTATGCTTCACTCTGTGTGCATTTATATTGCTGCCATTGAATAATATGGGCCATGGTGATCTACAGGCAGTCAAAATGACAGATCAGATATGGCAGACTCACTTTATATGTTAAGCCAGTGAGGAGTTATGATAACTGCTCACATATGAAAAAACTGTGCAAATATGAAAGACAGGAACGGTAAGAATTTCATTTGGTTTAATTTACCAACATTTGCAAATTTCTTCATATTTGGCATTGCAAGACCCATGTTTTCAGAAATTCAGATGAGAGTGAAAAGAAAATTGACAGGTTCATCCATCCAGGCTGAAGGTGTTTGTGGTCCTGAAGTAAAGGTTGCCACCTTTTATTTTCCAAACAGGCTCCTTATCTTTTAAGAGCCATGTGGTAGACAGGTGTCTTCTCCATGCTAAGAACATATGTACCTACTGAATTTGACTAGTGTAGATGGCTGAACATTTCATTTAGTTTGCTTTTAATGAGGAAATTTATTCATTTATTCACAAATGAAACAGAAAGAACAGGATATTTATTATTTATTTATTTATTGGAAAAATGAATGTGGGAGAAAGTGACAGACTGAGTATGACTGATTATCTAGTGGCAGATAGTTGGGACCAGGAATGTTTCACAACTTTATAAACTTCCTACACAGTTTTGGTGTCTGACATTAGATACATAAACATCCTGTGGAGTGGGGTGGGGGGACCTGTTATTTTTGCATTTTACATCTCTGGAGACAAAATTGCAGAAGGTAGAGAAGCGGTGTGTGAACTGCAGTCTATAGCTCCTTTCTCCTCCTACACATGGTTAGCAAAGACTATAGACGAGGCAACACATTTACCTCAGAATAAGAAACTTCCTCAATATAGATTTTTCTCTCTTGTCTTTGATTTGAACATTTATGCTTTGAAAAGTTATCCTTGCTCCATAGATGGAGCAATAATACTGTTGAGGTTGCAATCTATATACCTGTCTAGCAAAAGCCAGCATGGTGTTGTGGCCTCATAGTTAGTCTCAGAGGAAAGCAAAGGTAAATCCCCTCAGAAGAAATCCTGGCAAGAAAACCTGGTGATAGGTTTGCCTTAAGGTTGCCATAATCAGAAACAACTTAAAGGCACACAACAACAACAATAGCAGTAAGGCCTATTGAGTGCAAAAGGACTTACTCTTGAGTAGGTATGTTTTGGACTACTAGCCCATCAATGACTTAAGTTTTGCATTCCAAGTGCAGGACCAACATCAGGGCGGGCAACCACTGGCCCTTCACATCATTCTTCACTATTTGTACACATATCAGGGGAAAAGCCAATGTTTGTCTTTCCTATTTGTTTGCATTCCTTTTACTCTGTTTTAGCAGCTATTTCTACTCTTTGACTTTAGATACTTATAGTGTTAGTTTTGTGTTATTTGAGATATTGGATATTTTAATGTTTGAGTCTGACGGTGTTTTTAAGTTTTGTTGGCCATGTTGAGCAATTATGAAGAAGGATAGAGTATAAATCAAGGAGTGGAAGTGGGATAAAAATAATAATACTTGCAATGAGGATGGTTATCTTGGGCACCAGTTCAGTCCAAGCATCTGAGAAAGTAGTTTATAAAAGCTTATGCTACAGTGTCTTCTCAAAAGTGCTACAAGATCCATTTGCATACTGATATTCCAGACTAACATAACTATCATCCTCGGCAG
>CM034710.1:29863037-29911877 GCA_020142125.1 Phrynosoma platyrhinos
CCTGAAAGCAGGTGGGCATACCATGTGTCTTGCCCTGTACCCCTTAAACTAGTCATCTACCCTCAGTTGCAGTGAAAGAGGCAAACCAACTGCTAGTGTCGAAGTAAGATTTACCTGTAAGTCTAGTCAGTTTCTACAAGTGTCATTATACCAATTTATCCTTCACTTCTGGCAGAACAATGGCTTGAGATGGCCCCATCTGCTTCATAAATAGCAATAAATAAAACTGGTTTCACACTGTGTCCTGAATCTTGTTGTTAGCCCCAGCTACAGTAGACCCATTCAATCAATAGGATTTGCCTACGTTTGATTATTGGTTTGATTGATCTACTCTAGTTGCAACTAAACAACAGGATTCAGCCTACTGTCCATTGCCAGACCAGTTTACCATATAATTCAGTGCCATTCTAACTTAACACCAAAAACAAGAATCAAGGGTGAACTCAATGGCGTCTCAATGGCATGGTGGGCATTTCCTGAAATTGTGGTGCAATAAGAGTTGTAATAAGAGTTAATTTGATTGGGAAGTGACCCTAGTCCACTGAGTCTAAATATACCTATTATTCTTCAGAGCGATTCTCTGGAAAAACTAGTTCACCATGTCTGGAGGACCAAGAACTTACAGAGCCACTTGGGTGGTCCTTATGATGTCATCAATAAATCCTCTACTTGCATCCCTGGAAGAATGTTGCACTTCTTTTCTTAATTGCCTTTAAAAACAAAATCAGAAGAAGGCATACATGTAGGTATTTTCATGTGGCACTTCTAAAAATAAACTAAAAACAAAGCCTGTCTAGAAAATGATGGATAAGATTGATAAGAAATCTTGCCATTGCCAAGATACTAGTCATCTTGGCATAGCAAGACAGCACTCTGGGGCTGCCTAATCTCCTTGGGAGAGCTCCCATCCAGCATGACCAAGGTAACCGGATGCCCTAACTGCAAAGGAGGACAAGGCACTGCAAAATGTAGGACATTCAAGAAAAATGGACGGAGTTCCAAAATAAAAGCTAAAAACAGTGATATAAATATAAATGCACCAGGAGCCCTGGTGGTGCAGTGGTTAAATGTCTGAACTGCAGCCACTCACTCATAGACCACAAGGTTGCGAGTTCAATACTAGCCCGGGCTCAGGCTAGACTCAGGCCTGCATCCTTCCGAGGTTGCTAAAATGAGTACCCATTTGTTGGGGGGCAATGAGCTTACAGTTGTAAATGCTTATACCCTGCATAGCGTGGTATGAAGCGGTATATAAATGAAGTTTTGCTTTGCTTCTTGGTCATGCTCAAAATGGAGGACATTTTGCTTGAGCTCCGTTGAATGTGTCCTGGAAACAATAGCTGAGTTTTACTGGTGGTGGCCATCATAGCTAGTTCCAGAATAGTACAAATGCACTGGCAAGTAGGGAGTCGTGGTTTTTAATACAGTGTGCCCACCCCATGCTGGAGTCCAGTGAGCTGGACTTCAGCTCACGCAGACGACAAGCCCAGGTAGACAAAATGGTGCACGCGACTATTAGAATCGACAGGAATTGAGGTCCTCTGAGGTTTTTTTCATACGCAAGGGTGAGTGAGTCTGAAATGGATCCCCTGCATATAACAATGGTCCACTGTATTTAAAAATATTATATTTGAATTTTGGAATGTACTGGATTCATTTAAATTATTGACCTAGGAAGTAGGAATGAAAAATCCTTGATAATGCTGGTTCTCAGGAAATACTTCAGGATGAAGGAAATATAATCTGGAGCTCCAAAATAACATTTAAAACCTGAGGATTTTTTCCTCATCCAGAAGGGCTGAATATTTACTTATTTTATCCCTTTTTGGCTGCATCCACACAGCAGAAATAATCCAGTTTGACACCTCGTTAACTGCCAAGGCTCAATGCTATGGAATTCTGGAAACTGTAGGTTGTTGTGGCACCAGAGCTGTCTGACAGAAAAGGCTAAATGTCTCACAAAACTATAATTCCCAGAATTCCATAGCATTGAGACATGGCAGTTAAAGTGGTGTCAAACTGGATTGTTTCTGCAGCATGGATGCAGCCCTTATTGGAGCTTATCGCTTGGTTTTTTAATTCGGTTTACCTCTATCCATCTTAATCTTAATTCGGGCAGCATCCTGATTTTACCAGACTTTTTTGCTGTTGAATTTGCCACCTGAATACAGCCGGTGTATACCCCCGCTTCCAGGAGCGTTCCTCACAACTCTTTTCAGATCCAGGAGTTTTCAAGCTTAAGAAAATGGCTGCGAGGATCGGCTCTGGAAGTGGGGATGGACCCAGGCTGTATCTGGGCAGCAAATTTGGTGGCAAAAAAGATCAGGATGCTGCCCGAATTAAGATTAAATCAGATCGAGGTAAACTGATTTAAAAAGCCAAGCGATAACTCCATTGTCTCTTACCTGCAAAACTTTGCCAGGTTGACCCCATTTCTTGACCTGTGCCTACTTTTTGGCTGTGGGTGCTGTTCATATATTTACAGTATCATGAGGAAATATGGGGAAGTGAGATGCAGTTCAGTGATGGTTCTTGGTAAACCTGCATTTTGAGCACCACTGCCTTATACAGTCATATTTCCTATGCTGTTCTGAAGAACAATATTAATCATTTCTCACTGATGACTAAAGTTTCATGCCCTTATACAAAATTGGCAGCAGCCTGGGGTCAAGTTAACCGAAACACAACCCAGCACTTTGGGTGTGGGGAAAACTCTTTTGGAGCACTTCCTAGATAACTGTTTACACAGAGGCCTGTATCCTTTGTGCACAACTCAGCATCTGGCACTGGCATATTCAAATCTTTTATTCAAGTCTCAAGTCAAGCTCCAAGTCCTTCAAGTCTTGAATCAAGTTTCAAGTCTTTGCAAGGTACTTTCAAGTCAAGGTACTTTCAAGTCAAAGTACTTTCAAGTCAAGGTACTTTCAATTTCAAGTTATTGAAATCCAGATTCTCAAACTGGATTTCAATAACTAAAAAGTGACAAAGATGTGCAGAAAGTTACGGGGGGGGGGACTCTCAGAGGGGACAGCAAATGTGTTAGGCAATGGGCTTGAGGTGGAAGGATTTTTCTAAGCTTTTGAAAAGCTTTAGAAGTCTCTTCCAATGTGCAGCAGGGACAGGCTGCCGAGTAGACCTCAACTTTTTCCTCAAGGCCACTGCCTAATACATTAGACCAGCAAGTTGGTTACTAAAAATATACAGTTCTCAAGTGCATCATTTATTGCTGAGTCGAGTCCAAGTTCAGTCACTGAATTAACTTGAGTCCAAGTCAAGTCCAGGTCAATTGAGTCAAGTGTACAACCCTGGCATCTGGTATCTTGAGAGCTGCAGACTTCACTTTCTGTGACTAAAGATTCTAGTCCTTGTGGAGAGAAAATGTAGAAACAATGCTAAGCTTCCAGTAGGGATGGAGAATGAGTAGGGCCTTCCAGAGGCTATTGGACTCTAATCTCCATTATCCCTGGTCCACATAGACAATGGCAAGGTACCACAAAAGGACTATTGGAGGGAGACCTATTCCCCAATCCTGGATTACACACTGCCTATGGAGATGCAATCTCTGGAATCCTTACAAGGAATAAGCAGAATTTCTGGGGTCATGATCCTTTAAAGACCCTTCTCCATAGATCCTGGCTTCTAGACTTAAAGACTCACTTTCCCCAAACTCCAATATTCTTTCACCCTACCCTCCATGCTGCAAATAGTAAAGAGGTCTTGGCCTTTTAAGCCTGAGTTTTCAAAGCAGGAGATATTGTTCATTTGTTCATTCATTCATTCATTTACTGCTGGAATTCAGATACCGCCCATCATCACAAAAGTTCCCAGCGTGTTTTTATTTAAATGTTTCCATAAGCACAAAACTAAAAAGGTGCCTCTCCTTGTATGTGTTTGCCAGAGGATTGTGGTTTGAGGTGGGGGGAGTCCTCTGCAAACCATCAGTAAGGTCAATATACTGTGACAACATAGTAGAGGACCTTCTCAGAAGTAGCATCCCAATTGTGAAATGCCCTCCCCTTGGGGGCCCGATTGGCACCAACACTCATTCCATTTAGGCATCAATTGAAAACCTGGCTGCTCATCAAGACCTTTGGGTTTCATTAAATCATCCCAAATAGTAATCTATATAGTTTTAAATACTTTTTAATCTTTTAAATCTGTTTGTAACTCATTAAATTCAATATGTTTTTAGCTTATTTAAATTATATTTATTCTTTTAAATTGCTTAGCTGGTTCATTTAATGTAATTTGTAAGCTGCCCTGAGATCTTTTTTATATAGGACAGGGTATAAATATTTTGAAAACCAGCATGGTGTAGTGGTTTGAGTGTTGGGCTAAGACTGTGGAGACCAGGCTTTGATTCCCTACTCAGCCATGAAACTCACTACATGATCCTGGATAAGTCACATACTTTCAGCCTCAGGGGGAGGGCAATGGCAAATCTGCTCTGAACAAATCTTGTGAAGAAAACCCTATGACATGTTTGCCTTAGAGTTATCCTAAGTTGGAAATGACTTAAAAGTACATAGCAACATCAATATTTATTAAATAAATAATATAAAAAGAACAATAACCTGTATTTGATCATCTAATAAACTAGACTGCTTGCTGAAAACTAAACAAGCTAAATTCTGGAGTTTCTTACAAGCCCAGGGGAATGAAACAGGGGATTACCTAATACCGATAAGATGGTAAGGTAGGCACTAGGCAAGTCTCTTTGGGAAGGGAGCTGCACTTGTGTAGCACTGCAGCAGTCTTCTTGGCCACTTGCTACTTTAAGGAGGGCTCCAAATATAACTGATATAGCACTGAGGATTGGTGGTGTCCATATCTGCAGTGGCTTTTACTGTGAACTTTCAAAGAGCTGTCAAAAGTGCTGATCCTGCTTTCAGGATAGAGTTTAAAACCTAGAGTTGGTATAATGGGCCAGGTGCATGGGAGTCACCAGCCACCATTGCTATGGAGGATCAGAATTTGGCCTCCTACACCTCTATCCCTCCCCAAAAACTTTTCCTTCCTCAAAAGGGGGATCTCTACCCATTTCACCTTTGATGGAAGGAAGACGTAGGAGATTATTGCACACACTTTTTTTTGCCCAGTCTGGGCACGGGCTAGGACAGGCCCATCCCTCAGCTGCGCTTAGCTGCCAATTTTGGTAGTACGGAAATGTTCTGTAGCACCAAAATCTGTGAGCTAAGTGTGGCTGAGGGATGCGTGGTTGTCGGGAAGCAGCACAGCAGCAGTTTCAAGTATGATAACACCTGTCCCAGCCCAATCCCGTCCCGTGCCCAGATCGGGCAAAAATGGTGCATGCCATAATCTCCTTAGAGAAGAGTATTAGTAAACGGCCTGAAAACCCGGACTATTGATATGGAGTCAAGCATCCCTTTAAGTGCCTGGGATGCAAGCAGACTGGAATATTCACCAAATGTTTTTGCCCTTGATGAAAAAGGATGTCTCAGCATGGCAGGACAACCTGTCTAAAAGCTGCCAGCTGAACTGAGCTTTTTCGCCTTCTCTATAAGATTCTGATTAAGACTGTCATTTCCCTGCTTCTAAGCAGTCAAGCCAAAGGTGAAGCACAGGGCATAGTATAACACAGAACACCTAGACAGTCTTTGAGTTGGTGATCAAGGATTGTCTTCATAAATACAAGGTACTTTGCACATGCTTAGAGGCACCACACCCTAGAATGCTTTTGTTAACAAAAACTCACAATACAAGTGGAGGGTGCATCACATGAGTTGCAATTACCTTAGGCTAGTCTTCACACTCTCTCCTAACAACACCATTGGCTTCTGCTGCCCACGTTTCATTCTTCCAGGACAGGTGTCAAAGGCAAGTTGCCCAATTCTGCTCCAGCCAAGAAGGGATTTTTACTGGTTTTCCCCTCATGGGAAACCTTGCTGCCAGAGGCAAATATACAAGGGACACTACTTTTACAACAAGATGAGGTTGCCTGTTTAGAAAGAGCATGGGGAGAACATGGAGATGTGTTGACACAGAAAGGGAAGGTGTCATGGCTATGATGGCGGATTTAGCAACCTTTACTGCAAGCAGTTCTAGGCAGAGGACAAGTCAGAATTTGTTTGGACAAGGCTTTACAGAGCTTTGCCATTCGCTCCGCTGGTTTATTATTAGAAACCACATTGGGGGTTTCTCTCTAACTGCTCTTAGCAACCGTACCATGGAAAAATAACACCTCCAGCACAAAAGGAGTTGCAAAGGGGGTAAGATTATAGGGATCATGTACTTGAAAGCATAGAAAGAAAACATCACAGGGAAATCTCCAGCAAGGAAGGCTTAGAGAACTTCACATCCTAGAGAAAAAAAATCTGGACAGGTGTCCTGTACTGCCTGGCTTAAATCAAAGTGTTTGCTACCATTTTACTACCCACTACTGTGTGTGTGTGTGTGCAGTGTCAGTCTTCTTTTTTAAAAACACTGGGATAGACAGAGGTGGGAGAACTATCTGTTTTGATTTTTCCTGAATTCAGTTTTTTCTGAATCACAGGTTATTCGCATCCTAGACCCATAGCACATTCTACAACCCTAACCAGTTAACAACTGAAGGCTTGTTTAAATAAGAAAGGCTTTGTCTGCCATCAAAATGAAAGCAGAGATGGGGGCAACCAAGCCTCTGTCTGCATCTGCACTGCAGAAATAATGCAGTATGGCATTGCTTTAACTGTCAGGGCTCCTGGGACTTGTTGTTTGGTGTGGCACTAGAGTTCTCTTACAAACAGCTAACAAAGCTACAGATCTCAGCATTCTATCATATTGAGCCATGGCAGTGACAAACTGCATTATTTCTGTAGTTCACATACAGCTTCTGTCCAAAGGAAATTACCTAGCCTATGAGCAGCTACCAAAGATGGTGGTGGAATCTTTAAACAAGTCCTCCACTCAAGTTCTTAAAATTCAGACAGGTTCATATGGGGAAATAATGGTTTTTCAGATAATCTGGACCCATGTCATAACCAGCGTTTTGAATCACCTCAAAAACATACTGTTTGTAATGATAGTAATGATAGTTAATGGTTTTCGTTGTGATTTATAATCCCAGCATTGGTGCACTAAACTGTACTAAACTGTCACTGAAGCTGGCATTTAATCAAATCTCTCATAATTTATCTAAAATATTTTTACTATATATAATTTTGTGTGCATGTGTGATGTGTGTATGGAGTTCATTGTTGAGTGCCTTCAAATCATATCTGACTTATGGCGACCCTAAAGCAAACCTATCACAAACATAACACTTTTGTGAGTATGTGACTCACCCAAGGTTACCCAGTGGATTTCCATGGCCAAGTGGGAAACTGGACCCTGATTTGAGCCCCCCAGCGTAATAGTCCTATGTTCAAACCACACAACACGTTGGCTTGTGTATGGAATAAAATTGTATATATTTATGTCACATCCTTTTTATATAATATCTTTTTAAGATGGGATGCAAGCTTATGGTCATCACTGTCCTTTTCTTCAGTTTGGAGCACTGTAAGTATGTATGCTGTATTGCCTACACACAATAGTTTTTCAAAAATGAACTGAAATAAAAGTTCCTTTCATTGCCACTGGCTACATTCAGTTGTTGTTTTGTGCCTTCAAGTCATTTTAGGAAATCCCATGAATGATTTATTGCTGGTTATTCCCTGGTTATTCCTGGGACAATGACTCTTTAACCATGATGTGTGTGAAAATCTTAATCACGCTAGCACAATTTTCACAGGATATTCACTATTTAAACCCCTGATTTCCCCCCATGTGATAAACTCCTTAGACTAATGGAAACTCTAAGATGAACTTATCATGGGGTCTTCTAGGCAATATTTGTTCAGAGGGGGTCTGAAATTGCCTTCCTCTGAGACTGAGGGAATGTGACTTGCTTAAAGGCACCCAGTGGGTTTCCGTGTCCAAGTGGTCTCCCCAAGTTCTATTCCAGCACTTGAACCACTATACTACACTGGCTCTCTCTGCATTCAATAGACATCACTATTCCCAGTTGCCTTTCAACTGACTAGGAACACCTCTGGATTATGCTTCAACATGTTTGCTCTCAACTTTTTCATACCCTTCAAGATTTGACTGATTAAATGTCAAATGTGTGGCCAAGCACCATCAAAGTGTGGTCAAGGTGGCAAAAGGTACTAATGAAGAAGACTACACAAAGTGGGAGAAGCTGCAGTCTACTTTTGTCTGAGTCTACAAGGAAGAGCAACATTCTGTTTTCTCACCTCTCCACACAACTGAGGGCTCATTCTCACTAAGATTTAAAGCGAATTGCTGATAGCTGTATATGTGCCGGGACAGCCCCAGGCTGGATGCCACTTCCTTTCTGCCTCCCAGCCTCCTTCCTTGTTGGCATGGCTGCTTCCGCCTCTGGATGTGCCAGCAGGAAGGCAGCTGGAACCTGGAGGCCATGGACCATGGAGGCGACTGGAGTGAGGCTTAGTATCTGGCCGGCCAGAGGAGCGCAGGGGAGGTGGGAGGGGAAGAAGAAGGCTAGGCTGAAGTGGAGGCATAGACCTCGGAGGCCTGGTTGGGCACCATGGGCAAAAGGGTGCTGCCCAGGTAGGCAGGCAGGCAGGCCGGGCTGGGCTTGGTCTAGAAGGATGAAGAGGGAGCCCCCTTGGCACCAGGAGGAAAGGCCAGCACCAAATATGAAGGAATGGACACTCCAAGTGGAGGAGGGAGGATGCCTCTGGCATGCCTCCTGGAAAGGAAGGAGAAAGGGAGGATCTGTCCAGGAAGAGGGGGAAAACCTCTGGTCACTCTGAAGGGAGGACCTTTGGAATCCCTCCTGGTCAGGAGGGGGAAATGCAGGTCCTGGGATTGGGAGGGAGTTCTGGTCAGCCTGAAGAGAGGAATCATGTTGACACAAAGGCACTAGTGGGAACTACATGGTCTAAAGTCATAATTCACTTCCATAGTGGGAACTATGCATTGACCTCAATTGAATCAGCCACTCGGTGTCAACACGATTTGCAAACCAGTTTAACTGTAAGTGGGAATGACTCTTGAATTACTTCTTTTGAATTTTGAACTCAGCATGCCACAATTGAAGTAAGCTGAAGACAAAGGGGAAAGTGGGAGAAGGACAGAGAGAGAGAGAGTAGGACATATTAAAGAAATATAAAAGTAGGATGAAAAAAAATTAATTGGGACTGTGGAAAAATTCATTTTATTTTCAATTTCTCTCCAGGTACATAACAAGAGCCAGTATGGTGTAGTGACTTCAGCACTGGAGACCAGAGTTCAAATCCTCAATCAGGCATGGAAACTCAATGGGTGACCTTGAACAATTCACTCTCTCTCATCCTCAGAAAAAGGCAAAGGTAACCCCCCCTCTGAACAAATCTTGCCAAAACCCACCATGATAGGTTCAGTTTAGAGTCACCATAAGTAAGAAATGACTTAAGGGCACTCAACAATAATAACAAACATAATTTAGGCTACACCTTAACACTGACTTTTCATATTATATGTCATTCAACAGTTCATCTATTTTAGTCCAATTCTTAGTCATTAATCACAGCTCATAGTTTTCCAGAGCTATGTAAAATTCTTTAGGTTTTTTTAAATCCAGGCAATGCTTCATAATCCCTAAGAAGCCACCAAACATTGGTTTAAGGAACATTGGTGTAATGAAATGATCTCACCAAATATGGAGAAATTTATCTAAACAATAGTTTTCAACATTACTCCGAGGCCTCTTCCTAGCCTGCTTTCTTGATTTTTAATATTATGGTGATGCCACTTCACCCCAAGCTTTCAATGCAAATTATATGTTTTTATTATTACAGCTCTTCTGCATTTAACAGGGAGGCTTGGGGGAAGAAAAACAAATCAGCAATTATATGTAAAATGATCTGTTTTTGTGCCAAGTTCTTTGCTTGCTTCAATCACCCACGATCAACAATTACAATTTTTGGCAACACTTGACAATGAAAATGTTTGCTTTAAGTTTCCTAACACTGGAGTGTTCCATTATAAAAGAGAGATGGGTTGGGAGGAAGCATAACTACAGGGGTTTTAGAAAATACTGATGGGATACCAGTCAAATGATACTGCTGGTTGCTGCCAAACAGTTCCCCTGTACATTCTGGCCTACATTGAGGGCATATATAGGGTTGCCATTTCTCCCAGAAAACCTGGAAAATCCCAGATTGGAGAGACTAAAAAATGTTCTGCCAGCTGGATCAGTTGAAGCAGTAAATCCTGGATTTCTCCTTTGTTGCAGGATGCTGGGTTGGTTAAAATGTGGCAGTGGTGATGCAAGAAACAGTGGCAATGAAGCAGGAAAGAAGAGTGGCATTGGCAGGAGTTTCATTCTACCCTGCAGACTCCAATTGCCACTGCACAGACATAGCATTGCCACCTTATTCTTCATTCCATCCACACTTCCCCTGACAAGACCAGAATGTGGGAAAAGAAAGGAGGCAAGCAGAGATAGCCTTGTGTTGTGTGGTGATTGTGTCAGCTGCTTGAGCCTAAGGCTAGGCAGCATGATGGAACTTCACTTCCAAACAGCTTCAAGAAAGTAAAGAGAGTCCCTTTACTCTCTGGAGTTGCTTGGAAGCATCCCTCTCATCACACCAGCTTGTAGGGTGGGGGAGAAGAAAAAAAGAGTTCTTACCTTGGTTGTGGTACTGAGATTGAATCATAATGATAGAAAAAGTGCAATGATTTATATGTTGAATTTGCATGATCAAAATGCAATTTAATAATATGCATAATTATAATAAGTTGCATAATATGCAAATTAGATGTCCAGATATGTGGGACTGGAATATGGCAACCCTAGACATATAGAAGGGAGGCCAGGGCATGTTTCATGTGTGCAGATCCAGTAGGAGTAAGAAACCGTGAGAATCTCTCCTGCTCCTCAAAGTGGACTGCTAGAGCCCTGCCACACTACAAAATTACAGTACTAGAATTTCACTGTAGTTTCCAGTTTAGGTAGGGGACATCTCAGGGCTAGCCTACATGATTAAAAAACTCCTCATTCCAGTCCAATAGAATGCAATCCAGCCATACATGATTTGCAGCAGCTCAGGCTTTTTGCTGAGGCAGGGGAGACTCCTTAAACTCTGAAGAAAAAGGCTTTATGGTTTTTACTGGGGTATCCATGGTAATCTGCAGAAATGAGCATTATCACATGTCTGGCTATGCATCTGCTTTGAATGGATTTGAATGACTGCACATTTTTGAGAAGGAGGGTGAACAGATGCAGATAGAAGCAAATTTGCAAAGGAAAGTGAAGAAAATTATCTGTTGATGCAAATGTGTGAAAATCTGCAGCAATTTGCATAACACAGTTACGTGTAGACTAGCCCTCAGAGAATCTCAGAGCCAGTATGGTGTAATGGTCTGAGAGTTGGACTGCAACTCTGGAGACCACGGTTTGATTCCCCACATGCCTATGGAAACCCATTCCGTGATCTTGGGAGAGTCACACACTTTCAGTCCCAGAAAACTCCATGATAGGTTCGTCTTAGGGTTGCCACTTGAAGCAACTTAAAGGCACACAACAACAAATTTAGAATTCTCAGCCAGAGAGCTCTAGTGCTCCATCAAACTACAAACCCCAGGATTCCATGAGATGTTGCCATGACAAAGGAGAAGCAGGTGGTGATCTGGTTTTTCTGTTGTTGTTGTTGTTGTTGTTGTTGTTGTTGTTGTTGTTGTTGTGTGTTTCCCAGTCATTTTTTATTTATGGCGACCCTAAGGCAAACCTATCATAAGATTTTCTTGGCAAGTTTTTTCAGAGGGGTTTTTTCATTGCCATCCTCTGAGGCTGAGAAAGTGTGACTTGCCCAAGGTGAGCCAGCAGGATTCAGACCCTGATCTCCCAAGATCCTAGTCCAACACTCAAACCATTGTATTACAATGACTAATTTTAGACAACAACAGCAACACAACTGTTGTAGTAGTAGAAGCAGCAATAACACCATTAATATAAGAGCAAAAGCAGCAATAATGATATAGGAAGAGGAGGAGCCACAATAAAAAATAATATAGTAGCAGCAACATTATTAAATAGCTATGTATTAAACTAGAAAAAAATAACTATAACCATATCCACAACATAATTCAATGGGATGAAGTCCACCAAATCTCATGGCATCATAAATGTGTTAGTCATTTAAGGTACCATAAGACTACTTGAAAGGATTATTTTTTCTTTATGTATAGAAACATTTGGCAAACTGATGCTCAGCCTACAGCTGCAGAATTTGACATGAGAACTTGGGATTTATGTTTTAAAAAGCCCCTCAAAATTAGGTTTTTGTGGGTTTTTCAGGAGATGAGGCCGTGTTCTAGAAGAATGCATTCTGGACGTTTCACCTGCATCTGTGGTTGGCATCTTCAGAGAATGGCAAATTTTGATTTTGAAATTCTACTGTATTTTGTATTTTTGCAATATTTTGCTTTAGAAATAGCTTTAAAAATTAAACAAATATATCTCAGTGAGATGGCAGAAAGGTGGATTTAACACAAAACATCTGGGAAAAGTTTGCTTTAAAAAAATCTGTAACAGCAGCAACACAAGAAATAAAGTAACCTGTGAGGAAAATGGCTCATTCCTCCCACACAGCATACCTGGTTAAAGTTGCCTACCTGATATCTGGCTTTCTCCCCCTTTTCTTGATGCTTTATTATCATGTCTACTTTGTTCCTGAGAATCAAGTGCCCCCAGCCTACTCAGGGTGCATTTACACTGTAAAAATCATGCAGTTTTACACCACTTTAACTGCCATGTCTCCATCCTACAGATTTGTAGTTTTGTGAGGCACCAGCACTCTCTGGCAGGGAAGACTGAAGACCTTGTAAAACTACAAATCCCAGGATTCCATAGGATGATGCTACAGCACTTAAAGTGGCATCAAACTGCATTATTTCTACAGTGTAGATGCCTCCTTGGAGTCAGCCCAGCAGGGACAAGAGAACCATTACAGAGCCAGCAACGGGCCCCAACAGAACCCTCAAATTGGTCTACTAAACTTTAACTTTTGTTCATGTTTCTGAAAAGGGCTTGTACAATCTTACATCTTTAAAGGGGTTTATATAACAGCTTGATAAGTACCAATCCTGCTCTGGGGAAATCCCCAGTTGTTAAAACACTACAAAAGACAATATTTTTTTTAAAAAAGTGAAGATTTAGAAGTGAAAAACAAAGTATTTAGCATTCTCCCTTGAGGAGCTGAACTAATTTTCTGGTTTCTTGCAACGTGTGTAATTCAGGTAAGTGTGTGTATGTGTGTGTTTTCCCCTTGCTACTGCAAACAACTAAACCGAACACATTGAGGCATGTGATTCAAAGCAACCTGAAGCAAACTCTAAGCTGTTTTCAGCCCTGCTCCATGCCCCTCCCTTTGGTTGGCACACCTCACAAATACAATGCAAAAAAGGAAAGAGAAAGGGAGGGGGGGGAAGGAACCTTTGGTATGCTGTTGTTGCTGTTTGCTGCAAAGAATGACAACCATGTTCTCCGGCTATTAAGCGTTTCAGACCTGTCCAAGAGGAAGCACATATTTGAGGATGACGCAAACTTTGTTGGTGTCGATGACGTAAGGGAACTCCCACAGGGAAAGGCTTAAGAGCACTGAAGGAAGGCTGAGAGGTTTGTCAGACAGAGCCAGTAAATCAAAGGGGAGGAAAAGAGACAGTTGGTGTGCGCATTTAGTTCTCAGCAGATGCCAAGATGAGTGCCAGCCAAGGTCTCTACCACTTTTCTTCTGGATCTCTCCGGGGTGCTGCTGGAGGATGCAGCTTTGCACCTGCTGGAGGTTACTACTACCACCGAGCGTCCAGTTTACATGGAGGAAGTAGCAACACCTGCATCCCCATGTCCTTTGGCAGACCCTTCTGGCTTACCTCGGATGCTGGGGCAGGGTGGGGTGGCATCAGTGGAAGCCATGGGGACCTCTTCATGGGGAGGAATGAGAAGCAGACCATGCAGGAGTTGAACGACCGCTTGGCTGCCTACCTGGAGAAGGTGCACTCCTTGGAAGAGGCCAACACTCAGCTGGAAGGATGCATCCGGGAGTGGCACGAAAAGAGGTCTCAGGGCATGAAGCACGACTTCACGGATTATGAGCAGAACATCTTAGACATGCATGAGCGGGTAAGAGAAGAAAAAGAAAACAACAACAAAAAAGATACATTCTGTTTTACCCTTCTCTGTTATTGATGTTATTATTGTTGTTGTTTGCTTCCAAGTCATTTTTGACTTAGGTGACCCTAAGGCCATAATATCATAGGATATCACAGGTTATCATGGGTTTTCTTGGCAAGTTTCTTCAAAGGGGATTTGCCATTGCCATCTCTGAGGATGAGAAAGTGTGATTTGCCCAAAGCCACCCAATGGATTTTTATACTCAAATAGGGAAGTTGAACCCTGATCTCCAGAGTCATAGTCCAACACTCAAACTACTACACCAGGCTGGCTCTCTACTCTTCTGTCAAAGGGGAATTCAAGTACATTCAAGTACACCCAAGTGCTTTGGCTATATTATAAGCAAAAGGGATGCTACTCCAAATGATTAGTTCTGCTCCACTTCTGCAGAACATTTTGTGTGTGTCGTCAAGGAAATGTTACATTAGTTTGGGAGGGTTGTTTTCCATTTGGTGGTTAGGTAGAGGGTGGAAAGGATGAAAGGTGGATAGCCCTGAAATGGTTGAGGAGAATTATCCAGTTAATTATTCTCATAAATTGGGTTTGTTTTGTTTTGTTTTGTTTTGTTTTGACAGATTATTTACATTTCTGTCCTGCCTTTGCTTCAGTGAGCTCAGGTTGCACCTAGTTGTTGTGTGCCTTCATGTCATTTCCGACTTATGGCAACCCTATCATGGGGTTTTCTTGGCAAAATTTGTTCAGAGGAGGTTTGCCATTGCCTTCCCTTGAGGCTGAGAACATGTGACTTCTCCAGGATTAACCAGTGAGTTTCATTGCAAATGGGGAATCAAACCCTAGTCTCCAGAGTCACAGTCCAACACTCAAACCACTATGCTTCATTCATTTACACTGTAGGAATACTGAGTTTAGCACTACTTTAACTGCCATGGCTCCATCCTACAGAATCCTGGGATTTGTAGTTTTGTGAGGCACAAGCACTCTTTGGCAGAGAAGACTGAAAACCTTGTAAAATGACAAATCCCAAGATTCCATAGGTGGAGTTACAGCACTTAAAGTATTATTTTCTCTTTGCCATTTTATTTTCACACCAATCCTGTAGGTCAGGCTGATGGAGAAAGTGGTCATCTTATGAACTCCATACTTCAAAGGGGACTAGAACCTGCATCTGCAACATCCCCATTCACTCTAACAACTGCTAATCATATGACATTCGGTTCATATGATTATTCATATGTATATTTTATTCATACATATACATAATACATAAAGGTGTAAATCCAATGGCTATATCCAACTAGAGTACACTCATCCAATCAATTAAATTTAGATGATCATTGACTTACCAAGTTATCATCGATTTAACAGGTGTACACTACTGGTGACTAATAATTTAGCCCACATTCAACACTCTGTAGAATAGATTTGACTGTGTTCCAGCTATGGATATACCCATCAGTAAGGACATATTAGTTAATCAATCATTATATGTGGCTAGCCAAGGACAAATACAGTCAGCCCTCCATGTCTACAGATTCCTTATCCATGGATTTAAGCATCCACAGCTTTAAAATATTCAAAACATATATAAATTTTGAAAAGCAAACCATGGTTTTGCCATTTTATATAAGAGACACCATTTATTATCCACTGTATTTAATGGGCCTTGAGCATCCACGGATATTGGGATCCATGGAGGTCTTGGAACCAAACCCCAAGATACCAAGGGCCCACTGTAATGTGAATCTAAATATTGCCACCTCTTTTTTTCTGACAAAATAACTCATTTTTAACATGAACATGTTGGTCCAACATGATTGTCTCCAAACTGAGAACAGGGGTACATATTGAATTTAGGTAGTGGAATTTTATCTGAGAATTTTGTTCTTTTTTATTGTATAGGAACCTACCAAAAAAAGTGAAAATTTGACAGAAAGAACTTGCATTTCTAAAAAGTGTGAGAAAGCAAAATCAGCTGATTCATCCATCCCTACTTAGAGTATCCTGAACAAACTGAATGATAATATGTTCTGATAAAAAAAAATTATTCATGAATATGTTTACAAGTAGCTTAAAAAGCAAGTCATCCAATGGATGCAAAATATTATATGGAAAATTATATTGAACAGCAAGCATGTGATGTAGGGGACCATTTTTTAATTTGCTTCTGTGAACAAGCAGCATAGCCAAACACTGCTGAGGAAAATGGATCCACTAATTGTCATTATTCATTAGTAAGTATATCATTGCTTTATAGATCTCAGCACAGGGCCAGCCTGTAGAGTGAGATGGATGCCTGACAGGTCAGATGCTGGAAGGTGGGTAGAAGGAGTGAAATTGGAGATTATGTGGCCACCTCTTCATCCCTAAACTAGCCTGCTGTATCAAGTGGGGACGATGATACTGGTCCATTACCGATGTCAAAAATTAAGGATAAATTGCTCATCAGAGAATGGCTTTTTAAAATAGGTATGGGAGAAAATCAAACATTGATATAAATAGGGACTGCAGCCTGGAAATCAGAAGAAGATTAAGAATGGGGAGGGCAGCTATGAAAGAACTAGAAAAGATTCTAAAATGCAAAGATATACAACTAAATACAAAAGTAATAATATAATAATAATAAAATTTATTTCTATACTGCCCAATGGTTACCCAATCCGGGCAGTTTACAAGTTAAAACAATTACAATAACAAGATGTCCCACCCCCCTTAAAACAATATTAAATAGAAATACAATTAAAACATCAAACAATATAAAATGAATTAAAAATTAACAAATCGTAGCAGGTAATCTCCTTGCTACAACTGAAAGGGAACCCAGCTTGAAGGAAGGAGGGAACTGCCCAGGGCCGGGTCATTTAATCTGGAAAGGCCTGCCGGAAGAGATCCGTCTTGACAGCCTTTTTTAAAAAAGTGAGAATTGTTCAAGCCATTGTATTCCCTATTACCATGTATGGATGTGAGAGCTGGATAGTCAAGAAAGTGGATAGGAAGACAAACAATGCATTTGAGATGTGGTGTTAGAGAAGAGTGCTGAGGATCCCATGGACAGTCAAAAAGACAAATGAATGAGTCCTGGAGCAGATAAAGCCAGAGATCTCCCTGGAAGTCAAGATGACAAAACTGAGGCTGCTGTACTTTAGGCACATTATAAGAAGGGAGAACTAACTGAAAAAAACAATAATGCTAGGAAAGGTGGAGGGAAGTAAAAAGAGAGGAAAACCACATGCTACATGGATGGACTCAAAGAGAACATGGGTATGAGTTTACAGGACCTAAGCAGAGCAATAGAGGACAGGGAAATGTGGAGATGTCTCATCCACAGGGTCACCATGTGTTGAGATCAACTCAAGGGCAATTAAAAAAACATGGGAGAAGATGCCACCTTATCTATGTCAGGCAGCAAAATATCTCTAGATAGCCTACCTCCGTTCATTCAGCCCCTTAGGATAACTAATGCAGTTTGATATTGCTTTAACTGCCATGGATCTATTCTATGGAATGCTGGGAATTGTCGTTTGTTGTGGCACCAGAGGTCTCTAAGAGAGAAGACTAAATGTCTCACAAAATTAAAAATCCCAAAAAATCCATAGCACTGAGCCATGATAGTTAAACCAGTGTAAATCTGCATTTACTCTGCAGTGTAGATGCAGCCTAAATTCTCAGAAAAAAAGGAGGAGTCCAGATCTGTATCTGAACTGCACTACATCATATTGTAGGTGAGCTCTCACCACTGAATGGCCCTCCATTCTGAACAATTCCTTGCACAATGTTTGAACAAAAGCTTCCACACTGTAGCTTTCTTCCTGCCATTCTAGTTTTCTATACATAGGAAAAGAATCTTGGAAAGGGTGAGCACCCACCTATAGTCTTCAGTCAGTACGTTCTAGCATCAATAGCTTCAGTGTCATTTATATACCACTTCATACTGCCTAAGCAGTCTCTAAGCAGTTTACAACTGTAAGCTAATTGCCCCCAACAAGCTGGGTACTCATTTTAGCCACCTTGGAAGGATACTCGGCTGAGTCGACCGTGAGCCCCCTGGCTGGTATTGAACTCACAACCTTGTGGTTAGTGAGTGAGTGGCTGCAGTACAGGCATTAACCATTGTGCCATTGGGGCTTCTGTGCCATTCTATACATATGTTTACCATCCAGTTGGCTATTTAGTATCACTTAACCATATTAAATAATAGGGATCTCAACCTAGGATACAGTAACACCTGGTATTGTCTAGTTTAACACCATCTTCTCTCTTCATTTTAGGCCTGTTTCTGATCGCTCTCAACTTGGGAGTTTTCAAAATATCTGTAGAGAAAAAGTCTTTTTGCATTTTAATTTTTTATTGAACATTTAAAATATTATCAATCACACATCACCACAAATATAATCAACATTTCTTTAAACATTCCAAAAGCACTCGATAAACATACAATAATTATTCCCTACCACGTATAGAGAAAAAGTCTGCAAACCGCAGGTTGTTGATAGATGCCTTCAAGTCATTTCTGATTATGGTGACCCTAAGGTGAACCTGTCACAGGGTTTTCTTGGCAAGTTTCTTCAGAGGGAGTTTGCCATTACCTACCTCTGTGGCTGAAAGAGTGCGACTGTCCAAACCACTACACTATGCTGGATGGCTCTCAGCAGTGGAGGGTTTGTAATGTAGGAACAGCTGAAGGAGAAACAGATTAATTGAACTGCTCTGAAGGGTCCAGAACTTTTTCAGGTTACGTATCTCTTATTCCCAGTTGATCCATCAGCATTAAAAAAATATCCACAACCATACCTTCACTTTACACATATCAAATTAGGAAGCATAACATTTGACATGGTCCTAATGTAGTTTTACCTACATGTAGAATATATATTTTGGTGAGTAGGGATTTTGTGAGTTGTAGATTGTCCACTACATTCTTTTCAGTTTCTGTTACATTGAAAGAAAGCAGCAAAGAACAAGCTGATAACAAGAGAAATATCTACAGAAAGCATGTTTGATGATGTATTCTATGGCTCAGTTTGCAATTACTTTCAATAATGCAGGAAGACTAGACAGACTAGACAGATTCACCCATGACCTATTACTTCCTGATGCAAAACAGTCAATACAAACACACACACATACAAATCACAACCATATCAAATCAAGGTATGCTTGCTTAGTACCCTGAGGTAAAGACAAAAACAAAACACTCTCACAAACACCCTAAATAACCCAAATGCACTGTTTCCCTCTGTCTAATGGTAGGGCCAGCCCTGCTACCAGAATAGTGTCTCTAAGTACGTATGAGAGAAACCATATAAGTAAGTGGGTCATTCCTCTCTAATTATATATTTTAAAAAAGGAACTGGCAAACAGATAATTTCCCTCTCACTAAGAATTTTACAGTGACTTTTAAGAAAGCTCTTTTTCCAACACACATTTCCATGCATAGGTATGACGTTAATTTGGACTCATAATAAACCTATGCAGCTAGGCAATAATCCCTGTGACTAATCCGATTAATGACTTCTAACTTCCTAGTGCCATATAAGGCAAGACACTCAAACTTACAGTTGAATTTAGGAAGGGCATTTATGGTTCTGAATGAAGATAATTTTGTACCACCCAGAAGCTTGAGGAATTTTCACAATGAGCTCAGAAAGGTGGCATTCAGTGGCACAATTCCCATAGGTTGTGTAATTCCTCCCATATGGTGACAGCCCCTTTTCTGGAGGACCTTTATGGGATTAACACTAGTCTTTTTAGAAGATGAGTTTAGAACTATTACTTTTTACATAAAGCTCCCAGAATCCCCTAGACAGCTTGGCTATTGCTGACTGACAGGTTCTTAGTTTCAGCCCCCCAAAAAAGGTGAATTCTCCAAGGTGTATCTGAACCACTTCACCATCATGAAGATCTTTTCAGTTTACAGGTCTTCTCAGATCTCAAATGACTTTCTGCAGCACAGATTTGGAGTGCTGCTGAAGAATTAGAACAAGGGCATTTTTCCTCACCTTGGGTCTCCTCTCCCTTTGCCCTGCTCATAAACTCTCCCCTCATGTTTGGAGAATGGCTTTTCTTAGCTTGAATTGAAGTGAGAGGGAGCTTTGCCAGATGGAGAAGTTATCTACCTGGTCCTCAAATAAAGGTTTGTTTTAGGTAATGACAGAGAGCCACTGTGGTGCAGTAGTTTGAGTGTTGAACTGGGACTCCTTGGGCAAGTTACACTCTCTCAACCTAAGAAGAAGGCAATGGAAAACCTTCTCTGAATACATCTTGCCAAGAAAACCCTACAACTTGGTTGCTGGAAGTTGGAAGCAACTTCAAAGCATGTAACAACAACATAAGTAATGGTATGTGACTGACACAGTTAGAAAACTGTGGTTTTCCATTGTTTTGCCACTATTATAGTAATTCACAGAGATCAAGAAAACTGTGGGTACGTTACCTATCAAAAATGACCATATTTCATCCCAGACTTTCCTCCCTGTTTAATTCCATCCTGTGTCAAGTACTTAGGGCTGCTCAAGGATTTGTTTGGTTTTTATTTTAAAGGGAACTGTCCTGGCTCACACCTCCTGGAATATTGTGTGGATTAGATTACGATCATCCTTTGAATCTTGCACTTCTCCAGCTTTTATTCCAAAACATATTAAAAGGGTTTTTTAAGAAACTTTTTCTACTGGACAAGAAACAATAATTCTTATCTACTGTGCAGCAATGATTGGTCTACTAATCTGTCAGCTATCAGGACAATCCAGTGGCTCATGCACTGACATAAATCCCAGCTCAGTAACACACCAGCACAACACACCTGGAATGAGCCATTCCTTCAGACTCCTCTAATTTGTGCTGCCAAGATTGGTACCAAAACTAGGCTTCTCCTGCTTTTCCAAGATTAGCTAATAAACACTGCCATTTAAGTGCCTATTAAACACTTGATGTGTCTAGCTTCCCTCCCATTTTAACAACTCTACATTATCAGTTTTCCAACTGCAATTAGTTTTTCAGTGGCACATTTTACAGCCAGTTGCAAACCCTGTACCAAAACACATATACCCATGTGTTTTTTTAGGATAATGTACATTCAGAAGAGTATTTAGAAGTGGGTATGAGAGATAATACATGTGCAATATATATTTAAATATGAATTTATACCCTATATACAAGAGCAAATCAAGCTCTTAATAGAAGCCAAAATGACTAAACTGAGGCTATCATACTTTGGCTATATCATGAGGTGATATTATGCATTAGAAAAAAAAAGGATAATGCTAGGAAATTTGGAGAGAGTAGGAGAAGAGGGAGACCACAAGATAGGTGGATTGACTCAGTCAAGGAAGCCTCAGTTACCCTAAGTTTATAAGACCTGAGCCTCTTAATACCAAGGTACCTTAGGGGCCTCTCATGCATAAGTTGAGATTGACTTGATGGAAATGAACAATTTATGCCAGTATTTTGGTGCAAAAATTTTGAAAAGGAAATGCAGAAACAAGACAGCACAGATTTATGCAACAAGACATGCAAAACTGGTGGACTGCAAATAAATAGATCCACTCATCCCAAAGGTAACTCACAAAACCAGTACATTTCAGCTATGGAGAAATTGATGTTCTCCAGCTATCTTATACTACAACATCCCTCCCCTGCCTGCATAGTAAAGAAAGTATCTCCTTTCCTCCAGATGCACCATCTCCATGTGTTATAGTCCAACACATCTGTAATCCAGATGGGAGAAGTATCATCCTCTCCATAAATCACTTTTTTATTCCTTTTTCAATTTACCAAAATAGACTAGGGTCCTTCCTCTCTATCTGTAATTCTTGTTTCTCGTCCACATTCATTGGTTATCATGTAAAGAGCCTTCCAGCTCTGCTGGGTTTCTATCTTTGTTGTATTTCCTAGATTTTCAGCATGCACCCAAATATTGGATGTGCCTTCCCCACACTACCCCCATGACCATACCCATTTTCCAGCCTCAGTTCTTTACTTAGGAGATTATCACACTCCAAAAAAAAAAGTGACTTATACCCAATGGGATACAGTCACTTTTTGGATTAATTGTGGATGCTATGACACTTAAATCACCACCTTTGCTGTTGGGCAACTGTAACCCAGCGGCAGTCCAGGTCCCAGCCATGTTTAGCTAGCCAGTTTTCCGAAACAACAAGCTCCTGTCTTGGAAAAACGGCTGGCTAAGTGCGGCTGGGATCCAGGCTGCCACTGGATTGCAATCGCCTGGCATTGAAGGTGATCCCACTGGGGATAAGTCTTTTTTTTTTTTTTTTTGGAGTGCAATCTTGTTAGATTTTCACCTGCTGATCTGACAAGTAGAGGAAACATTCATACATCCTGTATTGCAAATGTGTTGTTTGTGCTTTGTAGTATCCCAGACTGATTCTTCAACTTGACAATTTACAATCCTTGATTTATTAGTTGCTTATTCAAAGAAGAGTAAAAGCTGTAGAGATTAATGAAAGGCAAAATGTGAAACCGTCCAACCTTTAAAAAAACAACTTGTGGGAGCAAGGAGCCTCTCTGATTCAGTTCCATCAATCATTATTTCTGTTTTGGTGACTCATCTGAGAAGCTTTAGATGGTATTTATTTACCTCCCAGTTGCTCATGGGGAGGTCTTCTACCTCCACAGGAACATCATGGATGATTATCTTATAAATTAACTCAGGGTGTTGTGCAGGATATTGTCTCACAACATTCTCCTACTACCCATATCACCACCCAGTTTCTTTTTGATGTGACTCTTTTGCTCAAATTCAGGTACCTGAAAGGCTGTTCTCCACTTTAAATTGGCTGAAAATTATTTGTGTGGTGTGTGATATGGTATCTCCTGGTATGTGATTTTGCTCTATTGCTTAAATAATCTGAACTATTTGCTGGACCTAGATATGACATTCTAGGGCCTGAATCCCACTGCTAGTTTTACTAGTATAGCCACCTTGAATCAATGAGATTTATCTATTTGTTTACTCACAGTTCAACAATTGATTCTGTGGGTTTGCTCTAGTTGAGACTAATCAATAGTATTCAAGCCTATGTCATATCAGTTGAGGAAGGGATTAAAATTAGACTTTCATGTCAGTAGATCTGCTCTGAGTTTTAGTCTAAAGGAGCTATCCAAGGTGCTAGACTCTATCGCCCTCCCCCCTTTAAAGTTTGAACTAAAGACCAGAGCAGATGGTCTGCCCAGACAAAATGGAAGTTTTGTCCATTGCCAGTGAGATCTGAACTGCTTGCTAAGAGTGGAATTTGAACTTGGATTGAGGGCTGCCTACAGTTTGCCCATCCCTATGTCAGGAAAATTGGTGTGTTTGTTTGTTTAACTTATGCACATCTTTTCTCCAGGCACAGAATCCATGGCAGTTTACAACTAGCTAAAGCAAAGTGCAGCCATCTTGCCATCTCTCTAATTGTTAATTTTTAAAAAAAAAACATAATCTTTTGAGTTGTTTAAATATTTCAGAATTAGCCACCAGGGTAATGGACAAATATATTTGAAATAATAAAGTACACTCATCCCTCCCCATTCGCAGACTTTGAGTCCGCGGTCTCAGTCCTTCGTGGACGGCAAGCGGTGAGGGACAAAATGGTGTGCGTGCCCAAGGCATCTGCATGGCAGTGCACATAGGCATGAGATGCTATTGAAATAAATGGGGCTTGGATATTTGCAATTTTCCTGATTTGTAGAATGGATCCCCAGCAAGTCAGGAGGGACAACTGTATAATTAAAATCATAATGACTCCAGAACATGTAATTGAAATGAAGAAAAGCAGCCAACATAACTGATTAATCAGCCAAGAAAAAATGCCTTGGCAAAGAAGTGGGGAGGGGATAAGTTGGCACCAGCTGTATCTCCATAGGGAGGATATTCCACTGTTGGGGTGCTACAACTTAGAAAGCTCTCTCCTTTTCTGATATATACTATACCTGTGTACTTTGGGGGCCCAAAGGCCCATATTCCTCCAGTCTTGCATTACCCTGTCTGAATGATGTAGGACAAAAAAACCAGGCTGGGACTAGGCAGACCAGATACCGATTCAGCAATCTTGGTCCAATCCCAGAGCAAAGGGGCCATAGCATGAGTCAAAATGATTTGCTGTTTGCTGTGGAGTTTCTCAGAAAGTCGGTGGCAACATCCAGCAGACTGGATGGCCCATATGCCCCTTACCTTCCACTGCTATTGCCATGACTGAGAAGACACTCACCGCTGAGTCTGACATGGAAAGGGTGTCTGGCTATGTTGGAGCAACCAGGTGCCCCATTTCCATGTCAGACATGGCAACAGAGTTCTTCACAGTAGCAGTGATGGCACACAGCAGTAGCAAGTCCATGGTAATGATGGCACACAGTAGTGTCCAGGCATTTAAACAACTTCCAATCCTCACACTGGCCCAGGGACCGATCCAGGTTAGGGACCTAGGTCAGGACAGTACAGGTTTGGTTCATGCTATCCTGGCCCATCTGCTCAGCCCCAAGGAGAACAATCTCCCCTCCTGATTTTAGATCATTAATAGGCTGATAAAGCTAATTTAATTACCCAGAATAAGTTAATAGAGCTTGAAGAAGAACACAGATGCAGGAACTTCTCCAGTGCATGTTTGAATTCAGAATGAGATTGATGTTTAGTGTCAAACTGGAAAAGATGGTGTTAGTCTAAGTCAGGGGTAGGCAACCTTTCTCCTTTAAGGTCCGAGGGACTTCAGCTCCCAGAATCCCAGGAGCTATTGGCCAACATGGGACTATTGGCCAACATGGCTAAGGCTTCTGGGAGCTGAAGTCCCTCGGCCCTTAAAGGGGAAAGGTTGCCTACCCCTGGTCTAAGTCTAAGGGACTCTTTCTGAAGTCATGTTCTTGAGAAGTCATGTTCTTGAGCAAAGGAAATAAAGTAGTAGAATGTGAAACTATAAAGAGGAAATTTATCGGTACTTAAGATGTCATCTTCCTATTTCCAGAATGTGCTATCATATTCTGCCATGATAGAATATGATGACTGCCATATTTTAGAGGCTGAGCAGGAGTCTGGCTCACTTCTCCTTGAAATCTGTGTGATCATATTTGTAGTTTTCTTTGCCAAATTTAAAAGAGTTGTCCTCAAATCAGTTCATTTTTAAGGTGCCACAGAATTTTTCGCCAAATGCCAAATGGCTTAACTCCAAATGCTTTTCCTTGCTAAAACCCCATGGAATTAATTTTTGAATGGTAAGTCAATGCTTATATAAAGCTAACTGGGAATAGCTATTGGATCTGAGCCATTGTTCACAGAATGAAAGTCCCACCAAGAGCAGAAATTCCTGTCCAGACTCCCAAATTAAGATATTTGCATTCTGCTCTCACAATGAGATTAATTCTATGATTATTATTTACAGATCGAGACTGGACGGGTTAACAATGCAGGCATTGTTCTACAAATTGACAATGCTAAGATGGCAACTGAGGACTTCAGGCTCAAGTAAGTCCTTTATTGAATTCCTCATCTGTTCTTGAAAGCTAAAAAGGGGCAAGGACATGGAGGCTAGTTTTAATCTTTAATAATCAAAGTGATAGCCTTGGACAAGAGAATGAACCTGCTTTCAAATAGCATGTTATAATTAAGCATGGTTAAAGTTTTTTTTTTAATCATCATATAGCATGTAAGACTTTGTCTCCTTTCATTCTTCCACTAAAGTAATAATACACAATGTGAGCCACACCATAAATAGAGGGGACAGAAGAGAAGGCCTGAAGAAATATGAGGACAGTACAACCAGTTTGTTTTTTGTCTCTCTCCTGGAGCTAGTTATGAAATCTTCTTGTCTAGCACTGAAATGCCAACACACCATCTGGTGCATAGACTGGTGGTGTTAAGAGGGCATATTCTAACCAGGCATGCACATTTTCCAAACATATGCTCCTTACCTAAGAGGTGAGGGTGGGAGTGTTTGTCTTTTTCTATCAAAATGAGCATGCAAAGGTAGGGAGCAATAACTGCCTCCTTGCATCCCACTTTAGCTCAATGTTGCATTAAGTCATTTCACTCTGATGTGCTCACTTATTATTAGAACAGGGTGCAGTGGTGGCTTGTGGTGCCATGACAGTGATGTGATGAATCTGTCCTGGGTGCTGAATTTTCCAAGCTCTATCCAAGCTGCTTATCCTACCTGGGGACCTTAGGTATATCCTTTAAAGTTCAACTGGGTGGATTCACCATCATCACTCCACTTACATGGAAACCACCAGTCCCACTGAGTGGAGGGGAGATGTCTTAAATCAACCAAATTTGGAAGAGTAAGCTTCACTCCTTCCCCCTAAAACTCACTGTGAGTTAAACCATCAAGCCCACCCTTGTTTTATGGGCAAATGTGTGTTGAATAAGCATGTACCTATCTGGTCTGGTCTAAAGCTGATCAAGAATATAGTGGGACAGGGCACACATGGGTAAGCATCTCTCAAGTGTACAGAAAGGGAAGAAATTCACGATCACAGAAGTGTGACTGATAGCTTGACTCTGACAAAAATGGTCAAAAGCATTCTCACTGACAAGAATTCTTGAAAAATATTTGTTCACATGCACAACCATTCCAGCAACAATTAATCCAGGGCCACCTCAAGGTTATGAGCCAAATATTTTTCTGGAGGCTTCCCCCAGCTTAGTTTAGCAGGCACTGCTGTGTAGCATCATGAATCAAAACTACAGGAGGGAAAATGGAATAGCACATGGTATGCCTTGTTTAAATTGAGCTACAGGTTTCTAAACAAATATGGTACACTGCTCCTATACAGTCTGTTCTCAGAAGACAATTCTAGCAATTAACTAGATATTATTAAGGTTACTAGTTACACCACTGAAACATGGTAAACTACTTTACATGGAATCATACCATTTGTCTGTAAGGTTCAGTGTTGTCTATGCTAAGGGTGGGCAACCTACAATCCTAGAGCAGTGAAGTAGAATCAAGTTGATTGACTTAGGGCCTTTGCAGACTGCCAGAAATAGTGCAAACTGAGGCTACTTTAACTGCCCTGACTCAGTGCTAGGGAATCATGGGAACTGTAGTTTATTGTGGCACCAGAGCTCTCTGACAGAGAAGGCTCAATGTCCTAGAAAAAAATACAGTTCCCATGATTCCCTAGCACTGAGCCAGGCCAGTTAAAGTGGACTCAATTTGCACTATTTCTAGCAGTCTGCAAAGGCCCTTAGATTCCAGTGGTATTCAAGTCACTTCAATGACTTGACTTGGGCTTGTTTATCAGTAATAAATGATACACTGACTCAACTTGATTTATGACTTGTATATTTTTAGTGACTGACTTGCTGGTGTCATGGACTTTGAGCAGCAGGCAAGACCTGTCCCCATAGCATGCGGCATGTTTCTCAGAAGGGAAGAGCAAATACGTTAGGCTTGAGGTGGAAAGATCCTTCTAGAGCTTTGCAAAAACTTTAGAAGGCTCCTCCAATGTGCAGTGGAGACAAACTGCTGAGCAGACCTCAACCCCCACTGCTTAATGCATTTGCTGTTCCCTTCCAAGAAAGGCACCCTACCTCTTCTTTTTTTCCCCTGTTAAGACTCAACTTGAGTCTTGGAGTAAAAGATTTAAATACATCACTGCCCTAGAGCAACTTGCAGCCCTCAGCCTGATTTCAGAAGTCTTTTGCACATGTTCCCTTTGGGACCCAGCCCACTGGATTGGGAGGCAGAGGAGGAAGAGACATAAGGGAGAGGCAAAGTGAAACAGGAAAAAAATACAGTAGTACCTACTGTTCTAACAACATCTATTCCTGGCTTCACTTCTGCCTACTGCTGGCATGAAGCCCTCCTAAAGCAATGCAGACCTTGAGAAAGAAAAAGTTTATACTGATTGGCAGCAGCTTTCCTAGGTTTCTCAGAAATATCTTTAAATGCTGAGGGTAAAACAAGGAACCTTCTGGATGTAAAACAGGTACTCTGCCACTGATTATTTCCAGTGTATTGGACAAAACTATTTTGGGAGAAATTACTGTGTATTAAGATGTCAGCAGTGTGTGTGTAGAAGATCATATCAGGGCACTGAAAGATTTTGGATTAATTTCATGATTACTTCATAGGAATAGGTGGTCAAGGATTAATATGACAAGTAGCAGATAATTCCATATCATATATCTTAAATTATGAAGCTGCTGGCGTCTACATTTTAGGACTATCTTGCCCAAAGTAGCCAAATGGGTTTGGGAAGCAATTTGGGGGAGGGGATTTATCACATGAAAAATACAAGTTGAGTAATTTTGTGTTCAGTTTTTCTGAACATTATGAATGCCGTAAAATGGAAGGGTCAGGTGGGTTTTTCCCAATCCATATTGTTATGGTATAAAAATGAAAGATGAAAAAGCAAATATAAGAGATAGTTTATGACATCCAAACAATTGTAGGTTCAAACCCCATGTGGAGTTGCCACAGTTTCCAGTGTCCACAACTATATCACTTTTTCTTTTTGACTAAGATATGAGTCAGAAAAAGCTCTTTGGCAAAGTGTGCAGGATGATGTTGAGAATATTCGTAAAGAACTTGACAACATGACAATCATAATAACTGACCTGGAAATGGAAATTGAAGCTTTGAGGGAAGATCACATACTCAAGAAGAAAGAACACGAGAAGGTAGGATTTAAATTTCCTGATGTGCTATAACAAGGTGTATAAGTCGCTTTCATGAATTATAAATACTTCTTATGCCTTTTATTTTAAAACAGCTAATCCCAAATGTCTTGTTCATGAGAAAGCACCAGTTTTGATGAGTTATATCATATTTGCTTTGGGTTTGCTGGGACCCAAAATGTATACTGTATATACTCTTGTACAAGTCAACCTCATGTATAAGTTGAGGGAAGGTTTCAGGGTCAAAATCCTGGATTTTGAGGTGACCCATGGATAAGTCAAAGGTAAAACTTACGGGGCTATAAAGAAGGATGGAAAGGGGGAAATACCACTTCCGTCCCTCCTTCTCCTGTCTTTTCCCGACCACCAAACACCAATTTCTAGGAGCTGGAGGAGAGGTTTCAGCATCAGATTGGGAAAGGAAGCAAGTGGATTTAAATGGAGAGTGTTCTCCATTGGAAGAAAGTTCTTGCAAAATGGAGTGGAGAGAGAAGCAAATGGATTTAAAGGCAGAGTGTTTTCCATAGGAAGCAAGGTTTTGGAAAACAGACCAGAGAGAGAGAGGCAAGTGGATTTAGCTGAAGAGTGTTTTCCTTAGGAAACAAGGTTTTGCAAAATGGACTGGGGGGGAGGTATTGGTGTTAAATGGAGAGTGGGGCACCAGGCTTGCTTGTTTTAGGACCTTTCTAAGTGTTACTGGTATATTGGCCCATATATAAGTCAACCCAGGATTTTAGGGTCAATTTTGGGACATAAATTTCTGGACTTATAGTTGAGTATATACAGTATGTGAGTTATATCAACACACTATTAGCTTGTTTACACCAGAGATGGTAACATGTGGCCCTCCAGATGCTGCTGGACTAAAACTCTCATCATCAGTCATCATTAGCTATGTTGGCTAGAGTTCATGGGAGTTGCAGTTTAACATGTGGAGGGCCATATATTCCCCATCCCTGACTATGCAGAAAACTGATTCCTGCCCTACTGGAAAGGGTTTCCCTTATTCTATTCACATTGCATTCCTTTGTATATGAAATGTTTCACTGGTCTCCAAATTTACTCAAAGGCTACAATCATAAGCCACTTTATAATTACTAGTGAAGAATATAGGACAATATTAGTACAGATTGTTTCAGACCAGAAGTCTCTGAATCTAGTTTACTGGTGACATTTTCTATCCTTGGACAAAAAAACACCATTGTAGTTTTTATCTTTATCCCATCAAAATATGTAGTTATTCACAAAGGAAAGAAAATGTTTCCTTAAATTTCTATGGCATAGTAACAATTAGCATTGTACAATCTCTTCAACCACAGCTGAGAAGGCAAACATTTAATTCTGACACATTGACTTTTCTATCTGCTTACTTGGCACAGCATGCCTTTGATGTTATTCCCTGCTGTTTTCTGGGACTATGCCAACATTTTTTTTTACCCAACGCTGTATCTTGATGGTGTTCTATCACAAGTCAGACAATACAGGCTATCCTTAAAGACATAAGAAGATTCCTGCTAGATCCAACTATCTGGCCCCACACTGGTGAATTAGATGCCTGTAAAGCCCACATGCAGATGAGCATAATTCTACCTTTCCATCAACAAATAATCAGTGGCCTAATGTCACTATTTAAGGTAACAGAGAGAAATCCTAGTTGCTCTTGATAGCCTTATTTCCCATGAGTTTTTCTAGTCTCCCTTTAGAGTTGTCAAATGAACACCCATTTCTACATCTTGCCAAAGCAAAGTTTAACTATGAAATGGGACTTCCTTTTGTCAGTCCTGAATTTTACCATGTCACTTTAATAGATGATCCTGGGTCCTAGTATGATAGAGGAGGCAGGGATATCTTCTTTCTCCTCCCATGTATAACGGGGATGGGATCTGAATGTGTCTGACACATATTTTATCATGAGCTAATAATTCCATTTTAAATCTCTTTTAATTTCTAGACATTCCCTTTGAACCTCTCACAAGTAGGGCTCTTGCAGTAACACAGTGGTATGGCTACCTCATACTCACTCATTGAAGAGATTAAGACCATGCAGAAAATCCTGCATATTTCCAAACGATTTCTCTGGCCAGCTATTACTTCAGGGATGGACATATCTAAAGGTCCCCCAAATAGTCACTTTGGAGGAGTAAAAAGTAAATGTTATTTGTTATACTAAAAATATCACATCATTATCAGTTGTTGCATTACTTTTAAAAAGTTATGATATTGGATTTCATTAACCCAAAAGTAATGAACTATGAGTAATGGTTTTTTGAATTTGATACTTTTAAGCTCTATTCCCAGCACTTTTAGGAGCTAAGCACTCCTAAATCCTACCCCAGTGCAAGAATCATCAGTTTCCCTTTCTCCTATACTATTTTTTTAAAAAAATGTCTCCAATTCTTTTTATGCTAAAGAAATATCTAAATATGGGCAATTCTTCTTACAAATCAATTAAATTCTCTTTCCTCTCTAAGCACAGATGGAATGTTATCATAATATTTTGAAAATTATTAGGAGCAAAAAAGTAGTAGAAATACAAGGTATTTTGAAAGAAGATGAAGTCAGATTTCATAACATATACAGTCATCCCTCCATTTTTTCCAGAATTGAGATCCACAGTTTTGAATATTCATGGAGGGGCGACCTCCGTTAAGATCAATGGGGCATGCCCCATACAAGCCTATGGGGGCTATGGGGCTTGAATATTGGTGAGTCTCCATTTTTGCGGGTGTGGTGGTGATCCGGAATGGATCCCCTGCAAAAATGGAGGGCCAGCTGTATAACCATTGGTAAGAAAGTTGGAAGTCAACATTTCACTCTTTTTTCTTTTTAGATTTATTTGTCTTCCTTCTGAAATTTTTTGTCATTCTATATTTTCATTTCTTTTATCCATTGCAGTTGTATCTTTATTATAGTAGAAATTCTTTGTAATAAAAATACTCAGTCAGTCAAGCCTTTGTTACAGTCAACAAACCATATGGCAATAATAAAAAATACTTTTTTAAAAAGGGTTTTCTCGGCTAGATTATGTAGTTCCATATCCAAAGAAACATCAGCCATGCAAATGTAGAACATGAAAGCAATAGGAAGGAGTGTTTCACTGGCCTGTGCTATTTTGTGCTTAAAAATTACTTTAGATATACTTTAGGTATGCATTTAGATGCATTGCAATTTTCCCTTGCAACCAAGTAATCAACACAGTACACCTCAATTTTGAGGCTTCCTCAGTCCTGACCGATTTTACCCTCATTTTCTCTGCTTCCCAAAGCCACTTGTAGTATGTAAACCACAAGATGATATTGTAATGAAGGGAGCTTTACCAAACCAGTTCAGCTTGCCTAATAATTAGGTTGTTTACATAGTAATCAGATGCTCCCGCGGTAATAATTACAGAGAACCTTTATGGCTTTTGCACGGAAACGTGGCAATAGACAGTTTTAAAAAAAATTATTGACAGAGATGGAAGACATGGTTTCAGGTTCGAACAAGGAAGTTCTCTCTCTTACAAAAAAAAATGTTTCAAGTTCTATTATAATAGGGATGCAGGACTTTAAAAGCTAGAGTGGTTCAGTTTCTCGCAGTATGGCATTGGCCAAGCCCTGAGATTATTTCACAAACTGGCATACATCCCACAGAAAATAATTTGTTTCCACCTTATGCATTGGCTTCTTCTTTAAACATGTCATCTTCACTGCCTATCTTACCCTGGAAATACTATTCCGGTCACAGGCTGTGTAGTTGGCATCTACAGGACTCTCAGACCATCCCAGTCATCTCTGATTATTATCTCTTTCTCTGCCAGGCTGCAAAATTTCAAGCCATCCCCTTCCTTCTGGGCTTTGCACATCTTCTTTAAAATCTCCCCCTTGAAAACCAAATTACATGATTTATAAGAACCATGGTTTCATTAGATTTGTTTGTGCCATATGCAAAAAGTGTATATCAATGCAGGAATTTGGATTTGGGAGGGGGAATACCAGAGTTTGATTGTCAGCTCAGCTAGGAAAACCCACTGGGTGACCTTGGATGAATTACACACTCTCAGCCCCAGAAACCCCCATGATAGGTTCACCTTAGGATTGACATAAGTTGGAAATGACCAGATGGCACACAACAATAACAACAACAACAACAACCCTGCACATGCCTCCCTCTTGAACTTCTTCTCCTTGTTAATGACCAAGATCCTGAATCATGGTTGTAGAAGTGACCTCTTCCATGATATGGCAGCTGCCAGAAGTTGGGGCAAAATGTGGAGCTCTGTTCAGGGTGTGTTACATGTTACCTGTAACATTCCTCCCTCTCTCCTAGTGACTGAATGGTCATAACAGCCACCCAGGACTTGATAGTTATCAATAAAAATAAAAAGGTTTGGATAGAATGTAAGGAGCTAATGAAGGGATCCTTTCACACAACCCAAAATAAGACATATAACCACATAATCCTAAATTATGTGTTGAATTATGGTGCCTGTGTCACCAATAGGATTCCAGTCTTTGAGACTAACTGAAAGAAAGAAGTTGGTAGCATGAGCTTTTGTAGACTTCAGCCTACTGCTTCAGATGCATGTTTGGATGCATGCATCTGAGGAAGTAGGCGCAAGTCTACAAAAGCTCATGCTACCAACATCTTTCTTTCAGTTAGTCTCAAAGGTGCTACAAGATCCCTTTGTGTGCTGGTCTTCCAGACTAGCATGGCTATGTTTTTGAACTCCCATAAAACACTGACAGGAATTGATGAATCAGCTTCAGAGAAAGAAACAGTCAACATAAGGGGCTGTTTAATTCTTTTAAATTTTCATTTGAAGCTAGTCTGAGAAATCTGTTAAAGGGTGGAATAGAAGCATGCAAAAGAAATAATCAATAATAAACAAGCAGCCAAAAGCAATTCATGCTGATCAATACAAGCAAATTATATCAGGAAAAAGATTAAAATTCTTGTGCAATGAATAAACCAAGATGAGAGGTGCAGAGGAGTCACAAAATAATTAAGGAAAGATTCTCACCCTCCACCAGGCTCTGGTTCATTAAACCTTTCCCTCAGAGCAAAGTCAAGTCCAAATCCAGGCTGTGGAAACAAATATGTTTTTGTCACCTATAAATGAGGATGAGGAACCTTGTTCAACCAGCATAGGCCTCCCAGGACTATAAAAAATGTTGGGAATCTCTCTCCAGGCTAAGATTCTAGGTGTCCTTAATTACTTTTTAATGGTTTGGAATGTGAGCCAGAGAGAGAAGAACATATTATGTTGAGCCACACTAGCTCCACATCTTCTACTTCTCCACTATCATCCCAACTGCAACAGCCTCTCTTTCAAAGTTCGTGTTATTGAAAAGTACATTATGAATACTTTGGGAAGACATTCCCCCACTCTTTTACTGCATGAAGGTGCCAGTGCATTCTTGGCACTAAGGAAGAAGAGTAGTAGTAGAGGTGTTGATGGAAGCATTGTCATTTGGGAGAGTGTCATCTAACATTCCAGTGGAAAAGGAAAAAGTCTCCTTCCTTACCACATCCTCCTTCACCCAAATATGTTTTGTGTGGATTCTTGAGCAAGCTGCAACTTGAAGGGGTGCACAAAGTGGTGCATTCTTGGGACAACCCCCCCCCCACAAAACCCCAAACTGCATCTATACCAGTGGATGACTAACTAGAAAACAAATTTTGGAAGCATGGTAGATAGTTCTATGATGTGAAAAGCCAATTCTCATGGTAGGAAAGGGATTGAAAAGAAACTGGAAACATAATGATGCACATACAAATCTGTGATGCCGCTAAATATGGAATTCTGTATGTCTCTTGCTTCATTACCGATAGAATATCAGAGAGCTAAAAAAAAAAGTGTACAGGAGGATATCTTACATGATCAGGGATTCAGCGCAACTCTTCTATGAAGGAAGATGTTAATGTCTGGGACTTTTTAGTTGCCAGCAGCAGGACAGCAAAAAGAGGACATGATATAGGCTTACAAAGTATTCATTGAGTTGAGATTTTTTTTCTGTTTCTCACACAATACTGGATCTGAATGTTATCCAGTGAATACTGATTAACAGAGAAGATATGGGAAAAATACAAGAACTTTACAAGATGCATTATTTCTCTATAAAAATTTCCCCATGACGTGGCTTAGATGTCTTTAAAGAGGATTAGTTTAGATGTCGTTAAAGAGGATTAGACAAATTTATGGAGGGTAAGTTTAGCCATGCCAATTAGCCACAGAGGCAATATTCAGTGTCCAAGTGCAGGGACAGTGACCCTCTAAACAGTAATTGCTGGGGACCATGCACAGGAAAGTGCTGTTGCACTCACAGATCTTCTTATGTTAATAAGAGCTGTGGCTTACCTAATTTCTGCTCTGGTTCCACAACAAACTACAGTTTCCAGAATTCCATAACACTGAGACATGGCACTTAAAGAGGTGTCAAACCAGATTATTTCTGCAGTGCACATGAAGCCAAAGTTCAGAGAAGAGATTTACAAAGAGAAAGCCATGCTTAAAACCATGTATTGTTTCACAACCTACCAGCACAGGGGGCAGACAAAGAAACACAATTGTGCAATCTCCTTGCTATTTTTCTTAATAGAACATGTGACATTCTCCTTCTTTACTCCATCATATCTAGGATATGGAAGCCTATGGTGCATCCAAAGATGTGAAGGTGAATGTGAAAGTGAACACAGCTCCACAAGAAGACCTGGCCAAGATCCTGGCAGGAATAAGAGCAGATTATGAAGCAATTATTGAAAAGAACCGCCAAAGCCTTGATGCCTGGTTCCAACAGCAGGTATACTTACATTTTAAAAAGCATAAGGTTAGATGTAACCAGTGAAATCCACAAAAGAAAAAGGAGATCCACCTCAAGATGCTGGAAAGATTATATATTATTAGCTAAAAAGTTCAATGCATTTCAGCATATGAGCCTTCTTTAGGGATCTATATTAACATATCACAAGAAGGAAACATATGGATACATGATATCAAATTACATAAGAACATTATTATGTTTGCACATTTCCTATAGCCTGTACATACCAACTTAAAATCAAAATGGCAGATATTTCTGACCCAGGAACTTCAAAACCATTTACAAGCAGAATAAAAAGGTGAATAAATGTTTGTTTGTTTAAATCACATGGGCAGATGGTACAAAGAACAGATAATATTCTAGGGCACACACATGTATCTGAGATAAAAAGAAAGGGACTATCTGAAAACTGACAGATTTTGTAGGATTGAAGAATAGTCAACCTCTGCATACACTTACAAAAGCCCTAAAACAGAACGATAGAAGGATCACCCAGTGTAGCATAAGAGTTCAGCATACAGAACTCCACTATAACTCCCCATTCACCACCCCCAGGAATCATTGTTTTGCTGTGACAGCCATCTTGAATGGCTATTCTGTGTCTGGTGGAGGGTGGCAGGATTGGAGAAGCATCTGGCTGTGCACCTATAGCAAGATGCAAACCAATGACATCTTCTGCCAAGATCTGCCAGTGTTTTACTAGAAGAATGTCATCAGTCTGCACTTGGCTCTCTCTTGGTTGTTGCAGAGTGGGAAAAGAAATGCCAATCTCAGTGTCCAAAGAGAGACATACTCAATACGTATGGTGGACTTAACACTTGCATTATGTCACTAACAGGATACTAGTCATTGAGTGGAAATGGAAAGATTTCAAACAAAGAGGGTAAAGTCAACAGACCCTACAGTCACTATGTGCCTTCCTTTAGCAATTTCTCCCAGCTGGAATAAGCCTAGAAAGAGAGACATCTCAGCTGGAAATCATGGGTCTCGGTTAAAAAAAAAGGAGTGCTTAAAATATGCTTAGCTGGGCCTGTTGACAGCAACAAGAATAAACAAAAACAATCACATCTGCTTTTTTTTTTAACCATAGATTGCGAATGAATCTTTGGAAGAAAAGCCCAACCAAGAAGAACTACAAAGCAACCAGAAAGAAATCAGTGAGCTGAACCGCACACTGCAAAGCCTGGAAATTGATTTGCAGACACACCTCAACAAGGTAACTACTGAGGGCATAGGAGGACACACAGTAAATCACTTTTCTGACACCTCCCACCCATGTTCAGTCATCTTCTGCTCTGGTCTTAACTCTGTGTACATAAGCTCTCCTGGAAATGACAGCAGAAATGTGGAAAATGACAGCAAGAAATGTGGCTTTTGCAAGAAACAAAAGAATTGCCATATCAGGGGCGGACAACCTTTTCTCTCATGAAAAGCTCACAGTCTCTGAGTTTCATTTCAAATTTTCTCCCTGCAGGATGAAATTATAATTTTTACATAATTATTTTTTTTTAAATTACATTTCAGGTATTTTTACAAACATTTTATGAAGGATTGGGAGTTCCTGCATGGCAGGGGGTTGGACTGGATGGCCCTTGTGGTCTCTTCCAACTCTATGATTCTATGATTCTGATTTTTTGCAAAAAAAAAAAAAAAAAAAAGCAAAAAACTCTAATTTTTACATAGCACACTTTTTGTGAGACAAATTTATGTTGTGCCAAAAATATTCCCAACATTTTTTTGCCATTGCTGCTACCAATGGAGGGGAGGAAGTGCTGGGTTTTTAGAGCTTGCAAAGGAGTGGAATTTTTTGCAATAACTAATGATTTATTGATAGGGTGTCTCAATGTGTCGAGACACAGGTAATCATGAAGGATGAGAACATACAAAAATATTCTCCACATCCTTAATCATAAGAAATTAATGGCCTTCCTGTGTATGTCATACAATATTTGGTTCTTAGAAGCATATTAGTTCTCCACTCCGACAGCCTCTTGCCTGTTGTGGGTGGTGACCAATGAAAGACCTTTATTCCATAAATTTGGGAATAATATTCCCAGAGCCATCACCACAGAGGGTGAAAATGGACAGTAGTCAGCAGAATAATTTGCTAGGAAATAAAACCATGTTAGAGATATAATATTTTAATCATTTCTCATATATTGCAGTAGAAAGACCTGAGTTATCCTTGTTCTAATAGACAAACAAGAGCTTAGGAAAAGTTCCTTCTTTGAATTACAGCGCTCAGAATCCCTCATGTAAATTGGGAGTATGTGGGAAATCCAGTCCAAAACACTAACTTTTCCAAACTCTGAGACAAAGAGATCAACTAGCAAAAATGCTCAGCATCAACTTTCTGTTATTTTACTTAGCATCATTTTAAAGGCAGATATGTCCCCGAGAATGCTTCTGCTCATGTAGGCTTCAAATTTCTCTTGTGATCATTTTATAAAAGATTGTGATGAGTTTCTAAAGTGAAGTGGTAGAGATAACGGAATATCTTGATTATCTAATCTGAAATGCATAATTGCTGGTCGTGGTAAGTCAGTGGTGAGAAGTGAGGAGGAACTCTCCTCAGGGTCATAGATGTCAGTACCTTGGTTTCTCACTTGCTTATCCCCTAACATAATAATTAAATCCTCCAGAGAGATCTAAGGAAGCAAAGCACTAGTCTTACAGGCAATGGATTTGCAATGACTCCATCCCACCACATTTACTGAGAGGGCTTACAGGACATTCACTCTCCCAGTCAGTTGGAAGGAAGGAAGGAAGGAAAGAAGGAAGAAAGAATGGATGGCAGGCAAGCAGGCAAAAATAATTAAATCATATTCCTGCCAGAGCTTGAAAAAAGTATTTTTTGGGGTTACAACTCCGAGAGTCCCCTAGTCAGTATGAGCATAGGCTGGAATTTTCATTGCCCATGTAGATGGCCTGTGGTAAAAGCAAGTCCTTTACCAGAGCAACTGTAATTCTCTATCTACTTACCTAGCAGTAAACCTCACTAAACACAATGGACCTTCCCTTTGCATAGATTAGTATTTGAGTAATAGCTCTATTCTGTATATGAACTGTTACATATTCTGAATTTAGATAAGGAAAGAAGGAAGACAAGAGAGCAAGAGAAAAACAGCTACCCAGCTACCCATAGGCATATATTAGAGATGTGATGTCTAAAATGGCTGATAGGCAGAGGCTGTATCTTACAAATCCTTGGGTAAATAATTGTGTTTCTTTTGGTTTCTATTTACTGACCACGCACAGTCTAAAAAGATAACATCATTGCCATGTTTTGCTCTTTCAGAAATTTTCCCTAGAAAACAACTTAGATGAAACCAGGTCTTACTACGCTTTCCAGCTTCAAAGCATTCAAAACGTAATCTCTCAATGTGAAGAAGAACTTAGCGAGTTTCGCCATGACATCAAGTGTCAAAATAATCAATACAAGGTTCTCCTTGGAATAAAAACTCGCCTGGAGACAGAGATTTCTACTTATCGCCAGCTTCTGGATGGAAAAGGGTAATGGAAAGTTTCCCTCAGGGAGAAAGGGGGGGATGAAACCTGTGTCTGTGATCTGTTTATTTAGGAAGGAGCCTGATATTCAGAGAAAGTGCACATCATAACTAAAATTTGTGAATGAGCAAGTCTGAAAGCAGGCCTCAGGACAAAGTGTACAGACCACACCTAAAGTATAAAATGTATAACACTTAGAGCTACTTTTAGATCATATGCAACCTATGCAATAGATGCTAACCCTGTAGAAATGCAACATATTACATGACAGAAGGTGTCATACATGCAGCCTCATATCTTAAATATGAACATGCAGCATGCACATCTGAAGATACTTGCTGCGACCATGCTTGCTCAGGGCATTTATTTCTATATGCCAACCTCCCCCAACCTGACACCTTCTATTGGCTAGGCTACATCATCCAATACTTGCCCTTGGATGGAGATAATAGAATGTGTCATTTAAATCATCTGTGGCTTTTAGGTTGGGGAAGACTGCTACACACATTAATAAACTATACTCTGTGCTTAGATAGTTAGGCATTCCAAACCACCAGTGCCTACAGGTAACTGAACTCATCCCCCCTCCCCCAGTTATTTTTGTTCCATGCTGTCTGTCTGGTTAACTGGCTCAGAAACTGACATGTTTTTTGAAAAACAAAGAAGGACCATGCAAATAACTCTAAGTATTTCATCTAGTACTAGAGCCTTTGTGGCTGAAAAGCAAGGTATAAATACTCTAAATAAATAAATAATAGGATCGAACGTGGAGCAAAAAGACATTATTATAACCTTTTCCAGGAACCAAGTGTCTACTGATAAAGAACAAGATGATAACAACGGTTAATGTGAAGGTGTCTCAGAGACAAGAAAGAGAGGAGGATGAGAAGTAAGGCTGGATGGTGGATTGCAGGAGGGAAGAAATACTTTTGGAGATGTAGACGCTGGTACAAGAAAAAGTATTACACCTTTCCATCTTTACATTCCATATAAACACAGAAGGTGGATGTCAGATTTCTTAGCCACAGGATGAACCCAGAAAGAAATTTAAAAGAATAAACTTTCTTCAGATGTTGCTATGGAGGAAAATATAATGGGATTACTGTATTATTAAACACATTTGCATTGAGAAAAGTAATTAAGTGTCCTTTTCTTTTACTGTTTCACAGGATGACAGGCTCTACTCCAAGCTCGAAAGGTAAAAGTCCTTATTGTTATAGTTGGAAAAAGTTATGGAGGGCTTTAAAATAGAATTTCACATATTCATGGGCCCCAATCCAATTGTTACTCCCAACTGGAGCAGACCCACTGAATCAACATAGACCCTGTAAATCAATACTTACATGAATTGCATTAATTCAGTGGATGTCCTACTGCTGAAAGTAACAGTTAGGGCTATAAATGGCTAATAGCCATGGTGGTTCTATTTTTCCTCCAGTATTAAAGATCATATGCCTCTAAATCCTGCTTTTTGGGAAGCAACAGTATTAGAAAGCCAATATCCTCATGTACTGCTTGTGGGCTTCTCAGAGGCAGATGGTTGGCCGTTGTAGGAATAAGGAAGCTGACCAAAGCTCGCTCTGATTTTGTTAGCACTTCTTGTGGCCCTGCTTTTGTTTTCTTTATAAAACATGGCTGGGAATCATTTGGCCCTCCAAAAATTGAAATACAATTTTCAGCAGCTCTAACTAGCACAGGGAATGGTGAAGGATGCTGGGAACTTCAGTTAAACAACATCTTAAAGGGAACATCATTCCCACCCCAGTTTTATAGTCACATCTGTTCAATATGGATGTCACAGGAAAATGCCCACATGCTATATATAGGCCTTTTGCCTCATAATCCAGCTGTCAATATGAAGCAGATGAGCTCACTTAAGTCACATTTATGAAAGCGTTCTTGCATTCAGAGCGCATCATATTTTATGAGTAAGTCTTTTGTGATTGAGTAAACAGAGATTCAGGTGTGTGAGCTGAAAGAAGATCCATCAGATCAGTGCCCTTTAGAATTCTACTTTAAGTATCTTTACTTCTGTAACTCTAAGTTTTTTTAACAGTTTGCACTTTAGTGCATTACATAGCCAAAATAACTTAAAATACATGAATGAAAATCTATTCTATAGACCCTAGATACAATTACTGTGAACACCAGTCTGAGATGACTGTTATGTGAGAAAGGAGATTGCAGTTGTAACCTATACCCACTTATCTTCTAAGCATCATGGAAATCAGTTAGATGTACTTCTGACTAGGCACATATAAGATGTAAAACACCCACATCATCATTTCCCATATTTTGAAAGTTAGATGTAAATGTGTCCTGATTTCAGAGTGTTCACAGTAATTGTATGAGTGCAAGTTTCCAGGAAATGTGGAAGTGTCCTCATTCCCAAGAATCTTTATCCATACAACAAATTATACAGTGATTTTTGTGATGATGGTGATGATGGTAGTGGTGGTGATGATGATGATGATACCTCTCTAAATTTCTTCCAGAATCTGGATCAACCAACCAGAACCTTAAGAAGATTGTACAAGAGAGTGTGAATGGACAGGTAGTCTCCACACATACTGCTGAGATTAAAAGGCAGGTGTGAGCTCACTGTCCAAAGGAAAAAAGCACTTATATTCAGAAAATACACAGAAGTCCAATTATTTAAGAAAAAGAATTCCATTCCTTGCTGGCATCTTTTTGGGGCCTTGAATCCATTTTCCTCAGTCTTATGTGCTGCTATTCAGACTGCTTTTAATTTAATTTAAACATGAATGCAAACCATTTATTGTCTTCTCTTAGCTCCTAATACTTTAAAAACCAAAGGTAAATAAAAATATCATTAAATTATTCTAGTTTCTGGTAACTGGAGTTAAACTTGACAGCCAGTCAACAAAGAAGCTGGCCCACCCCAAGAGTTCTATTGGGGTTGTGTGTTTTTAAGGCAGTTTCATCTGAAGAACGTGAGGCAAGTTATGTAGATAATATTAACAACTGCCTGGAAAGTATCTTGTGAGAACGAAGGATTAATGTTTCAAAATTATCTCAACAACCAAGAAAAATCTGCCTGTGCCACTTTGTCCTGCAATCACTTTGGAGTTTATCGCATGAGGCCCATAAATCATAACTACAGCAGGATAATAGCATCTTTGGCCAGTTCTTATCATACAATGCTGTGTCTCTCAACAGTTGGTGGAGTGCACCTTTTCATTGATGGGACAAACCTGTCAATGGCTCCCAACACTGTTGCTGTTCCACTACTGCCTCTGGTGCAATAGATCCCTTCTATCACATTTCTGATATTCTGACACTCATATGGCATGAGTGGGCATGATTCTCCTTCGCTCCTTCTTCCTCCACCTCTCCCTCTTACTATTCCCACACAGGCTGAGGTTATTTTTAACTCATTTTTCTTTTTCTTTTCTATTTCTATTTCTTTTCTTTTATCTTTTTGTCATAATTTTGCAACTGCAGCAAAACATTTTTTAAAAGACACACATGTGCTGGGTAGGGCATACACTGGGAAGAAGGTGGGGTTAGTGACACAGTGCGAAAGACCAAGCATGAATGAAAATCTATTCTATAGACCTATTCTATTCTCACCAAAGCAGAATAACAGCACAATTACAAACAAGTGTGATAATGATTGTTATCAAACCGATATATTCCCATTTGCTTTAACAACAGGATTACTGTTGGTGTGATAAAGTCCATTGTTTAAACTTCAAGTTCCATTTGATTCAAATATGAAGAAATGAAGTTCCTCCCTCTTTTGCCATGATAGGTGGAGATTCTGAGAGTTGTAGTCCCAAAAAATAAACTATTCCAAGCTCTGCTCCCCTTGCATTGAATGTTGATAAGGTGGGGGGATATGCAGCCTGTTTTAATTCCTCCAGCTACAGCACTATGTCTACCATGAACAGGAACAGCCATAATCAAGCAACATGTATATTGCAGGGAAGTGGACATGAAGACAGCCCAGATTTACCGTGCTGGCTGGGAGAAGATGTCTTATTGGTCTCCTTCAGTTTTATGGAGTGAAACCAAGCTAATGCATACTGGTCATGTGGGAGGGAATGCCAGAGTTTCATGGATAAATAAGTTTAAGTTGCCCATAAAAGGGCTGCAAAGAAAATCCATTTCCATGAGCCAAATCTTTCCCTGGCATGTCAAGACCAGTTGGTGACCACAACCCTTGGGTTGCATAAGAAACTTTCCAAAAGACCTTGAATGGATTACCTAATATTTTCTAGGAAGAACAAGTAATACCAGATAGATGGCTTTAGGCTAACTGATGTATTCTTTCAGTTTAACACCCAACGTCAACCTATCCAGTTAGAACTGACACTTAATTTTCTTCAGTGGATTAAAACAGGTACAAGAGGGTGGATAACACTGAAATTAACAATAATCTCTGAGATTTGACATCATCGAATGAACCAGATTCTCAGCAGGTTCAGGATGAGCAATAGAAAATACTCCCTCATGCAAAATATAACAAACATATGACACTGCCTGTCACAGGATGCTCTGATGACCTAGTCCAGGGATGGATTTGAAAGAGAACTTCAAAAATGTATGGGGGATTGATCTAATATTAGATGTGCTAGATAAAAAAAAATTGGCTGACATCCAGTTCAGTAGTAATAAGATCATAAACAGGACTTACAATTTTATAACTGCTGGGGATTCATGTTTATGGTCAGTAATGAAAGGGCATGACCTCCAAAATCTACCACTTCACCTGGCAGTGCCTCAACTGAAGGGTTGTTTTTTTTTAAATATTTTTATTGAAAAAAAGCTACAAAGATTAGAAACTGAATAATATAAATGACACAGCTACAAACTACACAGTATATAAAATATACAAATCAAACTACAAACAAATCTACAACTAATAAAATAGAATAGAAAAAGATGGCTTCCAACTATCTCTTCTGCAAATACACTTCATTATAAAATTCCACTCCTCTTTACATTTAATTACACTTCATCTATATATTTATCTCATGTTAATCAATACAACAATAATCAAATCATCCTCATTATTTTTTTAAAAAAAAATCAATTAACAATTTCCAATCTGTCCAAATTCTTGTTTCTCAATTATCTTTAATTGAAATGGACAGTTTATCCATCTCAGCCAACTCCTTCAGTTTAGATATCCACTCTTCTTTCATAGGAATTAAACGATTCTTCAATTTCTGAACATATAATACCCATATAGCTGTGAACATATATTGAATTATTCATCTGAAAGGTTTCAGTTACACCTGATAATTCCAATTACATCTGACAATGCAGGATCCCAGCTATCATCATCTATAAATTCAAAATGAGTAGTAATAGTGTATTTTTTAAGCCTGGGAAAAGAGCAGGGAAGTACTTTCTACTTGTTATTTTTATTTTTGTTGTTGTGTGCCTTCAAGTCATTTCCAACAGATGGTGACCCACAGGATTTTCTGGGGCTGAGAGGGAGTGGCTTCCCCAAGATCACCCAGTGGGTTTCCATGGTCAAGTGGGAAATCAAACCTCTATTTCCAGAATCCTAGTCCTACACTCAAACCACTATGCCACGCTGGCTCTCAGTACTTTTTACCAAAGCAGAAATATAGAAACAGATGTATTTTTCAATTATATTTTAATAAGAACCAAAATTTCTTTTATGAATGGCTATAAATCTTCTCTCTCAGTAAAAGTAAAAGATATTGACAGCTGCAACACTTTCACAGGCTACTCTAAGCTCTTTCATAATGCCAACTGAGAGAGATCAAAGGCTCCCTAATGAATTTTCACATACTATGTTTTGCCTACACAAAACTCAGCAACAGTTTCATGTTCTTTGAATACACAGCTGTCGAATCATGCTTTTCAAATATTTCAGCCTCTTCAACTGACTTGTTATGGGGAAATGGTAATGAAATGGGTTTCTCACTGCCCGTTTTCCAAATTAAGGTATACTCAGTGAAATCTGTTTCTTGAGGAAATAAAACAGGAAAGAATTTGCATCTTTTATCCATTTATTTCCTATTGTGAAACTAGCATAGGTAAGCATCAACCAGCTCAAATAGTAAATCTAAGGAGAATTAGACTCTAGAATTGGAAAACTTCGCCAAGAGGGAGGGATCAGTTCTGTGTCAGTCTTACACATCCTTAATCCACTATATTCTATTTCTACATCTGCCTAGAAATTTAAACAAAAAATATATATAAGAAACTGCATTTAAATCTGTTTCTTCTCTTAAGTATTCACTTTTGTATGCATTCTCAAATATCTACTTTTGTCCTAAAATATGCATTTGTGTGCATATTCTAAAACATGTACTTTCTTATGTGTTTTTGGAATGCTTTTTAATCAAAAATTGGATTACAAAATTTAGAGAAATGTAAAATCTGCAAGATAACTGTGCTTTGATCAGCATGCATTAAAATCTAACTCTATCTGCATAAATTGAAGAAGGAACTTCAGAGGATGATCTATATAAAAATGCAGACTAAACAAAATCCTTGAAGCTTTCTTCTCAGCAAACACCAGGCTACTTCTGCCAAGTTTACATTCAGCTCAACCAGTATTTAAATTCACCATCCCACCATAATTCAACCATCAGAACCCATCAGTATTTCTAGGAAGACTCTTTGACATCCATTATGTGAATTCTGAAATCAACTATGCCATAACAAAATGTTCATACATACAACAAGGTGAACCCTGGGAGCCCAAAGTTGTAAACAACTTGTTTGAGAAGATTGCTGCATGCAGCTTTTAAACTGTGAATACATCCAGAAAAAAGCAGCTTTGGCAATACTTATTGCACAATGACACCTCCAACCCATAGCTCTGTGTCCCCCAACCACGATTAGGGCATCCCTTTTCATTAATAGGGAAAACCCATCAAGGAGATCTCCACAGTACAAGTCCTGAGGTGTGAAATGTCACTCTCAGAACAGTCACATTATCAGCATCCACATGGTGTCAATGTCCCCTCTTCTCTCCCTGCCCCTTCATCATCACTATTCCCAAGCAGCCTGGTTGCCTTTATTTATTTATTTTTATATCTATTTTCATTTTTAAAAAAACTGTTTTACTTACATCATTGTAGCAGAGGTCTGGATTTGCATAGGTTAAAATAACTACATAGGTTTAGGATTTCATTAAGAAAACTTGGGACTGTGGGGAAGTGGTGTCTGTCACAGTTCTCTGGAGCTCTTACAGATCTCCACTTTCCAGGGATGAAACAACGCTAGAACTAGCTAATACTACAACTACTGATATTTCTTGGCTATAGGAATTGGACTTAGAGGTGAATCAGATTTGCTTTCTTTTTAATCAGAACTGCCTGCTTTGCATGCAGAAGGTTCCAAGTTCAATCCTCAGTATCTCCAGCAAGAGCTGGGAAAGTTTCCTGATCCTGAAGAGCTACCAACAGTCTCTATAGACAACATTGAGCTATAAAGAGCAAAGGTCCTTCTTGTTGTAAATATAAAGAAACTTCCAGTGTCTTGAAACAGGTGGGTGGGAGGGTGGTAATTCAATCACAGAGCACATAGTTTGCATGCACTCTCGTGGTTTCAGGTTTCACATTTAATTGCAATATTTCCAGTTGATCACAGGAAGCAGTGTTGGGAAATAGCTCTCTTCCTGTCCCCATAGTTGCCAGTGGTGAATAGACAGAACTGGGTTAGGTAGGCCACTGGTCTGTCATTAGGTATCAATGTATGTTGATACCTGAGCCATTAGTTGCCTTCCAAGGCTATTAAGTCATCCATGTCACTGTTACAAAGGTATCATATACCTTAAGGCTGCCCACATTGTCAGTGCCTTCCTCAGAGTTTAATGCACATCTCCAGCTCTTATCTAAATACAGAAAATGAACAGTGTTTATTACTTCAGACTATTACAGGTTTTATGCAACTCCCACAAGATGTCCATAAATCTTCTCTCCAGTTACTCCATCTGCTCTTGAATGATCTTACCTCCATATCCTCCTGCTTAAATGTGATCTTTCAAAACCTAAAGTGCATGCGTTAGGCATTCAACACTACAGCTAGACAGTCTGTGCATTGTACTGATCATTAAAGTGATGTCCTGGGATTTGGGAGATCCAGGTTCCCCATAAAGCTGTGAAACAAACAAGGTGACCTTGAGTTATTTCAACACTCTTTCAAACTAATTTCTGGATGAATTTCTCATAAGAGGAAAGGGAAAGACAGATGCAGTCAGGCGTGCACTCTGGGTTGCCTGATTTCAGTAAAGCTTAGGGAAATATGAGTGAGATCCTATGGCCAGAAATACTCAAGGGGAAGGGAGTTTATAATGCATGGAAGTTTCTTAAATGTGTAATATTGAGTGCACAATTGCAAACAATTTCAATGAGGAAGAAAAGTGGGAGCTGTCTACAGAAACTAAGGTGGATGTACAAAGAACTTTCAGATGAGCTGAGATTTAAGATACATGTATAAAACTGGAAGAAGTGGGAAATTACCTAAGATAAACACAGTTGGCCCTTAGTATCTGCAGGGGTTCTGTACTGGATGCACGCACTCACACACACACATGGATGCCAAAACCTGTGGTACCTCAAGTCCTGTGGTTCTTAATGTTGGCAACCATGTGCCCAGCTATATTGCCACAGCTACATGCATGCACCACCATTAGGACTAATGGGGCTTGCTATCTGTGGATACTCAAATCTGTAGATGGCAAGCCAACAGTTGGGGTGGCCTGGCTGTACAAACAAATAGCCAATATTTGTCAGGAGAAAAAATAAACCTCAGAATGAACTCAGGCTGGTGAGACAGATTAAAAATAATAAAAGGAAAGGAGTTGGCTATGGACTTTATCACATGGGGACAATAGAGGTATAAACAGGGATTATCCTGTGAAAAATCACACATTCACAATTAAGCTTTTCACACGACGTTGTGATTAAAATGACATTATCCCAGGAATATCCCATGAATATCGTGCAATTGCGCTAAAGCGTTTCATACAACATTTAGCTGAAAAGCGAATAAAGTGGATTAACCTGTGAATAACCAGGCAATAAACAGCAACAAAACATTCATGGGAAAATCCTGAAAATGCTTTCTTGCTGTATATTGCCTGGTTATTCCTGGTATAATGGCTCTTTTATCGTGCTGTGTCTGAAAATCTTAATTGTGATTTAATAGTAATTGCGTGATTTTTACCCTGTTTAAACTTCCAATTATCCTCTGTGTGATAAGGCTCTATGTCTGGAGCAAGAGTAAGCACAAGGAACTGGTAAGGGCACTCTGTAAAGTAGATGGTGAAATGTTAGCAGGGGACAGAGAAGGTGGAACTATTCAACATTTTCTTTTTCTCAGTCTTCTACTGAAAGCAAACAGCACTTTGCCTGGTGAAAATAGAACAATTGATAAAGTACCCAGAAAAGGTAAAGATAAAGAGGCAATAAATTGGACATCTGTATTCATGGGGGATCCATTCTGAACACACACACACACACACACACACACGCAGATTCCAAAATGCATGCATGCTCAAGTCCCATTAAAATTAATGGCAGCATGGCACGAACACATCTGCTACTGCGGTCGTGTGCACATGCTGCCATTAACTAACACGGGGGCTTGCTGTCCATTAATGGTTAAATCTGCAGATGGCAAGTCCTCTGATAAGGAGGGTGGACTGTATTTAACTTGTCAACAACAATAAAAGAGGACCCGAGCAACGACCATCTAGTCAATTTGATGTTGATACAATGACTAAGGACGTTATCACACGTGGGCCAGAAAGCGAAAATAAAGTG
>CM034710.1:29921364-29936409 GCA_020142125.1 Phrynosoma platyrhinos
GAGAGGCATTCTCTCTTGAAGATAGCCTTTTGAACAAAGAAGCAGCCAACTCTCCACCCAGCCATTGGTCATTCAGTGTGGGATGAGACAGCAGGATGCTAGAGCCGAGTAGAAATTTTGTCAATGGTTCTCAAAGTACTGTAGACATCTCATTTTTCTGCTTAAGGAGTGGTCAGACATACAGTTTGGCTAATTTGGTTTTTGTGAATATTCTGTGGACATTCTGTGCACATGAGGCAGGGTGCAATATGAGCAGGGATGTAACTCCCGCATAGTGGGGAATGAGAGGTTTGTCCCTTTCTAGCATTGCAGAGCATGAGATACCGAAAATATTCATGCCTATAACTCTTCCATTTGCTGCACTCACATTCTCTTGATAACTTTGCCTGTCCCTTTTCTTTGGGTACTTAAACTGTATTTCTAAATGCTCAACTCAAGTTTTAAATTACTGTAATACTAGGAATATGGGGACTGAAGGAAAATTGAGAGGATACAATTCTTATTTGGGAGCACTATGCCCTCATATACAGGGGTATATGAGAGCCAGCATGTTACATGGTCTTCTTCAAGCTATCTGAAAACTGACCTGCAAAAACTGCAGAAATAATGCAGTTTGACACAGCTTTAACCAGCATGCTCCATCCTATGGAATCCTGGGATGTGTGTCTATGTGTGTGTGTATTCTGGGGCTCTGCCTATGCTTCATATCAAGCCTGCTGGAGTCTGTTGAGACAAACTTAGTATGAGAAAGAATTGTCTGCTGAGTGCACGTCTGATCAGAACAAATCCCTGTATTCTTCAAATAAATACGTGGTTTCTCATTGATCCCTAAATTATCTTCTTTCTCAGAATGAAGGGTCATGAATGTTTCTGCGTTTCAAGTGCTTGATCACTTCACCCATTTCTTCTGCTCTGTCAATAATAAAAGATTAACATAAAAAAAGCAAGGGAATTATACTTTCTATGTATGAAGGCTTATCTACTAGAAAAGATTGCATCATTTAAGGTAGAAATAACACATAAGCAGATGGCGACCTCTAGTGAGAAAACTATAGATACATATGTCCGGAGAGAAAAAGAAGTTAACTCTATTGCTTTACGGATCCACTAAAAGGAAAGTCACAGCTCTGTGGCTGGCATGTAGAGCATCAGTGCATGGAAATCTTCACAGAAAAGAAGTGCCAGAGGGCATTGTTTGGTCACTATTTTGTCCATCTCCCCTTCATGAGCCACTTTAGCTCAAAAGGGTATATGATGTCTGGAAAAATAAGCTACTCTGGAAATGTTCTCGCAAACCAGGAAAAGTGTACCTGGAAGTTTTCTGATGAAGCCCTCTACAGAAAAGAACAAAGGATTGCCGACACCTTCCACCAACTAGTGTGGACCGTCCTGCAGTTTTAAGTGTACAATCTTCCTTTGGTTCCCAATCTAATCAAACAAACAAACATCATACCCTTTATAAAGCATTCAAAGGGCTTTGTTGTTGTGTGTCTTCCAGTCATTTCTGACATGGTGAGCCTAAGGCAAACCTATCACAAGGTTTTCTTGGCAAGTTTCTTCAGCCATTGCCAACATGTGAGGCTGAGAGTGTGTGACTTGCCCAAGGTCACCCAGTGAGTTTCCATGTTTGAGCGGGGGTTCGAACCCTAGTCTCCATAGTCCAATGCTCAAACCACTACATCAAGAGGCACCAAGACCAAGATGGCATTTTCACCCCTCAAATTATAGATCCCTACTGGCTCCACTTCTAGGCTTTCTTCTCCAGCCTGAATTAGAAGATCTGAAAGAATATCCTTTGCACTTTCTACAGAACATGCTCAAAATCCGCCATACTATCAGGTATCCTGATTGTACAAGGGAAATTGTTAAGTGTGTTCAGCCCAGTGTGAAAATAAGCTCACTCCATACATTTCTACTCAATAGTTTTTGTCCAGGAATTGGGACATCCATGTCTGGCAGAGATGAAACTCATGCGGGGGGGGGGGGTGTATCCACACTGTAGAAATAAAACAGTTTGACACCAATTTAACTGCCAAGATTGTGTACTACAGAATCTTGGGATTTGTAGTTTGGTGAGGCATCAGACCTCTGTGACAGACCAAACTGAATATCTCACCGAACTACATATCTCAGGATTCTGTAGGATACAGTCATGGCAGTTAAAGTGGTGTCAAACTGCTTTAATTCTGCAGTGTGGAGGAACTATACCTCTCCTGAGGCCTGTCACTCTCACTCGTAGTCTGTCCTTTTTCACATAGTTGTTAAGAGAATAAATTGGGGAAGGAGAAGATAAAATGAGGAAGGACCAAGTGAACCATTTTAACATGATTGGTGAAATACCAAAATAAACACTGGAAAACAGCATTCACTAGGCCAATGATTCTTAGGCTATCTGCTATGGAAGGCCATCAGTATTTTTTTTCCCAGTGTGCCAGGTACCAGTACCATATTTGTGCCTATTGGCCACAACTGTTTCTTTCTTGCTTGGAAATTTGTCTCGGTCCTGTCTGCAGTGGCCAGGATACCCCGAGGCAGCCTGGAGTATCCTGGCCTCAGAACTGGTTCAACCCTCCCCAGTTACAAAGGTCCTCTGTTCCGATGCCAGGTGGCTGTTTGCATGTGCATGCCACTGTGCCATCTGCTCCACCAGTATGAGGTCAGAAAAGGTGCCCAGCATTGATCATATGGCTGGGCACCTCGTTCTGAGGTCAGAAAAGGCACCCAGCAATGATTATATGATGGGGTTCCTTGTTCTGATCTCAGAGCAAGTGACTGGTGGCAGTGTGGCAGTGATGGGTGGCTCAGCAGAACACATTTTGGCATTGGAACAGAGGGCTCTGGATCCTGGAACCAGGGAGTTTGGTGGTGCTGTGATTAAATGCCAGTACTACAGTCACAAGATTGTGAGTTCAATCCCAGGGCTCCAGGGTTGACTCAACTTTCCATCCTTTTGTAAGTTGATAAAATCAGTACCCAGCTTGTTGGGGGCAATTGGCTTACAGATTGTAAACTGCTTAGAGACTGCTGAGTTCACTGATATAGAAATGTAAATGCTATTGCTATTCTTATCTTCCAGGAAGATCCAAACCAAAAGGTAAGGGGCTTTCCCAGATTGAGGCTTCCCAGATGGATCTTCCCTGGAGGAATTCTACAATGGTACTCCTCCCATGCCTTTTGCCCCCTTCTATTCATTTTATGTTATTTTATAAGTTTTCTGTGGTTTTAATCCTTTAATTTAATTCTGTTTTATGGGGTGGGAGGGCTGACTAGTGGGATGGGATATTTGAATGTATTTTATCTACTGTATTTTAATTGTTGTTGTAAGCCGCCCCGATTGCTTTGCAGAGGGGCGGGGTAGAAATAAATCTTATTATTATTATTTATTATTATTTTTTAATGTGTTATAACAGGGGTATACGAGAGCCAACATGGTGTAGTGGTTTGAGCATAGGAGTAGGATTCTGGAGTATTTGTTTTTATGGGGGATATTTGGCCTTTTTCAGGGCCAAGAAAATTGTAGGGATATATAGAGGAGCCTTGCCTTTATATGTAACAGTCCCTCCCCCACATGCTTTCTTTCAACCTCCCACCTATCCAAAAAAAGAGCCATGCTGCTATTTGAACAGCAACTTGGTTGTTGTTAGCTTGGTAGAAAATGTCTCTGGGAACTCAGATGGGAGAAATTACTCATGGGGGCAGGAACTCTCAGAATCTCCAAGCCAGAATGGCCATTCTTGTAGTCTAAAAAAGTAACTTTCCCAAGCTCTGCATGAAAATGAATCTACATCATAGCATGGAAGGGAAGGGACTTCTGTTACATGTTTGTACCAGTCTCTGAGAAATAATGCTTGACTAGTGATTCAGTTTGACACTATTTTAACTGTCATGGCTCCATCCTATGGAATCCTGATATTTGCAGTTTGTTGTGGCACCAGAACTTTCTGACCAAGTTAAATATCTTGCAAAACTACAAATCCCAGAATACCATAGCATTGAGCCATGGCAGTTAAAGCGGTGTCAAACTGTATTAATTCTGCAGTGTAGATGCATCCCAGTCTTGACCTAATATTGGCTCATTAGGAAGGTCTTTCTACTGAATCATGTACAAGGAGGGAGGGTTTGCTTTTGTAAAAGTACTTTTAAATGAAAGCAACACACGAGAGTTCTGGCACAAAAGGGGGTGTATCCTTCTTGTGTGTTAATGGTTTTTTAAAGTAAGTACTTGAATGACTTCCAATAGCATACAAAACTCCACACACTCCTTTATGAGTCATTGGCATTGTCTGCTGTAGATTTTCACCTTTGTCATGCTGTTGAAAAAGCTGTGATGAAAAGATCCAAATACTTCCCTGTGTAACTGTTCCATGCTAACATTCTCATATTTCTAAGTTACCTTGCTCTGAAATATATAAATATTCTGAAGGGCTGCTACCTGCTTGCAGGTAGTCGTTTTAGGGGGTTGAGTGCTGTGTGTTTTTTTATATAATTTAAAAACTTAAATTATTATATACGTCTTAAAATTAATGGTATTTTAATATTATAGCTTTTTAAATTGTATTTAAACTTTTTATCAGTTTTTATAAGATTCATCTTGTTTTAGCCTTGTTGTAAATGTCAGGAGAAAGGCAAGATAAAAAAAAAAATAAAGAGGCTGAGCAACATACTGCTCAGCCATTGTGTCTAGGGTGATGCATGTAGCAAAGCAAAGCAAAGCAGCTTCATTTATATACTGCTTCATACCACACTATGGGGTGTCTAAGCGGTTTACAGCTGTGAGCTGATTGCCCCCCCCCCCCCCAACAAGCTGGATACTCATTTCAGCGACCTCGGAAGGATGCAGGCCTGAGTCGAGCCTTAGCCCTGGCTGGTACTGAACTCGCAACCTTGTGGTTTATGAGTGAGTGGCTGCAGTACAGGCATTTAACCACTGCGCCACCAGGGCTGTAATGGCTGGGGGAGCTCCCACCATGATGCCAACTTGCCCTTCCTCTTTTCCAGGGGCCTGTGTATATGCCCATCAAAGTCAACCACCAAAGTAAACCTTGGGCCAAGTTCCTGAATGCCCTCTCCACTCCAGCCACTGAATGCCCTCTCCACTCCACTCCAGTTTTTCTGGAGCATCATGGCAGATGGATCGAGGAAGAAATGGAAGAGAGGGTGGTGGTGGTCGAGACAGTGGCAGCAGTGGTGGTGACAATCTAAGTGATTATTGTGGCGGTGGCAGTTGTGGCAGTTTTGCAGTGGCATCAGTGTCAGTAGCAACAGTGTTGGCTGTCACAGCAGTAGAATTACAGCAGCAGTGTGATGCACAACGATGCTGTTCATAGAATCCAGCCCTCTCCTTTAAGAGCCTGCATTGTTTGGGCTCCCACAGTGAAGCCATGCATTGGGGGGGGGGGTACATGGGGAGGCCTCCTCTCAGGCGTCCAATTCAGTCCCTAAGGCCACACTAGTGTTTGCAAGGTACCAGGCACATAATTCTCGATATAAGTGGTGGTTTTGTTTTGTTTTGTCTTGTTTTGCACAGGAATCTCAGAAACCTTTGCTCAGGACCTGGGCCAGACAGATGAATCCTCAGAGAAGGATTGCTATGACAGGAGTAATTATTGGAATGTGTTGGCCCATGTTGCAGGCCTATCATCCTGGACTATTAAGGTTAGGATGAAGGAGGTTTGCACAGCAAAAGGGTCTAGGAAAGAGGTGATAGTGAAGCTTCAAAAGGCTCACCTTGGGCTATGTTTGAGGATCATGAGGACCTCTGGGAATCCACCATAATAAGAAAATGAAGAAGATATTAAAAGGATACTACATGGGTGTCTTTTAATTGCTAAATACTAAGGGTGAGGAGGGGTGTTCATCCAAATTTGTCAAAAAGAAAAAGGGGTGAAAGGGGCAAGCAATTGAGCTCTCATTCAACAATTGGTTGGCAGGATCCATTATTTTCATGAGAGTGGTACAGGCAGCCTACCTAGACAGAGGGTAGCACCTGTCCAACCACTTGGGCAATGTCCTTAAGACATGGGCCCTGGCAGGTCATGTTGCAGCCATTGACTATGACACAGCTTTCCAGAAGAGAGCCTCCTGAAGTGACAGAGCTAGATGGGACCTCATAAACAATAAGGTCTGGCTCATGGTAGTCACTCCCCCCCCACACACACACACACACATCAAAGGAAAGAGGGAGGGTGCCAGGATTTTCTTCTGAGCAGGCAAGAAGATCTTCCAATGGTTGGTTTGTTGGGAGTTCAGTCAGGGAAAATGTAGTACGCTCGGGGCAAGTACAAGCACAGCTGCAAGCTTTGCCTCAGACTTCACCCTAAGTTGTCTTCCATCTGGGGAACCCCAATAACACCCATGGAAAGAAGGATAGAAGAGCATCTCTTTGCCTGATTTCCTTGATTCCATTGCTGGAACTCTATCCCAACAAAAAAGCAACTAGGTCCATTTTGGAGGGTTTTCAGGGAGTTTCAGGATTCAAGCAGCAAAGCCATAGATAGTTTTTGATTTGTGCAATCTTAAATCAGCTAAAGAACTACCAGAGGTGGTAGCTTGGAAGACAGAGAAGGAATGTAAAGTAGGATGGGTAGCGGATCCTTTTTCCAAGCCACCCTTCCACCACCAGAGGCTTTCACCATTGGGAGTGGTGCCCAAGAAGTCTCAAGAGAGTTCAGACTCATTCAGCATCTTTTGTACCCCAAGGGCATATCAATCAATGATGTAATCATGTCAGTGTTTTGCTCAGTGTGCTACACCCCCTTTGATATGTCAGTCCATTTGGTGTGAGCTTGTAGTCCTGGCACACTCATGATGAAGTGTGACAGCCAATCAACATTAAGGCTCCTTCTGGTTCATCTGAATGATCATTGCTTGCTAGATTTGAAGTTCCAGAGCAATGAGGTGCTTGGTCAGCTGTGCTGCATTTGAGATGTTCAGCACTTTCCTGGAATGGGTAGTCAAGTCTCTGAGAGATCCTCTGTCAATGTCACTCCCCATTTCTGCTGCTGTGCAGTAGCTATTTGATACATTAAGGGGGGATGCAGACGAGGGCGTCCAAGACGCCCTGGTCCGCAGCGCCGCGGGGCCAAGGCAGCCTCACCGCGGTGCTTCCCCAGCGAATCTAAAAGGAGCGCCAAATTGGCACTCCTTTTAGATTTAAGGGAAAGTGCACCCTAAAAGCAGCGGGCGCACTTTCCCTGACTCAAACGGCGCAGCGCATGTGGGTGCTGCGCCGTGAGGTCATCCCCAGTGCGCCGGCCGTGCGGACGGCCGGCGCTTCTGGGGGTGACCTCGGGGAGAGGAAGGGGCGCCGCTCGTGCGGCTGCCCCTCCTCTTCCCTGCCCGGAAGACGGCTCAATTAGCCGTCTGCCGAGGCAGTTAGTCTGGCTCCTCAGCAAAAGCCTGTCTGACATGGAAGATCCTATCAGAAGCAATGTTACTAGCAGCATAGGCTCTTTCCTTGCAGGAGCACACAATCCCACCACCATGGAAAGGTAGTGTCATGGTGGATGACAGAACATTGCCACAATGAAACTGTGCAGAATTTATCCATAGACTTTTAAACATTTATCAATGGATGAATCTGTTTCACTTTCTATAATATTTACATATTTTCAAGCACATTTGTTCCTTTGTATTTCCCACAACAGTTGGCAAATATTCTTCATGCATTAAAATGTGTGAGCATTTTGCATACATTTTTCTTAATATATGCATATTTTGCAAGCAGTTTCCCCTTTTGTATGCTACATTTCCCAGCGTATGTACATTCATATGAAATTTCAGGTAGGGAAACACCCTATAACATTCAGAAAAAGCATGAAAACAAAAATACATGCATTCTGGTATAAATGTTTGTGCAGGAAATGCAAAACAAGTCAGCCTCTATAAAAAATGCAACATACATAATAAGATCTCAGGCATGAATCAGTTTGTAGGTACATTCAGAACAGGGTGACACCTTCAGTCTTGAGGCTCCAATGTCAGTCAGCAAACAGATGAATCTGCTTTGGCTTATAGGCTTAATTTTAAATGTATCCTCCATGGTACAGAACCTATTTTGGAAATGGCTCCTTTATAGTTTGGTGCCCCACTTGCATTGGAGCCACCTACCTCCATGAGGCTCCTCATAACAGATTAACACTGAAGGCTGAAAAGTCTAAATCTGAAAGAAAGGATCTCTACACACTTTACCTTCCACTCCTGCCATACCTAAAGGTTTATTCATAAACAAATAAAAGAGATGTTGCTGGGTTTCTACAGTTCTTATCTAAGAGATTTGACTATCAAACATGCTCTCATGAACTCTGTTCTTCCTTTTATGCTAACAAGTTACACCCACATAGAAATGGATAACTGTTGCTTAAGGAACTGTACAAATCCACCAAACACTTGTCTCCCCTGATTTTAATGGACTCATCAACCCCAGGTGAGGTTTCCTAGCATCTTCACTTGCAGAAATGCCTTGCCAATTTCCAGCCTAAATTAGCCTAACAGACTGAGAGCAACCTTATTGTCAGTGAGCCTAATCTTCCAAGATATTTCTTTTCCTCACCTCCTAGAAAAAGAAAGCCACTTTGCAGAATGTACTCTCAAAGTTTTCCACCAGCCAGCCCCCCCATTCCACATTCATGTCATGGAACAATGGTTCCTGGAGGATGTAAAAGGGCACCCAGGCTGCCACTTAGGGTTGTAGAAATCAGTTAATCTCCTTTTTATTGTATTTCTTATAATCCTATTGTTATTCTTGTCCCATTTGGGTTCTTTATCAAGTTGTGAAACACCTCCCTTTCCACACGGAAATTTGTGCTTATTTTTGTGCATATTTTTCAAAAATGTTTGTATTTTTGTATGCATCTTTACTAATATATGCATTTCTACACATTTCCCCCTAGACAGAGGCATATTTATGCACAATGTTAAATCATACAGGTTTTTGTCATGCATAACTTTCAAATTCACACTTAGCTGCATGAATATTTTTCATTCTGTATTCAGTTATTTATTGCCCAGACATGTCACTACCCTCATAAATGTACAGATGAATGGGAAAGAAATGTGTTAGGTCTGTATTTCCCTACAAAAATTCCAAGGCATAAAGATACAGTGTTAACTGACTTGGAGTTTGGGAAATACATACCCAACACATTTCTTTTCCATCCCTATTTTCCATTACTTAAAAAACACTTTAGGATTAATAAAAGACTGGAACAATGCTTTTAAATTCTTATCACACTGTCTCTAAATTGTTTGAAAATGTCCTTTTAATTTTTAAAATTGACTGCAAAGTTTACTCATTACACCAACAAAGTAGCTCTGTTTCCACTTATTCTGTTACTTTTGGAATCTAACTTGATAGCACCCTGGTTAGCATGGGGCAGGGATAGCTTGTTACAAATGACTACTTGTATCTTGTTCCTTCAAAACTCTGCAAACTACTGAGTATCTCAAGACAACCCCCTTACACACATGTAATGAATGATACTGTTGTTCCAGTGGCTCAGTTGTACACCCAGTTTTCATGACATATTCACAACTTCGATCAAGGTACAAAATTTCCTCCATCTGAACCTCATAATACAGTATAACATTAATCTCATAAAAACTGCATATTTTAGAACAATATCCATGCAATTAGTTCTATAACAAAAATTATCCATACACCAGAAGGAAATATCAGCATGCTCAGGAAAAGTACAAGCTTACTAGAAGTACAAAAATATCTTATAGGAGAAAACAAAGATAATTGTATATTTTCTCAACAGCCACAAAATAGAGAGAGGTAGGAGGACAAAAGCAGGTGAGAGAAGGAATAAAATGGTGTGTCCTGAAAAGGAAAAGAGACAGTATAGTGGGCCCTTGATATCCACTGGGGGATGGTTCAAATTCATGGATGCTCAAGTCCCATTATATGCAATGGTCTAGTAACATGCTATCCTTTATATAAAATGGCAAAATCCCTAGATCTATAATTGTATAATCAATAATAATCTCCAGTTTTGTAACCCAATCTGATAATTTAATTTTATGTAAAATACTTGTATCTTTTATGTAACCTTTCTATTTTATATAGTTTTAAGTTATATGGTTTTACTTATATGTAACCTTTCTATTATATTTCATGGTTTTAAATTATAGCATGTCACGCTGGGTCTATTGATTGCAAATAAAGACTGGATTGGAAAATGGCAAAATCAAAGTTTGGTTTTTGGATATTTTTTAAAGAATATTTTCAAGCCTGGATGGTTGAATCCATGGGTGCATCTATACAGAGGGCTGACTACATAGTGGTCTGAGTGTTGGACCAAGACTCTGGAAAACCAGGGTTTGAATTCCTACTCAGCCCTGGAAACCCACTTAGGGGCTCTGCAGACGGCGCAAAGCGCCGTCTTCGAGCCAAAGAAGGGGAGGGGCGGCCGGACACCAGGTGCCCCAACACCTGAGGACATCATCGGAGCACCCACCGTTGCACACGTCGAGTGTTCCAATGGCATCCTTCCGTCACAGCATCCGAACACACTGCACTGGAAGAGATGTGAAAGAGGCGCACGCCGCCTCTTCTGGTGCCCTTTCTGTGCCTTAATGAAGGAACACTTCCAGGGCCAGCCAAAGAGTGGATTGGGGGCGAGAAGTGGGGCAGCCTCAGCCCCAATCCTCAGCTTCTTGGGGCGGCCCACAGACCGTAGGCCAGTCAAACTCTCTCAGCATTAGAAGAAGGCAATTGCAAACCCCTCTGAATAAATCTTGCCAGGCAAATGTCATGATGTGGTCACCATAAGTCAGAGGTGACTTAAAGCCTCATAACACCAACAGCATTATACCAAGTCCCACTTAACAGGGTTAATACAAGTTTGCTTCTTTTTAGAAACCAGGTGTTCAAAAATTCTTTGAGAACTCCCCTCATCACCATTGCAATGGAATAATGAAAAACAGTAAGACTTTCTGAATAAAAAAGCTTTGTCAACTCCATTGCCCCAAGCTTTCTCTACAGACCTACAATGAACACTCTGTGCCTTCCTGAGGAACAAAATCTCATAACAGGTGCAGCGTAAAAAGGTAATCACTTAATGTAATTGCTGGGCCCTGAAGCACTTTGGCTATAGATTATGCATCTGCCATACATGCTGCAAATCCCCTTTCAAGCCTATGTAACTGTTATAGCTTTAAATTGCACTCTTTTTGTATTTGTTACGTGCCACCTGGTTGACTAGTATACCTGAATGGAACTCCCAACATATTTCCCAGTCCTTCACAAATAAGCACAAGGATATCCTTGTATATGATGGGTGAGGCAGAAAGGAGGAAATGGACAATTTCAGACACCCTTTCCCAACCTCCACAAATATATACACAGTAGGAAAAGAAATGTTCCAATCCCATTCCCGGACTGACTAAAATTAAATAGTCAAGGGGCTACATTCCTGCTCTTCAAAGCAGGCTTACACTGGTGAGGAGGGATCCACTGGTCAAAAGGGAATGAGCTACCCCTTTGCACAACTCATATAAGAAGGCATACCCATATGTCACACCACAGGTTCCACAGACATACAATAGTAGTCTTTCTGCTAGTGTTGTATCTCTGTAACATGCAATACTGTACTATTCTTTCAGCAATATTTGTGCCATTTTTTTGGTGAAGAAAACAAGGGGTTTGTGCAAAAAAAATTGCAAAAAAATCCAAAATATGAAAAATGGTCTTTATGTACAAATAAACTCTTGTAATTTCATCCAGTCAAGAAAAATGTTTTGAAAATATTCACTCTTCCATGTCAGAATGAAATACAATAGCATCCAAATTCCACAAAACAGTGATGACCTTTATTAGTCCAACCAAAATGGACAAAATACATGATGCACAGTTTCGTAGCTCCACTAGCTTCTTCAGAATGTCAGAATGAAATAAGTGAAAACTTATATCCCTATTGCAGAACAACAACCAATTACTTGAACCTCATGAACAATACAACATAGGGCCTAATTGTTTGCCAGTCCATGCCTTAGCAATGGGAAGCAGTAGGTGGCTTCTTATCATAGCTGAACAATTAAAAACATCCTTTGAATTTACAACATAAAATCAAAACAAAAATGAATATATAGAGAAATCGACTTGGTTTAAAAACTAAACGAAAATTCCACACTGAAAAGCTTTCTAAAGAGAAGATCTTTACCAGAATCCAGAAAGCTATTAACAGGTCACTCTGGTGTTTAAAGAGCCTAGCTGCAGCATTTCAATAGAGCATAAAATCTCTTCATTGGTGGTATGCATGCAGAGGTTGGATAACCACTTTCCAGGAAAGTGGGTTTCACATATTGGTATGAAGTTGGATTGAATAATCAATGATATCTTTTCTGACTTGTTTATTTGTAAAGCAGAAAGATTCTGGCTTAAGATGAGCTGGGAGAAACACCACTGTAAATGCCACCTAGTGCCTGGGAAAGGATGACATCAGACAAGCCCACTGCTCAGATGTCTCTGCATGAGGGCTGGAAAAAGTTACTTTTTTGTATTACAAAATCCCTTGGCTTGCATGGCCACTGACCATGTTATTTCTGTTGTTTGCAAAAGCTCTCTTCTACATTAATATGAATTAGTAATGGACCTGATCATTGATTCATTCATTTGTGTTCTCATGGAAAAGGCCTTTTGCCAGAACCTTAGGAACTGAGATTGCATTTGCTTTCTTTGCACACAAAGAAGGATCAACAGATTCAGAAGCTTCCATTTCTGTGGAGGTTATCTGGCAATTTAACAAGGGAGGTAAAAAGAATTTTGACATGGGTATGCCACTTTTTCTTTCTTCTTTTCTTCCAGACTTCCTTTCCTTGCAGCCTTTTCCAGGAATGAGAAGTGATACCATTCTTTAGATACTTTGTCCAGAGAAAAAAAGGGAAGGACACATTACACCAACTGTGGTAGGCTATAGGGCTGGTCCTAGTACTACAAATCACTCAAAGGGTTCTACCTTTATCGACAGTGACTACAACAGAACCAGGATCCATGCAGACTTTGGACTGAAGCAGAGGTGAATTGTTGATTAAGTTATGAATTGTCGATTAAAGGTCGCCTTTATTACCAGGTGATAGTATGGGGCAAAATACTAGAAGTGTCAACAGCACCTTAACTATATACCTTCAGAGGTGGAGTTCAACACTGCCAAGCCTCTTTTTTAAACATCATTATAAAGATCCATGAATTTTGCCCTACAGAGCATTCTCTGTACAGTAACCTCTGCAGAAGTTGCAATTCCTCAGCTACTTCATTCAAAAAATTACCAATGGCTCTCTCCAGTACTACTTATGTAAAAGGCACAAGTTCTTCTTTCCAGCCTACTGGGCCAAGCCTAACCAGTTCAATCTATAGAACATCATCTGCTAAAAAATACCGGACACCCAGTGTCCATGGAGGGGCTGGTGGCTATGGAACCCGCATTTCCACAAGTACCAACTATGGTGGATATGGCAGTGGTTTTCAACTCAGTGGTTCCACCAATGACCTCCTGCTTGCCAGCAATGAGAAACATACCATGCAGAATTTGAATGACCGTTTGGCTTCCTATCTGGAAAAGGTGCGCTCCTTAGAAAATGCAAACACTAATCTTGAGAAGCAGATCCGGGAATGGTATGAGAAAAGTTCCCCAATTGCTAGACAAGACTACAGTGATTATTACAAAACAATTGAAAATCTCCAGAACAAGGTAAGATGCAGTTTGATTTCTATACAATTTACTATGTGTGAGTGTAGCAGATTGTTTGGGGGAAGGGTGAGTGAGAATGCATGTTAGGGCCTCGGCAGACGGCTAATTGAGCCATCTCCGAGGCAGGGAAGAGGAGGGGCAGCCGCATGCTCGGTACCCCTTCCTCCTCCCGAGGTTGCCCTCGGAGCCGCCGGCCCTCCGCATGGCCAGCACTCCGGGGGCAACCTCCCGCTGCAGCATCCGCCAGCGAAAAGCCAGTGAAAGTGCGCCTCAACCTTTTGGGGTGCACTTTCGCTGACTTCTGAAAGGAGTGCTGATTTAGTGCTCCTTTCAGGGGCGGCGAGGGAGCGCTGCAGGAACGAGGCATGGGGCTGCCTCGGTCCTGCGGTGCACCTTCCCGGGGCGGCGCAGAGCCGCCAGTCTGCTTCCCCCCTTAGTTAGTTTGTTTTTATAAGAATTTAGAAAAAAAATGTGTGTATATAATTTTTTTTTGTATGCCAAAGGTTAGGATGTGGAAAGTCCTTTTAAAAAAAATTAATATGTTGGGCTTTGTTGTATTTGGTTTTTGGGATGGAGAGAATATATTAGAGATTTGGATATGGATGGTTTTGTCTTTTTTGATAGATATTTTTGTTGATTTATATGTGAAAGAAGTAATGATTTCAGATGACATGGATCAAGTCGACCTGGTTGAATTTGATCCCAAAGAGTTGCCTCACTGTAATCACAGGGAGGTCTATGAAGAGGATGAAGAAGGCCCCAGAACTGGGGTGCAGTGCCAGACACCTTGAAAGAAAACTGTTAATGGATTTCTAAGGTTACAGCTTCAAGAATGGATCTGTAAAGGTTTTTAAAACCTCTTATCATGTTCTGCACAATGAGTTACTGTACATTTATTTTTCTAACAACCTCCATATTTAAGTGTTTGTGTGTAACATAAGCATGTGTAACTTAAGAATTGTGTGTCCTGCTTCTTGATGGAGTAAAACACTTTCTGTTACTCTAAAGAAATACTTGAGGCAGGGAATGCTTCCTTTCCTACTGTACGATTGAAATATTTCTTAAATATTAAAATTAAATTTGAAGGGACCATTCTCATTTTAAAAATTTATTGAAAAGTATGTATTTCTTACAAAATTCACATATTTCTATACATCCAGAACAGAAAGAACCTGATTCTTAAAAAAAAAAATCAGATGTGGAAGAAAAAACTTATGTATTATCCAAGCCCTGAAATAGTCTGGTTTATAGCACCTCTGCACTCAACCACATTAGTTCTTTTAAAATAAAATAAAATCATTTTTATTAAACACTATATATATATATATATATATATATATATATATATATATAT
>CM034710.1:29936509-29968154 GCA_020142125.1 Phrynosoma platyrhinos
CCCCCCCCCCAAAACCAATGGTTATCCCCCCATTAGATTTCTTTTAATTCATACTATACAAGACTTCTACAATATAAGCAAACTCCGTTCATTTTACATAATCTAGAACCAATAACTGACCCCCAATAAGAATGCAAGTAAAAAAGAAATATTTCCTAGTCTTTTAAAAATTTCGTAAAGGATTTCTCCTTAATCAGAATTATAACCACATTAGTCCTGATTTAGGGTTGCAATTTCTTTTTTCTGAAGGGGTCCTCTAACAAATAATGGCAGGCTGGGGCAACAACATGCTCCTGCACATTGGGAATATCATTTCCTATTGCATGTAGTTGGTAAAAATGGGGAAGAACTTTATTTCCATACCAAAATTTGCATTCAGAATGGGGAGGGAAGTCTTGAAGTTTTTTAAAAAATCACATGTGAAAGAAAGTGAAATTACCATATTTTCCACTTAGTAAGTGTGGACAAGGTGGCTTTCAACAAATTAAAACAAAGTACAGCTAAAATATTATTGCACAAAAGTTTTTAAACAATTCAACAAAGATGTCTATCAATATTACAAAAAAAAAACCATTCAAAACACATAGTTAAATCATAACAAGAAAAATAAAATTAAATTCAACACACCCCATTAAAAGACCCTTCTGCCATAAGACAGCAGAGAGGTGACTAACATGTGGAACCTCATGTGGAAAGGAATTCCACAGCCTGGGAGCACCAAACATGACTGTGATGGTGGTGGGAGCAAGAGAAACCATTTCTCAAGAGTCTTAAAATTCAGGGAGGCTCATATGAGGAGACATATTCTTTTCAGATAGATTATGTTTTCACATAACAATGAAGCTCTCATTAGTTGCCTTTGGGTGTGATGTACCATTTCAACAAATATACTTACAAGCAAAAGAAGGCAAGGTTCATGCAATCCTTAATAGTTAAATAGATGAGGGAGCTATAGCAAGTGCTGTTCTTGTGATGATCTTCTCACCTTTTTATCACACCTGATGTGTGGCTATTTTAAAAAATGTAAAAGGCAACTTGAATGCCAACCTAGCATGACCTGGCAATGCCACAATTCAAGTACTAACTGACCACTTTAACAAATTTTAAATTGTGATTTTTTAAAAAAAATGGAAGAAGCAAAAATAATGAAAGGACATCATAATAGAACATTAATAAAATACTGACAAAGTGTAATAAAATGATGAAAGAAAGCCTGAAATTAAAGCTTTCCCCTCCTTCCGGAACTGACATTCACAATAAGCAGCTTGTTCAAAAGGCAAAATATCAGGCCGTCCACCAGTAATCTACTAAGATTAGCAGGAATCAAGAACAAAGATAAAAGGTGGAAGGAGGAAGCTACTATTTTACACTAGAGTGATTGTTGTTGAACAGACTTTATTTGGCTGGAGGGCATCACTAGGTAAAATCATGTTGTATCGAAGGACAGCTTTCATTCAATTTGCAGCTGATTATAGTAAAGCAATGTCTCAACAGTGTTAAGGCAGCCCTAATATAACTGCACACAGACCTTAGTACAATCCAGATGGAAAAGTTTCACAGATGTATGGAGATCCAATTCAAACCCCCATTTTTGCTGTAGCTTGACATTCTTCACAAGATTGTTGTGAATGGAAAGAGAGCTGTGTGTGTCACCAGAGCTCACCAGAGGAAAGATAAGATAAGATATAAATATGTTTGTTCTATTTCCAAAGACTACTGAGTCTTTCCTGGGGAGAGACCCACATTGTTGTTGTTGTTGTTGTTGTTGTTGTTGTTGTTGTGTGTTATGAAACAGGACAAAATGCCATATATTTTATTACCCACTACCATACTGCAGTGGTGGGATTGTGAGCCTATGAGGCAAGAGGTTAAACTGATGGCAGCAGTGCTGCTGGTAGGAATTCCCCAGGTCAGACAGACTTTTGCTAAGGAGCCAGACTGGCAGAGGATCTCTTAAAGACAACGGCACTGGCACCATAGCTAACACTTATTGGTACTGTGCAGAAGGAGGCATAGTAAACTGCTTTTGAATGTTTAGCATGAAACCTTATGATGAGACAATCCAAAATGAAACAAGAGATAGTGCCAGAAGATGAAACTCCCCAGTCAGATGGCACTCAAGGAGCTACTGGGGTAGCGCAGAGGGCAACTACGAGTAGCACTGTGGCTAACTAGGTAACTGGACTCAAGCCTAAAGGATGTTCAGCTGTTGGTGTGCTCAAAGATGAAAGGAAAGTCTGAAGCTGCACAACACATATTATAGGAACATGAAATGTGAGAAGTAGGTATCAAGGAAGCTAGACATAGTAAAACAACAAATGGAACATATACCCATTGCAACACTTAGGGTAAGCAGACAGGAATTGGACAATTTGAGTCAGAGTAATTACAGTGTTTTACTCAGGAAATGAAAATCTTAGAAGATATGAGTTGGCATTAATAGTAAGTAGAGATTTATTTATTTCATGGCTCTGAGTCCTTAAGACCTAAGCAGGGCTGTTGATGATAGGGTGATGGAGGTGTCTTATTCATAGGGGTACCATAAACTGAAATCAACTTGATGGCAGTTAACAACAAACAACAAATTATTTTCAGATCACATGGGGAAAGCTTGTAATTGTCTGTTGACTTATTTACATTTACTCACAAATAAAACTTGCCCTGAAATTCAAATTGCCTTATATGTGCATCTTTTATAAGTCAGTTGTTCCATCCCTTTTTCATCACTCACTTGTAGCTAATCTCTCTATAAAGTTACACCCACAAAAGAGTAAATACAGAGTAGATTGACACTTGGGAAGGGCCATTTATTGAAGCAGTGTGAGCAAGGAGTCTATATTCTGCTTGTTGTTGACTTTAATATGACCATGTTATTTTCTAAAAATGACAAGCAGGTAAAGCTTTTATACAGATATTCACTATTTGGACATACTTGACAAAATTAGAATCCACCTCAACAGTCAGCATGTTACACTTGTATTCCATGATACCAAAAGAAAGGTGAAGAAAGGTCAAATTTATTTTAAAACTGCTACTTATGTGTATGGAGTAAATGTTGAATGTTGATTATTTTAAAGAAAAAGTACTACCCAAACATGTTGACCATGTTGAAGAATAGCAGTCCAAAAAGCTAATTTGGAAGAATAACTATGCTGAGTTGGCCCACACCTCCATGCACATTGAGATTCCTGTTGGAAGTGCAACACGTCCTTACCAAGCCCTTGGCCAGAGACCATTCTCAAGCTCTATACGAGAATATTACTTGTGAACTTGTGCATGTGTTGTTGAAAACAGATGTTGGAACAGGTGCCTCTGAATGGGTAGTAGCAATAGGATTAGAAAGTTTGAGTGACCCAAAGTCTCCTGCTTGCCTCTCCACCTATCCTATTCTCTCTGTAATGTAAACATCCTAGGGATGTTTCCAATTCTTCATCTTCCCAGAACTCTCTCAGCACTTCCATAGAATGTAACTAGATTAGAATAGCACCCTGAGAACTGAGTTCCTATTCTAAAGACTTTACTTTGTTTCTCTAAGCTATTGGTGTATTTATAGGTTTTTTGTAGGTTTTTTCAGGCTGTGTGGCCATGTTCTAGAAGAGTTTCTTTCTGACGTTTCGCCAGCATCTGTGGCTTTTTTTCAGAGAAAAGATGCTAGCCACAGATGCTGGTGAAACATCAGAAAGAAACTCTTCTAGAACATGGCCACACAGCCCGAAAAAAAACACAAAAAACCTATGGATGCTGGCCATGAAAGCCTACAACTTCATACTGGTGTATTTGTTCCCTAGTCAAGATTTTTTACAAGCCCTGGGATGATAGAGGATTAATGAGAATGTCCCTGACAAAATGAGACAATTGTAGTGTATGTCCTACCCAACTTGTTTAATAGAACTCACAGCACTATTGAGCAGAGTGAAGAAATTGCCTTGGGTAGCAGATACTGAGGGGATAGAAATAGTAACTGCAGCCTGGCCACTTTTCCTGAGCTCCTATTACTTCTCCTCTGTCAGAAGCCCATGAACTAGACCAGGGGTAGGCAACCTTTCCCCTTTAAGGGCCGAGGGACTTCAGCTCCCAGAAGCCTCAGCCATGTTGGCCAATAGTCCCAGGTTGGCCAATAGCTCCTGGGATTCTGGGAGCTGAAGTCCCTCGGCCCTTAAAGGGGAAAGGTTGCCTACCCTTGAACTAGACTATTGGGTCAAATGGAGGGTGCTGTCCCATTGACAGTGTTGAAGTAAAGTTCAGCTGTGAGTCCAGTTTACTTCTGTACAAATATTGTAGAGGCAATATTTAGTTATTTGTCTCAAGCAGCAAAATATCTTTGGCCAGCCAATGTCTTTCCTTAGGTTGTTTCCAGAACATTTAGCCAAACGTTCACATGCTAAACAGGCACAACTAGAAGATGGCCCTGGATAAAGTTTGAAACTTTGTTGTCTTTATCTAATAGCCTAATAAAACAAAGTGCCTGAATATCTTATAGATATCTTTTCTCACATAATACACATATTTTAGCTTCTAAATTTTTAATTTGGATTCACCGATGCCAGCTCAATATCTAACCTCTTGTCTTCTACATCCATGTTGTTTTCCAGATTATTGCAGCACGACTAGACAACACCCAGATCATCCTGCAGATTGACAATACCAAGCTGGCTGCTGACGATTTCCGAGTAAAGTATGCATCACAAAAAGTTATGGACAGATATGGCAGCCAACTATTACAGATAAGACCAAAAATTACATTCCATACAAAATATGGACAAGTAACACAACTTCCATTACTTTTCCATTGCAATTCTTGCAAATCTAAAGTTACAAAGGTAAAATATGTACTGGAACCCCTCAAAGGAGTAGGGAGGTAGTTTGGATGAGTCAAACTGAAAGAGAAAATGGTGGATGGAGCAGGCTTTGAGAACTGCTACTTCTCAGCTCCTCCATGCCACCCATTCCAAAATAGTCATAAACATTTTGTTCACTCAGCTTTATTTGTTGGTAGTACTTAATTTTGCTCAAATCTACCACTATGTTCTGATGAAACTTTTGCTACTGTACTTCTTACGTGTATGTGTGTGTGTGTTTGTTTTAAAAATACCTGCCACCAAAGTTAATTTCATAAACTCAAAGGCAACAGTATTAGGTGCAGAGGGTGTTGTCTACACTGGGTGACACCTCACCCAGTGGGGCAGTCACCCTCATCCATCTCAAGACACACACCCCAGCCACCCCTTCCACCAGCCTCTACCATCCATCAACTGTGGCCCCTAGTGAGGCTGCTACCACTCAGCAACTCTTTCTAGTTATGGTGGGGCTACTGGTTGAGCAGGAAACCCTTTCCCACCTGTGCAAGCAGCCTCACTAGACCCAGAAGGCAGCCCCTTCCCACCAGCAGTGTAAGTGGGATAATGCTGTCACCCAGCAGCCCTTTCTGGGTCTGGCAGGGCTGCTGGCCAGGCAGGAGAGAGAGTCACCTCCCTTTCCCACTCACCCACCAGCCCTACCAGACCCAGAAGGCACTTCACTGTCACCATGGTTGAGGTAGTCTGGCTGGTGGATGGAAGTGGATGGTGGTGACAACATGACTTACTGCACTGGGGTGACACCACTGGTGCATTAGTGATGCCACTGTATAAACTTCCTCATGCAAATGACTTTTTTCCAAACCACAAATTCAGTGGCCACTTATTATAGTTGACATGCCCAGAGAATAGTAAAAATATACCTGATGCTGGTGTGTCTTTATAGCAAACCATGACTCAGCTCCATTAGCACTTGAATGGGAAACCTCTTGGAAACACCCAATAAATTGTTATCAGAAACTCAAAGAAAGAACAGGATAAACTTAGTAAATAAAGAAATACATGAATAGCCACGATAGTCAGAAATGTCCTTACAGTACTGTTGCAGACATGATTTCTTATCTTAAAGATGGATAAGATTTTCGTATCCAGTCCTCTTCAGACTCTAGTACAATTTTACAGCTGATGTATTCTTCCAAGTACTGCAGCTAAAAAAAGTACTGTGCTGTAGTAAAAAACTATAAAAAATAAATGTAGAGAAATCCTGTAGCATCTTTGGGAATAAGGGGCAAAACATACCAGCATAAAAATCCGGCTTCTCGGTGGCTTGGGGTCATGGCATACATATGATGCATGCCCCCAAGGTGCCCAGAAGCCGGCTTCATGCCACCTGGCTGCCCACATGTGGGCTGGCTTTCAGACACTCCAATGGCACAGCATGTACATGCCACACCTCACAGGAACACTGTAAAGCCATGGTGGGGCAGGAAAAGCCAGCTTTTGCTGGCGTAAAAAGGAGCCACTTGTTTTGGGGTGGCAAAAAAGGCAGATTGGGGCTGTGGCATGCAGTTGCCACAGCCCTAATCCTGATTTCTCAGGGGCAGCTTCAAGCCCCCCCCCCTTTGGGGTGGTCTGTTTCACCCCTAATTGAAAGAAAGAAGTTGGCAGCATGAGCTTTCGTAGACTAGTCTAGTTCCTCAGATGCATTTTAGGAAATAGACGTTAGTCTACGAAAGCTCATACTGCCAATTTCTTTCTTTCAGTTGGTCTCAATGGTGCTACAAGATCTCTCTACATACTGATTCTACAGACTAACACGGCTATATTTTTGAATTTTGCCACTATAAAAATAAAGTAAAAGTAAAATAAAGTAGCTAAAAAGGGGGGGGGGGAAGAAAGTGTTCTTTTATAATGGCTTCCTAATATAAGATAGCTGACCTGTCTTTTTACATAATGAATAGATATGAGACTGAACTGGCACTCAGACAAAGTGTGGAAAATGACACTGCAGGGCTGATGAGACTCATTGATGACTTGACTCTGATGAAGTCCGATTTAGAGCATGAGGTCGAAGGGTTGAAGGAAGAACTGGCTTACCTCAAGAAAAACCATGAGGAGGTAAGAAACATCTTGCTGAATCACAGAGTTATGAATCCACTGTCAATGGGAGTACAGAAAAATTCAGGCTTAGTTCTACCATATTTGTTACAAAGCCTTGAACAGTCTGCATCTGCAGCTGTATCTGTAGAGAACTGACCACTCTTAAAAGAGAAGGCTATCTTCTGTAAAGTGGGATGCAGGACCATTCTACATACATCTGTTGTGAAACTCCTCCTCCATAGTTACAATCTCCAACTCCAGTAATCCCTGCCCATTAGTTTTGCCGCCTTCAGTCCCAAGACCTTAATTTGAACTATTCTGGATGACCAACATTTGAGAAATACTTACATTGCTCCAAGGAGATTGTCTCAGATTGTTCACTTTTGGTTTCTTTCTGAAAGGCCAAAGGAGCAATGGAATCTGAAAGGAAGGAGAAATCACCCATGCCAGTAAACTAACAAGTAGCCAGTGCTGTAAAATATGGTGCTTTGAATGCAAAGGTTCTTGGAATTCTGTGTCAGTATCTGCAAAGGCTAAACTAAACTAAGGAGTACCCTCACCAGCCCCTTCACTGGAATAAGGAATCCCAAAACAATTCAGCTTCTTTGGCATGATTTATTGTTGTTATCGTGTGCCTTCAAGTCATCTGTGACTTATGGCAACCCTAAAGCAACCCTATCATAGGGTTTTCTTGGCACGATTTGTTCAGAGGGGGATGGCCTTTGTCATTCTCTGAGGCTGAGAAAGTGTGACTTGCCTATGGTCATCCAGTGGGTTTCCATGGCTGAGTAGGGATTAGAACCCTGGTATCCAGAGTCAGTCCAATTCTCAAACCACTACACCATGATATGACTGATAATTAACATGAAATAACCATTATTGCTAATGTTTGCAGGAAACAGAGAGACTGAGGCAGCAGCTGGGTGGGAATGTGTCTGTAGAACTTGATGCTGCTCCAGGCATTGATTTGGGCCAGATTATGGATAACATGCGCCAGCAATATGAAGCCATGGCTGAAAAGAACCGTCAAGAGGCCAAGGAGAGGTTTGATAAACAGGTAATGCCTAATAATTTTACATTCATATCCAGTGCATGAAAACTACATTACAAACTTCCTTTTATTTATTCCTGAAGAAACACTTCTTTAGAAATAGATCATTAAATTGTTCCATTTCACAAAATTGCATTGGAGTCTAAGAGTTGTGACTTTCAAAGTTTTCCCAAGTCTTGAAAGGTCTGTTGGTCCCATATAAAAAGAAAAAAAAAAACAGAATGAAAGGGACACTATCTTAAGCTGGACCAACTAGTACTGAAAAGGCAAGGCATAATGTTTTTTATGTCAGATCTAGCTTATTCCCATCCTGAATCACAGCCACAATGCTCGACTAAAGTTAACCCAGGATAAAGTGGCCCTATGTAATTTCAAGTTCTTGAAGCTTGAGAGGAGTCTGGATTAATCATTGTTTCAAGTGGTCTAGTTTTGGCTCAGCAGGCTTTTGCCCGTTTTGGCTAATTAAGATTGTAATCTGCTACACAAATAGGTTGGAATGGATTTATGAAGAACCAAATGGTAAAATGATATGGATCTGACACTCCCATCCTTATCTTATAATGCATTTGATTCAGTTTGAAATCTGCCATGTTAGTTTCTGACCCCTGTACAAAGCACTATTTTTAAAAAATGTTCCTTTGGAATTATTATTTTTTAAAGCAGAAAAGTACGTAAGGCCAAGTAAAAACCAGAGACCACAGTTTTGTTCACAGGTTGAAACTAACTGAAGGCATGTACAAAAATGCCAGTTTATTGTAAAAATATTTTTATTTCATTTTACACATACAAAAAAGAAAAGACAAAAGATACAATACATTGATAACATCAATAAATGCAATAGAATAAAAGTACATAAATAAAGAAAAAAGTGAAAAGAAAGAAACAAAGAAAGGGGGAAGGAAAAAGAAGAAAGAGGAAAAAGAAAAGAAAAGACAGTTTACCGGTAGTCTGTTCTCTAAAAACAATTAGACTTGCATAATTTTTAATATGAATTAAAACAATACTTCTGGGACATTCTTCTATCCAGTTTCAGTTTTATATGACGCATAATAAATTATAGCATATTCTTTCACCTGTGTGAAAGAAGGTGGAATGCCTCTTCTAGAATGGCATTCAGTACCCTCGGTTTGGTGTTTTTGCTACATTTAATTTTTTTAAAAAACACCTGCTACTCAAATAATCAGGAGCATCCTTTTTAAAAATCTGTTGAATGACTTATCCATCTCTCCAGATAATCAACTAGACAGCACCTTTCTTACTACAATCCCATTTGCCAACTATACAATGGAATCATCCTGTCTCCCCCTTTGTATTTCAGGTTGAAGAATGGAATGTGGAAGTGACTACAACCACCCAACAACTTGAGACCCATAAAAGTGAAGTCACAGACAGGAGACGCACACTCCAGAGCCTTGAGATTGAACTCCAAACCCAACTTAATATGGTAAAGTCTGATTATTAAACTATAGCTCTGAAGTTAAGTGATTAATTCAATAATTATATGAGTGATTAATTAGATAATAATTTGGGAAGTCCTCCATTATTCTCTAGATCAGGGGTAGGCAACCTTTCCCCTTTAAGGGCCAAGGGACTTCAGCTCCCAGAAGCCTCAGCCATGTTGGCCAATAGTCCCATGTTGGCCAATAGCTCCTGGGATTCTGGGAGCTGAAGTCCCTCGGCCCTTAAAGGGGAAAGGTTGCCTACCCCTGCTCTAGATGTTCCCTCCATGTACGGTTTCCAAAGACAATATCTAATACCATTCCTACCTTTGGAATGAGTAAAACAGTAGTGGTGTTGGTAAGCTTGAAGTCAAAGAAAGCATTGTTTTGCTTTTTAAAAAAGCACTGGAGATGAAAATATTCTTTAGCTAAAGTGGTGCTACTCAAACTTTTTGTCTTTGAGACCCACCTTTACATCTACATACAGATGTTACTTCCTCCACTGAAAAAGTATATGTATAAAAATATTTTATTTAGTGTATGTACTTTCATTCGCGCATTCATGTATATTCATATTTAACATTTTATAAGAAAATAACATCATTCAAATTAGCAATTTTTATTTAAGTAAATTCAATATTTAACTAAATGCACGTGTAAATTTTACACATAAAAGAAGAGGAGGAGGAAGGATCAGAGCCTCCAAATCTTTCATCCTCTCCCCCCCCCCCTTGAGCAACTTACCATTTCAGAACCACTGAACTAAAGCAATGTAGACTCAACTTTGTAGAATGATAGAAAGCAGAGGGGGAAATGTCCACAAAACCAGCACTCCAGGGTTGGCTCTGTATACAGTGCAACATGATGCAATTGTGACACACAACACCCCATTTTGGAAACAGTTTGGAAAATAAAGTTGAGAGAATTATCTTTGACAAGTTGGTACTAAACTAAAAGTAACAGCTTCAAAGTGGGGCTTTATTCTGTGGTTTGTTTATAGCTGCTATATTATTCTTTTGCTGCTGACTGCCATCTGCAGCCATCTCTTATTCTTTATCTAAGTGATTTTCCAAAATCCCAGCTAATCAAGAATCACAATCTACATGTAAAAATAACATGCAGATAATCAGATAAAAATTTCAGGGTGTAGAAAGCAGTAGAGGCAGCTGATATCATGTTAGTCTGAATTTTAAAGGAGATACCCTAATTAAATGAGCTAGCTTATTTGGGAGCTAAGATTCATTACTTTGGATCATTTTTTAAAATTTTAAGTAAAACCTAGAGTAGATTCATGGCTCTACTGACAAGACAAAACCATCACTGGTAGAAAGTCCACTTGAACATCCCTTCCAATATTGTCTTCTAGAAAGCTGATCGGGAAAATGCTGTGGCAGAAGTCGAAGCCCGTTATGGGGCTATCTTGAACCAAATCCAGGCCACCATTGCTAATTTGGAGGCACAGCTGATGCAGCTACGAAATGACATGGAAAGGCAGAGTCAAGAGTACAACAGCCTCCTGGATGTTAAGGTCAAGCTGGAGGCAGAAATCGCCACTTATCGACGTCTGCTGGAAGGGGAAGATAGCAGGTGAGTTTTGACACATCAACAGAGATGTTGAAGTCAGGCACAACAATAAATTGCCATTATCAGTGTGAAGGATGCTGAAAGTAAAGGATGAATAACACAGTGTCATAACATAGGGTAAACTTCAGAAACTGGGAAAGTTCCCTTTTTGGGGGACTGCAGCTCCAGTGATGGCCGGGAGCTTCTGGGAGCTGTAGTCCAACAAGTTTACTTCAGCAGAACAAAATCACAGAGAGAATGAGAACTTTCAAATGGCTCTTATCTGGGCAGAAAGATGGTAGCACTAGTATGTTATATATGCAGTTTTCCTTCCACTAATGGAATTGTATCAGCTAGAAAACAGAATCATCCTCCAATGCCCAACTGTATGCCCTGCCCAACACCATGCCAAAAGTAGGAAAACAAATTATATTGGCTAAGTTCTTAAGAAAGACTGGCAAAATATATGTTGTTGTTGTTTTGTTTATTTTTGCACAGAGCTATTGAAGAAGAGATCGCCAGAAGAGAAGCAGCTGAGAGAGGTATGCACCCACTCCCACACCCACTCCCTTAGAGATATGTCAGTTGTGTTTTTGTTCCCCAGTCAGAATCCCAAAATTTTCATCCTGGTCCAGTTCCATATCAGCTTGAGAAAATTCATGTATACTTTTGTAGGTCTTTTTTTTTTTTTACGTATACATTTTTGTTATGTACTTTTTTTCATATGTAGTGTATTTTCCTCATTGATGTGCAAATGTGCAGATTTTTTGGTTGAGCACATAGTTATGTGCACATTGTACAGATTTCCAAGGGAAGATGCACTTTGTCTTGATTTCATTAGGTGAACATTAGATATTTTCATAAGAAAATCTCACAAAATTACAAATCCCAGAATTCTAAAGCATTGAGCTATGGCAGTTAAAGTGGTATCAAACTGCATTAATCCTGCAGTGTAAATCAACCTAAGTCCAGTTGCCAGTCCCAACCAGAGAAAGTTCAATGATTAAATAATATTTACATAACTGTTGACTTACAATTCAGAATCTGATACACTGGAACTATTCTAACTGGGACTAGGCTGTTGTACTTTTGGTCACATCATGAGAAGACATGACTCTTTGTGGGGGGAACAATAATGCTAGGAAAGGTGGAGGGAAGTAGAAAGAGAGGGAGGCCACATGCTTGATGGATGGACTCTTATTAAAGAGGTCACAGGTATGAATTTACAGGAACTAAACAGCGCACTGGAGGACAGGGAGTCTTGGAGATGTTTCATCCATGGGGACTCGAGGGCAGTTAACCACAATAACAACATGCAGTTATAAAAATTCTGTTTTGTTCACGATGGTGGGCCATGTTTTCCACTACCTAGTAAAGAAACAGCAGTGTTAGTACCTCTGCTATAGTTGACACGTCTCTATAACTGTGTATTTTTCTTTCCAGAAAAAAATAAAGTTCTGAGGATCAAAACTGTTGTTGAAGAAATGGTGGATGGGAAAGTGGTATCATCCAAAGTTGATGAGAGGGAGCAGAAAATGTAGCCAGCTGCGGTTTGAAATGCATTTTATGTTATTCAGGCCAAAAAAGAGCTAATCTCTAAATCTGTCTTTTGAAGATAAAAAGATCCTTTTCTATAAATTTAAAGAGAGAATTCAGATGCAAAGAGAACTATTGTGCTATTCATAAAGAAACAATGTATTATTTCCTTTCTTCTTCTTCTTCTAAAAAGTCTGTATTCATTCAGAAAACACCAAAAAAATTAACTAGTTGGTTGCCAGTTGGCTGTATAATTGTTAGCCTGCTGTGTTAATGCACTGTTCTAAAGCATTCTGCATTACTGCCTGAAATTTAACTTTTTTGACCTAAAGAAAGCAGTGGTACTTTATTAATCACTTCAGTCAACCAGGGATGAATTTGGGCACCATGTCCAAGATTCATACAGTCACCCACAGTGGATGTTATCACATGCGGGTCTCAAAGCGGCAAGAAAGCGGTATGGAATCAATCCAGAACTATACCGGTACAGACCCCACAAGATGGAAATGGTTACCAGATGCAACTAGCATCATTGCGCAATTAACGAAACCGCAATAGATGCACTCCTGGGAACCGTATTTGCCGTTCACACACAAGTGAGAAGATCCCCTCCAGAACCCAGCAAGGATGTTCTTGCACATGTGCAGAAACAGGACAGCCGTGGCTGTCACTTGCCATGGCTGTCACACACACACGCACACACACACACACACACAAACACACACACACACCTACCTTTCCAACCCTGGAAGCCTGGTTGCTTTCCTTGGGATGAGGCCGAGCTCCGAAGCATACTAAGAGCAGTATAAATGCTATCTGGGATTTTCTCTGTGGTCCACTTTCTTCAACAGCATACAGACACAGGAAAACCCTTTCTGTTTTTTAACACATTGTGCAAAACATGTCAACACCAGATTGCCAAATGTATGTTCACAAGATGTAGAACAACCCACAATTAACACTGATTTTGAACCTATTAATTAATTTGTTTTGTTTTGTTTCATGAATTATGTATGGTGATCTTTTTTTTTTTTTTTTTGTTATGACTGTTAATGATCTAAAATACTGAACTAAAGGAAAAGAAATTTGGGAGAAAATGCTAATGTTCAAAATTGAATTAGAATCTGTAAATCAAGGCAATATACATAAATTTACTAAACTGGTACTTTCTGAGTCTGCTTTTCTTGGGAGGGAGGAAAGAAAAAGAGATGGGCAGTGTGCTGGGTCAGCCAAAGACATTTTGATGCCTAAGGAAGAACAAAAAATAGAACCCACATCAAGGTAAATAGTACCAAAATCCAGTCAGATTATTCTGGTATGTGAGGCAGGCAGTGCCAAAAGTAGTTCTCTCCCTCCCTTGCAGTAAAAATAAAATTAATGAAATAACTAACAATTTGCTGCATTTTCATGACACCCAAAATCTTTTGCCTCTGGAAGGTGCCTTGCTCTTCCTAATGGTATGGCTGTCTCAGGCTGTATTGAAGGAACTGAAGCCAAGGGATATGTGGGAGAGGAAGTAACAGAGGCAACTGTATGTGTTAGATGGACAACCATGAGCTATGTGGAAATCCCCAAACATGAGAAAGCCTGAGCATAACGCTAGCTTTGCCCCTCAATGAAGGCTATGAAAGCTCTTGGCAGCATAGTTTGTACACAAGACAATCCAAAAATATGACAAACCTTGGAAATTACACATTATTTGGGGCTGCCTTGACATCTAATCCAAGTTTTTTACCATACACAGAACAGTCTGTAAGTTTCTCACTTAATGCTGGGTTTTAGAAGCAGATTCCCCCTGACAATTTTAACTACTTCCAAGGAATGGACCGGAGAGAGAACAATACAATCTTCTACATTAGTCAGGTCAAGTTTCTTTTACTACTTAGTGGTAGGCAGAAAGCAACACAGCTTGTCCATTTATTGGTTTAATCAGTTAGAGAGAGAGAGAGATGAATGATAGCAGAGAGATACAGAAACGGATAGATAGAGATAAATAGATAGATAAAGAAAGAGGAAGAGAAAGAGAGAGAAACGGCACTCTTGCTCTGTCTCTTTTAATTATAAAGCTAAGACAAAGTCTTTCCTTCTATTGTTTTTCTCCACCAGGAGTGTATAGTCTATAGCAGGGGTAGGCAACCTAAGGCCCGAGGGCCAGATGCGGCCCCCCAAGACCTTTAGACTGGCCCCAGGCCTGGCCTGCCACTGCCGCCGCCGCCCATCATGATAATATTGATTATTGTTGTTATTACTTGTTTTTGGGTTTTCTTGGCAAAATCTCCACAGGGGTTTTGCCATGGCTTTTCTGGGGCTGAGAGAGTGTGCATGCATTTTTTAAAAAAAATTATTTTATTTATTTATTTATTTATTTATTTATTTATTGTGCTTTGGCCCCCCAATTGTCTGAGGGACAGCAACCCGGCCCCTGGCTCAAAAAGGTTGCCTACCCCTAGTCTATAGCTTCTGACTATTGGCCACTGAGCTCTGGAAAAAGGACAACTGCTGGGACAGCAATCCAGATTGGAGCTACTGTGTATGGTTGGGACAACTCCACTGCAGAAATAAATGCAGTTTGACACCATTTTAAATGCCATGGCTCCATGCTACAGAATCCTGGGATTTGTAGCTTTGTGAGGCACCAGCACTCTTTGGCAGAGAAGACTAAAGACCCCATAAAGCTAAAAAACCTAGGATTCCATAGGATGGAGCTACAGCACTTAAAATGGTGTCAAACTGCATTATTTCTACATTATAGGTTCACCCTGAGGAGAGCCAGCATAGCTTAGTGGTGTGAGTGTTGGACTGTAACTCTGGAGATCCCCTCCTCGGCCATGAAATCCACTGGGTGACCTTGGACAAGTCACACTCTCTCAGCCTCAGAGGAAGGCAATGGCAAACCTTTGAACAATCTTGCCAAGAAAACCCCATGATAGGTCCACCTGAGGGTCACCATAAGTTGGAAATGACTTGAATGCACACAACAACAACAACAAGAACAACAGATGCATCTGGGCCTACTGTGGAGGATTGGGAAGGTTTTCTTCAGCAATAAGTGAAAAAACCCTGTGCTGATCTCCGGAGATAATTTAAAGTCATTTAAATTCTAAATGCTCTGCTGTTTCCATACCTTTAAATTATAAAGTATTTAAAGAGCAACATTTTTAAACTGGTCATGCAAGAAGGTTATATGGAAATGGGTGGTGTTGGTTGTGTTTTAGAAATCTGGTTCACAGCCACACCCCAATCATTCTGTGTGGTTTACTCCTGAGTGGACATATGTAGAACTGAGATGTATTCTGCATGCCTGAAAACCACTGTACTCGAGCCTACCTCTGTGAAAGCATATATAGACTTGATCCTTGCGTTGCATGCTTGATGGGAGAAATGTCCATCTGAGCTACAAATACATGTTTATGTGTATGTCTGTACACACAATCATGTGAAGTCACCGGACTCCAAGCATACCTCTAACACAGCCCTCAGTGCACCAAATGTTAAGTAGTGATTATGGTCCATTCACCCTTAAACCTAATTTAACAATATAGTAAAGTCAGCTTTCATGATCTCATTTCAATGTCTCTCCTCTAAGGACCCTTCCATACTATTATAGCACTATGATTCCACTTTAACTGCCATGGTTTCATCCTATGGTCACCTGGGATTTACAGTTTAGGGAGATACATTTAGAATTCTCAATCAGAAAGTTCTAGTGCAGGGGTAGGCAACCTTTCCCCTTTAAGGGCCGAGGGACTTCAGCTCCCAGAATCCCAGGAGCTATTGGCAAACATGGAACTATTGGCCAACATGGCTGAGGCTTCTGGGAGCTGAAGTCCCTCGGCCCTTAAAGGGGAAAGGTTGCCTACACCTGTTCTAGTGCATCACCAAACTACAACACTCCAGGATTCTATAGGATGTAGCTATAGAGGAAGAAGTGGAATCATGGCAATATAACTGTGCAATGTAAAATCCAAGTTTAGGTGAAGAAGAGATCCTACATAATTCATACTTTCACAGATATTTCTTAGTGTTTCAAAAAGAAAAAGAAAATATCATAAAAATGGAGGAAAAGACAGGAAAAAAGTAACACCAACAAGTGGCAATCCTTTCTCTAGGGAGAAAGGATGCACTTCATCAGTTGATGTTGTGTACCTTCAAGCAGTTTCTGACTTAACAAACTTAAGACAAAATTATCACAGGGTTTTCTTGGGAAGATTTGTTTGGGGGTGTGCCTTTGCTTCTCTCTGAGGCTGAGAATGTGTGACTTGCCCAAGATTACGTAGTGGATTTTCATTCGAACTCTGGTCTCCAGAGATGATTCAGCACTCAAAACACTACACCATGCTGGCTCTCAGGCTTCCGACAATAATGTTTACCTGGTGAGCAAAGTGGCCTATGGTGGACCCTGTTTTAGGAGATTATCACACGCAACTATCTCTGACAGGATAGATGCATGTTTAACCCATCAATGATGGATGTTACCGCATTCCCTATAGGCAGCCCATAGGTAGCCTGTATGCAACGTGGGCTTATCCCACAACTTTTCAAGAATGGGAAAATCTGATTCTTGAAAAGCTACAGGATAAGCCTGAGCTGCCTACAAGGAATGCGGTAAAATCCGTTATTGACAGATTAAACAGGCGTCTATCCCATCGGGGATAGTCATGTGTGATAATCTCCTTACATTCATAAGGACCTCATTTAGAATAGTTCTGGCAGCAGTGGAACTAGCTATTCTTGGCTGCATCTGCATTGCAGAAATAATGCAAATTGACACTGCTTTTTAACTGTCCTGTTTCAATGCTAAGGAGTTCTGGGATCTGTAGTTTTGTGAGATGTTTTGTGAGAGCTCTGGTGCCACAAGAAATCCCAAATCCCAGGATTTCATAGGATGGAGCCATGGCAGTTAAAGCGATGTCAAACTGCATTATTTCTGCAGTGCAGATGCAGTGACTGTGAACTGCCTTTTTCCCAACAGTGCCGTGAATCATTTGACACTGGCATTATTTTAATCATTTTCACCACATGGACTTTGATGGATTTCAATTGCCAGAGTATTCCCTTGCTCTGTATATGTCACACCTGGAGAAAATGCCTCTAGTACTCCATCCTATTTATTCCACTCTTTGCTTATCAATTAACACACATTCACTTTGGCCAACACTACCATCTTCAACAGGATTTGTATTTCTTCCCATAAAACATACATAAATATACAAACTGAACTTTGTGGTGCGAAGATCTCCCAAAAGCTCTTTGATACATTTGATTTAACAAAGAAGCCAAAGAAAACACTCCTCCATTACATGGTCATGAGTCACTATTCAATTCTGGAGGGGAAAAGAAAGAATGGGGAAGAGAGAGTGTGCTTTTTAGGTTGTTCAGTTTTTACAATTCAGAGAAAATCTCTGTTCACCCCACACCCATCACCTGCAGGGCTTGGATCCATTATAAAGTGACAAACTTAAGAAGACATCTCAGAGAAGATCAACAACATACACCCTTAAAAACTGTTTGCTGAAATCTTTAAAATGTGTTACAGGTTGAGTCTCCCTTTTCTGGAATCCCAAAATCTGAAATACTCCAAAAACCAAAAATCTTTTCATAGGTGGCTGAGATATAGTGACACCTTTGCTTTCTGATGATTCAATACACAACCTTTGTTTCATGCACAAAATTATTTTTTTTAAATATTGCATAAAATGACCTTCAGGCTATGTGTATAAAGTGTCTATGCAATATTTTGTGTTTAAACTTAGATCCCATCTCCAAAAGATCTCATTATGTACATATATACAAATACAGGTATTCCAAAATCTAAAAAACAAATCCCAAATCACAAACACTTTGGTCCCAAACATTTCAGATAAGGGACACTCAACTTGTATCTAGGGCTGACATACTGTTGAAAGACAGTATAGAACAACTGTCTAATAATGTAACTCGCAGGATTACAGAGGGAACCCAGCTGGCAAAAACAGTTGGGGGGGGGAGCTGTGTCTATGCATAATTCTAGGTGCACCAAGAAGTGTTACATCAACCAAGGGAACACTTGCATAAGAAGGTCTTGGAGAGTTCCTTGCAGACTCCGCTAAATGTAATTGCTTGTGTAACTGGTTAATTATGCAAGCATAAAGCTTCAACAGGATTCTGGGCCATGTTGGTCTCCAGTTCCAGCTCTCCTGTACTTAAGCTAAAATGTTAATTATTTATTATTCTCAGGGTACAATGGGCTCTTGGTATTTGTTGGAGTTTGGTTCCAGGTCCCACCATGTATACCAAAATCCGTGGATGATCAAGTCCCATTATATACAATGGCCTAGTAAAATGGTAGAATTCAAAGATATAGCCATGTTAATCTGTAGAATCAGTGTGTAGAAAGATCTTGTAGCACCTTTGAGACTAACTAAAGAAAGAAGGCAACATGAAAGCTCATGCTGCCAACTTCTTTCTTTAGTTAGTCTCAAAGGTGCTACAAGATCTCTCTACATACTAGTAAAATGATGTTCCTTATACAAAACAACAAAATCAAGGTTTGCTTTTTGGAATTATATATGAAATTTGGATGTGTATATGTATGTGTCAAGCTGTGGATAGTTGAATGCATGGATAAAGAATCCATAGATATGAAGGGCCAACTGTATTTGCTTCATTTAAAAAGCATAATATACTGTATCATATCTCAAAGTAGCTTTATAAAGGTGGCAGATTATTTTAGGATGAAGTATTTTGCCAGGATAACTCTCCATTTCTTATTTGCTCTTTTATTGTTTGAGGAAACAACTTCTGAACCTAATTTCTTGAGCAGCTGGGCGGTTCCTTCTTTAATAACCAGTTATCCCTTATTATATATTTTTACCAGCCTGATTTACTGTAAATTTTCACTCTCAATTTTCTTGTGTTTCTTAGAATCCATCCTTCATTCTGGTGTCCTGGTAGCTGAATCTAGCTTTGGATGGAAAAATGGGATGTAAATAATTATTATGACAGCAAGTGTTCATTTGTTTGTTGCAAGTCTTCATTTTATTCTTCCTGTATGGTTACTTTCATGAATTTTCTATATGCATTTTCCCTAATGTACACCTTTTTGTATCAATTTTCTCTAGTGTGTGTATTTTTGTACACATTTTCTCCATTGACTAGAGCACATCTGTATTTGTTTTCAGTTAAATGCATTTTTAGCCAATCAGTTTTTATGCATATTTTATTTCTCTGAAAGATATTACAGCCTTCACAAATGTGTGAATTTCTATGGTAAGGTGCAATTTGTCTCTCAATGAATATCAAGAAGTACAAACTAGATTTACTTATCAAGGACTTATCAATGAAATTCTTTGTTATCCCTGTCTACTGTTAAAATACTAATCAACATACTGTTGAAGTACTGTTTATAATTTGTTTATATTGGCCGTAACAACCACCCTGTGAAGTAGGGGAAATAAAGCTTTAAAGATAGCCACCTCAAGGCCAGATTAGACATGGCATTCAATATACATAGTTTGTTTTCCATAAATAACAGGTGTGTAGTGGGAGTAAGGATCAGAAGTATAACATCTGGAGCCGGGGTTGCTACTTGCTTCTTCCTTTCACTATAGTTTCCTCCTCTCATTATCTTCCTCCTATTATAATTCTTACCTTCCAGTGCTGCTTTTAACCCAGAAAGGAAGCTTCCATTTGTTTCAATAGGAGTTTCACTCCACCTCCCCAAATGGCCTAATAAAAAGTGAGCAGGCTAAGCGATTGCAGAAGAGTGACTGAGTGTTGGAGTTGGGAGAAAGATGTTAGTAATAGCAATAGCAATAGCAAGTAAATTTCTATACTGCTTATCAGTGCACTTAAGCACTTCCTAAGCGGTTTACAATGTGTAAGCTAATTGTCCCCAACAAGCTAGGTACTTATTTTAGCGACCTTGGAAGGATGCTAGGCTGAGTCAACCCTGAGCCCCTGGCTGGTATTGAACTCACAACCTTGAGTGGTTGCAGTACAGGCATTTAACCACTGTGCTGGTTGTTGTTGTTGTGTTACTTTAAGTCATATCTGACTCATGGTAAACCTTACAGTGAACCTATCACAGGGTTTTCTGGGCAGAATTAGTTCAGAGGGGTTTGCCTTTGCCTTCCTCTGAGGCTGAGAGAGTGTGACTTGCCCAAGAACACATAGTGGGTGTTTCCATTGCCTGGCAGAGAGTCAAACCTTGATCTCTCACCACTCGAACCACTATGCCACACTGGGTCTCTGAATGCAATGGAGTATCCTGGAAAAAGGCATTGCTGATGTGATCTCTAAATATGACAACTTCACACTGCAATGCCTTGTTGCCTAGTGTAGACAGACAGACAGACAGACAGACAGACTAAAATACATTTAAAACAATGTAAACAAAGCTGGGAAGCAAGAAAAAGAAAAATACTTATATTTTTCATAGCATAAAGAAAATGATGAAGTAAAGAAATATTCAGAAACTTTCTTTCAATTGTAGAGAAGAAATGAAGATTAAAGATTTCATAAACTGGAAAGAGGGTGCGTTATTACAATAAAAGATATTTCCACACCAGTTGCAGAGGATGGATTATTTCAAAGCTTATCTCCACTCCACCCAGTACATCCCTGTTAGCAGAACAAATACCTGGAAGGCACTGTGTTTCCACATCAATAGACAATTTCTGGGAGTTTTTGAACACATCATCCAACTTGATCAGGAAGTAATTAAAGGGACAAAATGATGAAAGTATGTTGCCGAAGGAGGTGTGGACTTCAATAATCAAATGCTTCCTTTGTTTCATATATAAAGGCCACACTTATGATAAGGCTATTCTCCTTCACCTCTTGAGCACAGAAGGTTCAGAGCAAGAATCTTTTGAGACACCATGTCACTTTCTATTCGAGCATCGCCAGGAGCCCGTCAGTTCTCTTCCCGGAGTGGATATGGTGGAGGATCCGTTAGGCTGTCTAGTTCTAGCAGTGCAGGAAGTTTTGCAGGAGGATTTGGTGGTGGGTCTCTGCTCAACTTTGGTAGCAGTGGATATGGCGGAGGATTGGGTGGTGGATATGGTGGAGGACTGGGTAGCGGGTATGGTGGAGGGTTAGGTGGAGGCTTTGGTGGAGGTGCTGGCTTGGGAGGGGGCTATGGAGGTGGTGGTGGTGGAGAAAGTACCCTTTTAGCTGGCACTGAAAAGGAGACCATGCAGAACCTGAATGATCGCTTGGCTGCCTACCTGGAGAGGGTGCGTTCTCTGGACGAAGCCAACACTGAGCTGGAACGCAAGATCCGTGAATGGTATGAGAAAAATGGCCCAGGGGCTGCTGGTTTAGGGACTGGCCGAGATTACAGTAAATACTACCCTGTTATTGAAGATCTCAGAAACAAGGTATGTAACTGTGAGATTGCTGTATATTTTTGCAAACTAAATCTTCTCTTGATGGCATCCAGATAAAATAGTATTACTCTGATACTAAAGTTGAATGAGTTTGGTAATGAAGAATGTTGTCAAATATTGTGAGTTGAAATCATCTCTCACAGTATATACTTTAACACAATTGTGTTGAGAACAGGAATGTCATAGCTTGTTTATTTATTTATTTATTTATTGAAGGAAGCAATGAGTAATTTTAGCTATTTTCTTCATGCTATGAGAAAGCCTGTTCTACAGACTTTGTGTTTTATTGTAAAAACTCAATAAAAATTTAATTAGGAAAAATAGACCATTTTCTTTCTTTTTTAAAATAAATTTTTATTAAGACAAACAAACAAATATACACTTACAAACAAAATCAAACATGTACAAACAAAATCAAACAAAAACATGTAGCTAGACTTCCCGGTTAAGCTAGACTTCCCGGTTGGATTGACCTCCTATTAACTTAAGATTTTAGTCTCCTATTTCAAAAATAGAGCTATTTCAAGGACACCTAGGTTTCTTCACCTAAACCTCCTATCTGAGAAAATTAAAACTAGCTTTTACTCTTGGTTCGCAGTCACATGGGAAAACTACACCATTTTCAAGGACATATCATTTCAGAAATTATTCTATGCAAACTTTACATGTGGGTTGTTCTTTTTTAACATGGAAAACATTATTTGTACAGGAAACAGTCTTCTGTGCTCAAAACTCATTATTGCTGTGCAGAAATATTATTTTCTTTGCAAAATGCTGCTTCCTGTGCAGAAACTGTTGTTTTCTGCACAAAAATATCCCATGAGCAAATTTTGTACGGAATAAATCCCAAACTGTGAAGCTTTTCATCAGTCCAGATTTCCACCCATCAGGGTTTCCCAAGACCCAAGGAATATGTGAGATTATATATATATATATACACACACCTAGAAGAGAAGATCCCACCAAGAATGCACCACACTTTTTAAAAAAATCAGATCTGGCTGGTCTTACACAAATTCGTATGCAGTGAACTTGCATTTACGACGTCTGGACCTGAGTCATGGACTTGCTCCACAGTGAAATTCACATAATTCATCTTAGTAAAATGGAAATAAAAGTGAACCTAGTCTGACTGGATCATTTAGGACTCCCACAAAAAGGCAGGAATGAAGACAAAGGTTGCAAGTGAAAATGTACCCAGATAATTTTTAATGTGGTAAACAACATTTGATTAGCATTTGAGTAAACATGCAAAGGATCAGACAGAAAGTTTTGTTTGCCTCAATATAAAGGACATTTTTTTTATTTCAAAACCTTCAAAACAATTTCAAAACATTTAATAATAAAATCTAGCTTGCATACACTGGTGTGACTTTGATTCAGTGTAATGCTTTTCCACCAGTGCAATATGAGAATCAAGGAAAAATTAAGATCTGCTGTTTAGCTTAAATCTGGAGTATTGGACAGTGCACAGTAGTAGATATGGCAAATTCACATGACAACATTAGTACTAGCAGACTTTTTATCAGGACTGGGCTGTAATCTATAGAAATATTCTCTTCATTTTTCAGATTATCAATGCAACTATTGAAAATGCCCGGATAGTTCTTCAAATTGATAATGCAAGACTGGCAGCTGATGATTTCAGACTGAAGTGAGTAGAATTGTTAGTTGGATGACAGATTACTCCTACATACATTTAAAATTTCATAGAAATTGAAACAGAAGACAGGCCTCAAAAAAAGAAAGTGGAAAGGGCTAGAAACAGAAGTTGAAGCACAAATCAAAATTCTAGATCAATTGTATATCAAACATTTGAAGAAGAGGAAGGCAGAAGGTGATATTAGCTAAAGTAGCCAATAATACAGGAGAGGGAAGAATGTATGTAGTTTATAATTGAAGAATAAATGAGCATTTTTTAAATTTTAAGTACTTTTGAATTTTGCAATAGCAGAGTTTCTTAAAATCAGCTATAGAATAGACACTTAATATGGAGTAAATGAGAACAAACAAAATTGGATTTACATCTGAATACACAGAATGTAAATTTTAGTTAACAACAGCCCCTTCCACCATATGCCTTTTTGTTCGCGATTATTTCTTCATCAGAAAAGCTGCTTTCATTAGACAGAGATATTGGCCTGTTTATAGGTTCTACATTTGGTTCTTCCTTAGGTTTGAGAATGAAGTGGCTCTTCGCCAAAGTGTTGAAGCTGACATCAATGGTCTACGCAGAGTCCTGGATGAGCTGACCTTGACCAGAGCTGACTTGGAGATGCAGATTGAAAATCTGAATGAGGAATTGGCCTACCTCAAGAAGAATCATGAGGAAGTAAGTAAAGTTTTATTCCAATTATTTTACTTCTGCTCACTGGTTCCCTTCTCTCCATGTGAACAGTAGAACTTGTGCAAAAAGGAGATTGCAGTGGTAAACATTAAGGCAGAGCAGTAAATCTGTGATCATCCCTTGAGCTTGCTTTAGACTAGGGATGTAAATCCTCACATTTCATTCTCTCATGCAAGAGCAAATAAAATTGATTTTTCTCCTCTACTGGGTGAGATTGTGAGAGGTTTTGCATATTTTCCAATAACAGTTCACATTTCCAGAGGGTTTTTTTTTTTGCTCAAGAACATAGAGGAGGTTTGTGCAGAAAGCAATGGCTTTTGTTTCGAGGGGGGGCTTTTTTTCAGGGGGGAAAAACCCTGAAATATAAAAAAACAGTTAAATGACTTTTTGGACAGGGAATCTTGATACTTAGCAATACCTTTTCTTGTGAGAATGAGAAAATCTGAGAATATTCTTCATATGCCTTCTTCACATTCATATTTCCTTCAATGAAGGAGGCATGAGGGAGATATGTATATTTCTAACCATCCACTCGCTTCTGAACAGAGCTCTAGTGCCCCAACAAACTATAAATCCCAAAATTCTATAGCACTGAGCCAGAGCCATTAAAGTGATGTCAAACCAGATTATTTCTCCAATGCAGATGCAGCCCAAGTCAAATCAGGTTTACATTTCTCTGAATATGATGCCAAGCTATTTTGGTTTGAGTGTATTGACAATGTCTTGCTTCTCATTGTCCAGGAACTTCTTGGATTCCAAAGTAATGCCACTGGACAAGTCAGTGTGGAAATGGATGCTGCACCAGGAGTTGATTTGACCAAACTCCTGAATGACATGAGAGCCCAATATGAGGCCATTGCTGAACAACATCGGAAAGAGGCTGAAGCCTGGTTCAATGAGAAGGTGAATTTCCTGACTCCTTTAAAATCATTATGAAAGTGCTGGACTCTGGATTAAACGTCCTTTTTTTCCTCACCTGACTCTTTCCAACACTTGTCATTTCAGAGTGGGGAATTGAAGAGAGAAATCTCTACACACACTGAACAACTTCAGTCAGGAAAGAGTGAACTCACCGACCTGAAACGTACTTTGCAAAGCCTAGAAATTGAGCTGCAGTCTCAACTTGCTTTGGTATGTTGACTGAATATGGGGATACAATTCTTCACAGATGTTATTCTTGAAGGAAGCAATTTTTTGCCATGAGAAATTCTTTGAAAACTGCATAGTTTTGAAGACTATTCACAGTTCAGGATTTATTCTCCGCAAATTTGGCATGTGGTATTTTTGCACACACAAAAAAACAGCCTTTTCTGTATAGAAAATATTAATCCTGCTCAGACATATTATTTTCTGCGGATGAAATTACTGTATAGAAAATATTGTAGTTCAGGCTTTATTCTGAACAACATTTGCACATGATTTTTTTTTCTGTGTGTGCAGAAAATAATAATCAGGGTCCTAGTTCCAACTTTCAAACCACTCTTAGACTGCAGCTACACTGCAGAATTAACGCTGTTTGACATTGCTTTAACTGCCCTGGCTCCATGCTATGGAACTGTGTGATTTGTAGTTTTGTGAGCCATTTAGTCTTCTCTGTGAGAGAGCTCTGGTGCCATAACACACTAAAAATCCCAGGATTCCACAGGATAGAGCCATGACAGTTAAAGTGGTGCCAAACTGCATAATTTCTGGACTGCGAATTAGACGCCAGTCATATGCAGGGTGACCAGAACTGGGTAATGTCTATTTATCTACTTATTTTTAAGGTGCATTCAGATTATTTTTAAAAGCTTACAGACAAGCCAAGGCCCCACTGTGAGGCAATGGAAACCTGACAAATACTAAACAGTTCACTTAGGAAAATGATTCTGCCATTTCCCAGGAATCAAGGCTAAACTTAGCATCACTTGGAAGAAGCTTTCCCACCATAGGATTTCACAGAGGAAGCATTCAATGATAAGAATAGCACCTTCTTTGCCCCACATACACTAGCAGTGTCTCAGATCTTGATCACCCCCTCTGGGAATCGCTCAGCTTTTTGTTTTGTTTTTTGCTTTATTTTGCATATTTAGTAACAAATCTTTTTTAAAAAAAATAAAGAAAAGGTCTCTTGAAGACACTCTTGCTGAAACAGAAGCAGGCTACTGTGCCCAACTTGCCCAAATGCAGCTTCAGATTGGAAATGTGGAATCCCAGCTCTATCAGGTCCGAGCAGATATGGAACGACAAAACACAGAATACCAGAACCTTCTGGATATCAAGACCCGCCTGGAGATGGAGATTGAGACTTATCGTCGCCTGCTAGATGGCGAGACTGGGTAAGAGAGCTACCAGCACATGAGCTTGCCATGGCTGGGCATCATTTATTGGGAAGTCAGTTCCCAGTGAAATTGAAATGGTTGCGCAGAAGGATCTTTTCATGGGTACTATAGTTTTATCATTTTTATTTTTTCAATCATTTTATACTTTTAAAATTAATGCTGTGCAAATATGATAGCATGCTTAATTGTGTTTTAACTTTTTTAATTTAAATTAATTTAGCTCGATCTTCATTTTTGTTGCAAGCTGCTTAGGGTCCCATGTCAGGAGGAAGATGGCATATCAGATAAATAAACAAACAAATTCTCCCTTTGCACTATCAGCTCTGCTCTTGCAAAGTAATGTGGCTTGACATCTCTATAATCTCTTTGTAGCTCATTTGAAAGTGCTTCTGTGACTACTGCCAAGTCTGTGGATTCCAGTCGTGGTAAGCAAACTTTGAAATCAAAGTATTTGAGTCGGACAGTTCTTCTATTCCATTTATCTCCCCATCCCTCAGGAGTTCCTGTCCTCATCTAATAGTCAGACTGCATCTCAACTGCATAAATAATTCAGTTTGACACTGCTTCAACTGCTGTGGTTCAATACTATGGAATTCTAAGAATTGTAATTTTGTGAGACATTTAGCCTTCTCTGTCAGAGAGCTCTGGTGCCATGACAGGAACACATTATAGATAGGAACTCTATTATAAGAACTCAATTAGATATAGAAAATCTTTCTCATGGGGCTAGGCTAAGCTAAAATAAGTTGGAACATGAGGACTCTGGTGCAAAGAAGATGGCCAGGAAGAAGCACCCTATGGCCACTCCAGCTGTGATCAGGCTGGGACCATGGTGACTGCATGGCCTGCTCCCAAAGCGTGCCACTACCTGTGGTCCCAAGCCACATACCGTATGAACCGGATTAAAACAACTCCTTTTTGATCCAGTTCTTTGGACCGGAGGGCAGCACCGGAGTGGCTTCCATCCACTTTGGGAACATGCATCATCTAAGTGGCCAGAAGCTGCTTCTTCCCATGTGTTTCAGTCCTAAATTAGTTTTACTCTTGGTGTAGTGAAAGAGCAAAAAGAAGGCAGAGAAGAGGTGGAGTAGTCCCTAAGAATATCAGTCTAAGGGAAGTTAGGAAAGGTGAATAAAACATGAGACTTAGGGGGGTTGCAGACTGCCAGAAATAGTGCAAATTGAGTCCACTTTTAGAGTTAGGGTTAGGGAATCATGGGAACTGTATTTTATTGTGGCACCAGAGCTCTGACAGTGAAGGCTCAATGTCTCAGAAAAAAAAACCAATTCCCATGATTCCCTAGCACTAACCCTAACCCTAAAAGTGGACTCAATTTGCACTATTTCTGCCAGTCTCCAACCCCCCTTAGTTCACTAAAATACTCATTAACCCTATCATGACTGCTTTCTCTGAGATACATTTAACTCCTTAAACATTGAGCATTGTTGCATCTCCAGTAACAACCCCCAGAATTTCCTGGAGCAGACTGTCTAAATAAGTCACATTTCCTTGCTTTGCACAAAACCTTCCTGTGCATACATAAACTTAAATCTGATGTGCTACTGAATTTATGTTTAATGTTTAATGACTCTTCATTTTTCATTTTTCATGTTTAGATCCAAGCAAAACCAGAAAGATCAAGACAATTGTCGAAGAGGTAGTAGATGGCAAAGTAGTTTCATCCAAAGTAAAAGAAGTGGAGGAGAAAATCTAAGGAAGGATAAAACATCAAAAGTTAACTCTGCAAATTCAAAGAATCATTAGCTTTACCTCATTCTCTCCTTTTCCCTGTTAAGAAAGAAATGCACAAAAACACAATATGCCTTTGCAACTTCTCTCTAGTTAAATGATTCAATAAACATTATTTCAGCTTACATAGGCTACTGCTTCACAAATCAATCACACAATAAACAGTTGTACTTGAGGAAATCTCCCAATATAAAGTCACTATCATATTTTCAAAAGTAACAGATAAAGCAACCATATTTTGCTGTTCTGGGTAATTTTCTCAATTCACAAAGAAATAAACCAGCTTTTATTGTAAAACTACTCATAAGGCAGTATCGTAATGAGTTGTCTTCACTTTAAGACTGGTACAAACCAGAAAATGCCAACAAGAGAGGGAAAATATAACAGGCACCAAGTATGAAAAATGTGAAACAGTATAAAATAATTATTTTATGGTGTTTATAATAACAAGTCATTGTACAAATTACTTATTCTTGTTGATCTTCTTATGGGCAAAATTATATTATTTTATCCATTCTTTGTTTTTGTTTTAAAAAATGCTTCAAAATTTTTTGTAATTTGTCTTGAATGTTTGAAATATTTTACTGTACATGGCTTTGAGAGCTGGGGGAAGCAGTTAATAAATAATTTGTATTGCTAGATCATACATTTTAAAAACCAATAAAGCTATGGCTAAAGACAGCAAACAGTAAAACCAAGATCAAATCAAATTGTAGAGTGAAAAATAATAGCTTATGAAAGTGAAACAAAACCAAGTTTTAAAAGACAGTGTTGCCAGAATACTTACAGTCTAGGAGAGTGGTCACACAGAAGGGAAGAAAAGGAAGGGGAAATTGGAAAATACTCAGTGACCAACTGTATTTTACCTAAACAGAGAAAGAAGTAAGAAGTAAAGCAGGGTCAGCCCTGATTAATACCTGGACGGAAGACTGCAAAAGAATATCAGGAGCTATAGGCTGTATTTCAGAGGAAGAAACTGGCAAAACCACCTCTACATATCCCTTGCTTAAGAAAACCCTATGAAATTCATGGGATTGCCGTAAAGCAATGGGCAACTTGAAGGTTCATACACACACATACAAGTAAAAACAAATATAAAGAGAAACGTATTTTAAGTACAATAGGAAACAAAAAATGAAAACAAGAGTTTAGCAATGAAAGATTGATATCTATTGAGAACTTAAAGAAACAGCCAATTAAAAGATTTATGGGGGAATCAATCTCCTTTCACATGGGTTCTAGTGCTGACTGCTATTTTAAGTCCATTCATTTTCTTTTATGAGTTAATAGAACACAGCTGGCTCTTACATTTACTTAAGATCAAAAACATTATTGCAGACCTGGTGATAAGAATCCAAAATCTCATCTCTCCCTAAATCCATGAATGAATATTTCCCTTTCCTAATGTCTGTATTGTGGAATGAACTGTGGACCTATGAAGATGCTCATGTTATCAATTATCTGTCTTTTATACACTTATACAGCCTGGTCAATGTGGGGCTTTAGAAAACTCATCCACTGACTCTGTGCACTTACACTCATTAAAACTTGGTTGCTACTGAGAAGCTTAGGGATTAATGGGGTAAAGTTGGGGTGGAGAACCTTTGCCCACTAAGGGCCCTTTAACAACACACAATTATAACACTATTGATATTATCACACAGGCTTCCGTCCGGCCCCAAAACAAACTGAAGATTTGGGGGGAAATTTTTGGTGTTATCACACATCTCTGTTCTCAGACTGGTGGCACTGCAACTCCATCTTAACCAGATCTGTCCCCGATCTGTCCTAATCCCATTCTTCACAAAGAACAGGTAACTCCCATTCTTTGCAAAGAAAGGAGTAAGGACAGATCAGGGACAGATCTGGCTAAGATTGGTTGCAATGCCTCGGGTCTGAGGATGGAGATGTGTGATAACACTCGATCTGAAAAAAAAAGTTCCAAATTTTCAGTCCATTCTGGGGATGGGCAGAAGTCCATGTGATAATCTCCTATGGTGTCATTTTAATGGCTATGGTTTTATCCTGTGGAACACTGGGATTTGCAGTTTAGGGGAGGATCATTTAGAATTCTTGGATGGAGAGCTCTAGTGCCTCATCAAACTACAAACTCCAGAATACCAAAGGATACAGCCATGACAGTTAAAAGGAGCCCTCACATGTTGTTTGCCCACAACTGTCATCACCCCTGAACATTGGTAATACTGGTTGGCTTGATGGGAGCTGGTGTCCAACAACAGCTGGAGGGCCTCCTGTTGTTGTTGTTGTTGTTGTTGTTGTTGTGTGCTTTTAAGTCATTTCTAACTTAAGGCGAACCTATCATAGGGCTTTGTTGGCAAGTTTCCTCAAAGGGGCTTTGCCATTGCCATCATCTGAGGCTGAGAGAGTGTGACTTGCCAAAAGCCCCCCCCCCAGTAGTTTTGTGCTCCAGCAGAGAATTGAACCCTGATCTTCAGAGTCATAGTGCAATGTTCAAACCTCTACACCATGTTAGCTTTCAATCATTCTGTTACCCTTGAGATAAAACAAAGACTATGCAGGTGACATACTTTTGTTAACTGTGTGCTGCTGCATTTTAAGAAGCCTATACATATGTTCAAGAGGGCTATAAAATGGGTGGGCATCCAATGACAGCAAATGTCACAAGTATGGGGATGCCAGCTCTGCAACATGGGTGCAGGCTCTCCCAGCCAGGTACTCAGTTGTTGAGCAGGTGAGGGAAAGTGGGTGGGGGGGCGGCATAGCCCTGGTCCATAGAAATACCTTAACCTTGATCAGAATGCCTATCCGGAAAACGACCTACACCGAGTGTATGTACCTTAGCCTGAAGGCCAGGGATAGTTTGGGGATTCTGTTGGTATACCGGCCACCCCGTTGCTTAACAGACTCCCTAACCGAGCTGTCCACCCTGGTCTCCGAGTTGCTGCTGGAATCGCCCAGACTTTTGGTTCTGAGCAATTTCAACATTCCACTCAAGACCAGTTTATAAGACCTAACTGGTGCGGCTCAGGAGTTCATGGATACCATGACAAACATGGGCCTATCCCAGCTGGTTGACGGGCCCACGCATTGTGCTGGTCATACACTCGATGCAGTCTTTAGTACGGAGCAGGAATATCCGTGGGCGGAAATCAAGAAAATTTCCGCATTGTCATGGATGGATCATTTTCTGATCAAGGCGGAACTAAGGGCTATTGTCCACCCTCCCAGGGGTGGCAGACCCATTAGAATGGTCCGCCCTCGAAGGCTAATGGAACCAATTGGTTTCCAGAAGGCCTTGGAGGGTTTAATGGTTGGTAACGCTGGTGATTCTGTTGAAGCCTTAGTGAACACTTGGAACATCGATCTCACCAGGGCTATCGACACAATCGC
>CM034710.1:29968254-29994049 GCA_020142125.1 Phrynosoma platyrhinos
TTATTATTATTATTATTATTATTATTATACAAACCAGTCATGAGAGCTGCTGCCACACTGCTGAATTAATGCAGTTTGACACCGCTTTAACTGTCATGGCACCATCCTATGGAATCCTGGGATTTGTTGTTTGTTGTGGCACAAGAGCTCTCTGACAGGGAAGGCTAGCTTTCTCACAAAACTACAAATCCCAGAATCCCATAGCATTGAGCCATGGTAGTTAAAATGGTGTCAAACTGCTTTAATTCAGCAGTGTAGATTTGGGAGATTATCCCACCACTGAAATAACCCAGTTTACCTCTTCCAAACTGAAGCCTAATTCGGGAGGCAGATGGGTCCTATCACAAGGATTTTGCCTCCAAAGCCGCCAAACAAGTCCAGCCCGGCTACAGCCCAGGTCCCCAGCATGCTTTGGCAGCCTTATTTCAAAACCAGGAGTTTTCCGATTTCAAACAATGGTGCGCAGGAGACCTGGGCTGCAGCCAGGCTGGACTCGCTTGGTGGCTTCTGCCTCCCGAACTAGCCTTCAGTCTGGAAGAGGTAAACCTGGTTATTTCAGCAGTGGGATAATTTCCTTATCCTTAGCAGTGGGATAATTTCCTTATCCTTAATGTCCTTATCCTTCTGTATCCTTAGTTGGAGATACAGAAGGAAAAGAAGTTAAGAAAGTGCAAAGGGTTGGGAGTAAAGAAATTGTGAATAGTGTCAATTGTGTCACTGAAGGAGATGGCAACAAAGAAAGAATTTCAGAGAGAAAGTGAAGTTGCTGGGTGGAGGGGCCAGGCCTCGGTAGTACCTCAAAGAAGACAAAGAGATTCCAGAGATAACTAGTACAGGTGTGGATCAGGGTGGTGTAGTAATGTTGCTTGGCTGGATAAATAGGAGAAGCAGAATGGACCAAGTGCACGGACAGCACTACAGATAGTGTGACTACCTCCAACTATTATATGTTCATCGTTCTGAGTTTTCTTTTTAAAAGCTTTATTATTATAATAACATTAAGAGCAATAATATGCAGAAGGTCTGCAGTCTGAGTGTTGGATTGCAACTCTGGAAACCAGGGTTCAATTCCCACCTCAGCCATGAAACCCACTGGGTGACCTTGGGCAAGTCACATTCTCTCAGCCTCAGGGGAGGCAATGGCAAACCTCCTCTGAACAAATATTGCCAAGAAAACCCCGTAACAGGCTCACCTTAGAGTCACAATAAGTCAGAAGCAACTTGAAGAGGCACACAACAAAACTGCTCTTTTAAATCAGTAGATCAGCCAGATGATTAAAACCCTTTGATCTGACTAAAAAGATGCACCCAAATTAAGAAGTTATTTATTTTTACAAAAATTGCAGCTGACAATATTCTCCCTTCTTGCATACACAAAAATAATACCATTTCCAAGCTGCATAAATAAATAAATAAATCTGCATCATCTTCAAAAGATAAAAATGTGCTTCAGGTTCAAAAATATTATTTTGACTCCTATGCAAATTTAATTGAAAGACCAGTCAACTAACAGTAATACACAGGGTACACACACACACACACACCACTAAATTGTCACAGTATCCACTGAATGAAATGTATGCTCCATCCTCCTGTTTGGGATTTTCCACCCTCCCCTAGAGTTCCCCAGATTTATTTGTACTTATGAAAATCTTTGGGTTTTCCCATTTCCATTGATACTATTTATAGGATGATACAATGGAGGGAGCTAAAATTTAGACTGATGACTTACAATGGTGTTGCATGGATTCCTATCATAGCCATTCAAAGCAACATTATCAAAGAAATGGAAGGAAAAGAAAAAGGTCTATCAAAATATGCAAATCTAAACACCTCTAGAAAAACAAAAAAATGGAGATATTAGTGGGAACTATTTTATAATTCATCTACAAATCTAGCAATATTATCTTCTGGCATGTTCTTCAGGTTCACATGGTAGATACAGATTCCAAATGAGAAAAATATTAGGATCACAGACATTTTAATATATATGACATAAAATGATTCACACACTTGTCTTAATACAAGTGCATTTTCCTACTTATTATCACACACAAACACACACACACAAACACACACACACAATGAAAATGATCACTGCTGGTAAGAAGGTAGTCCTGTTTTGCTGTCCTACTGGTCCACACAGGATCAACCAATTCACTATAAAAGAGGATGGATATAAGTACCATCTTTCTTATTAAAAACAATGTGCCATGCTGACTTTTTCCAATCTTGGCACATGAACATGCAATTCCTAAAGTGCAGCTGGTATTCCTTACAGAAAGAAGCTTAGGCAATCAAAACTCTGCCTGTGAGCACAGAACCTAATGGGAAGAACAAAGAAACGACAACATTTTGAGACAGAATGGTAGTTCTTAAACTTGAGTTCCCTGAATCTTTTTGGATTTTAGCTCCTAGAAGCCCTTGCCAGCATGGCCTATGATAAAGGATGCTGGGAATTGTAATCTAGCTACATCTGTGAACCTCTCAGCTAGAAGATACATATAGATCAGTCCTGGGGGGTGACCTTGGGCAAACCATATTCTCTCAGTTTTTGAGGAAGGCAATTATAAATCTCCTCTGAATAAATCTTGCCAAGAAAACCCTATGATAGAGTTGACATAAGTCAGGATTGACTTGCAGGCAGATAACAGCAAAGAACAAACAGGAGGTAGTAAGGAAGTACCATTTTGCTAACCATTAGGAAACCTTCCAAACAGTAGGAGCTGTTCGGAAGTGAAACGATCGGTTTCAGGAGGTAGTGGCTCTCCATTGATATTTAAGTGGAAGCTGAATGGCTGTCTCTGAAGATCCTGTTATTTCAAGAATCCTGCATTAAATAAGAAAAGTTGGAGTAGATTACCTTCAAGATATTTTCCAACTCTTAATATTCTTGGTTTTTCTAGTATGTTCTGGGTCAAATTATGAAACTCACATTATCAGCAGAGTAATTTAATACATATTTAGCCCATCTGTTTTGCAGAGGGAGTAAGCCTCCTCAGGCAGCAGATGCTGGTTGGTTGTTTTTAAAAGAAGAAAACTGAATGACAGCATTTCAGAAAAGAGAACCTGTGCCCTTCCACTAGCCTGTTGTTTTCAACTGCAGGATAGATGTTGTCCTATCACCAGTATTGAAGAAAGATTCAACTGCAAGTCCGCTTGGCTTTTAACCATGGAGTAGGGGGAAGACCATTTTGTTCTTTACTTCAGGCAGCAAAATATCTTGGGTCATTTCATTATCCAAATACAGTGTGGTTTAATCTCTACAAAGCTCTTACTTTTGTGTTCTATTTCCACTACAGAAATGACAGAAATTAAAAAGAAGCACTTAAGCTATGACAGACACTGAGTCAGAAGCCCATGCTTCTGTTGAGCACCACTATGGATAAATAAATAAAGTGAAGAGTTAATCTGATGTTATGTAAGGGTTTTCCCTGAACTCCAAATGTCATGTCTTGCCCTTGTGAACCCATATTAGATGAAGAAGTGAAATGTTTGAAAGAATAGGCAGAAGCGATACCAACTGCTTTCCCATCTGTGATGACCATGGTTGATGGAGATGACTAATAGGTTAATAGAATATTCCTTTGTGGTCTTAAAAAACATGATTTATCTTTCAGGGTTTGGCAAACTGTATGTGTTGCAACATATATAGCATTTAGTTGAATTGAAAAGGAGATTTAACTACTCAACAGTGATGTCAGGCTTTACCTAATTAGTGGGGTGAATAATGCAACTTAATCTGCTCTATGAAAGCAGAAAAAACAATTAGCAAGTACATTGAGAGCACTATCATAGAGTCATCTGCCACTGTGCAATGACAGCATAATCATGTTCAACCCCACAGCTATGAGAGAATTCAGATGAATGTTTCAGTTTTTCATAGAACTTGGAGTGAATCAAAAATAGGATTTTCAACCCAGGGACAGCATTTTCTCATAGCTTTTAATTTCTTTGTTTAGAAACAAGGGCAATTCTACACACGAAGGGCTGGTGGTCCAGATAAATTTGGGTAGCTTTTGCTGATTTTGTTTTCATTTCATTTCTAGCAAATTTTTAAAATTATTAAGGTCTAAACTCAATATAGCACCAGCACCTGGCTACATGAAAGGACTTTCTTTCTTCTCCTCCCATCCAACCCCTTTGTTTCAGAAAATGTCCCAGCTTTTTGAAATGCCCTATGATGTTGTACGAGATAGAGTTGCATATTATATGAGATAGGGTCCTGGTTCTTCAGTGGAAAACCCCCACCCACAGAGGCTCTAAGCTAAATCTGTAGCCATGTTTGCATGAGACAAATACCATATCTCCCTCCCGCTCCCACTCACAGCAATCAGTCCAGATGAAGCAAAACCCAATCCCTGGTTGTGGTCAAACTAGCACACCCTGTAAAGGCCCTAAGAAAAAGAAAACAAGATATAAGTGATACTTCCCCATTGTACCCCATAGCATCATGCCAAATATCAACATAAACCTAAAATATACTGCACTTCTGAACATGGAACACCGCTGTTGTACACACATACAATGCTATTTTCTCCTGACTGGAAATGTAATAATAATAATAATAATAATAATAATAATAATAATAATAATAATAATAATTTTATCCTGCCCCTCTGCAGCGCAATCGGGGCAGCGTACAGCAAATTAAAACAACATCACAAGTTAAAACAAATCCAATAATCCCTTCCCTAACCCACCAGCCCCTTAAAAATATATTAAACTATTACAAAATTAAAATACAAGATAAAAACAGTATAGTGCAGTCGTACAAATAGCAGCTTGGCAGAGGCAGTTGAAGAGCCATAATCATTATCTTCTCCTTATACTTTCTTTTGGGCCAGGATGTTGTTCAGGGAAGGCCTGCCAGAAAAGATCCGTCTGTACTGCTTTTTTAAAGCAGTCAAGAGTAGTAATGAGACGGATCTCATCCGGCAGGCCATTCCATAATCTGGGATTCCATAATCTGGGAGCGGAGGCAGAGAAGATCCTCTGGGAGGTCACTGACAGCCTGGTTTTTATGGGCTGTAACAGGTTCCTCCCAGAGGACCGAAGTGCTCAGGGAGGGTCATAGGGAAGGAGGCGGTCCCGAAGATAAGTTGGACCCAAGCCATGTAGGGCTTTAAATAATAATAATAATAATAATAATAATAACAACATTTATTTATATACTGCCCTTTGGTAAACCAATCAGGGCGGTTAACACATTAAAACATCATACAAAGTAAAACAGTATACTCCCCTCCCCCCTTAAAAAGTTATTAAATCAAATTACAAAATTAAAACAACAGTTAAAATACTAATAAAACACATACATATATGGCAATCATGGGGCTTGCCTGAGGAGGTGGAATTCCCCCTCCTCAGGTGAGGTCATATCCAACACCTTGTACTGTGTTCGGAAACTAATGGGCAGCCAGTGGAGAGATTTCAGTACTGGTATAATGTGCTCTCTCCTAGATGTACCAGTAAGCAACCTGGCTGCCATGTTTTGGACTAATTGAAGTTTCCGAGTTAAGCACAAGGGTAGCCCCATGTAGAGTGTGTTACAGAAATCCAGATGTGAGGTTACCAGTGCGTGTACCACAGTTTCGAGATCCCTATTTTCCAGGAAAGGGCGCAGCTGGCGTATCAGCTGAAGCTGATAACAGGCACTCCTGACCGTCACATTCACCTGATTTGTCATGTGAAGTGACGAATCTAAGAGTACCCCCAGACTGCAAACACAGTCCTTGGAGGAGAGTGTGACTCCATCCAGGACTGGGAGTTGTATTCCCAGACTTGGTTCGGGCCCATGACTCTTAGTACCTCCGTTTTGTCTGGATTCAGTCTCAAGCTGTTTTTCCTCATCCAGTCCATTACCACTTTACGACAATCATTGAGAGGAGAGACGCCATCTGAAGTCTGAGCCGACGACCGGGTCATGGAGAGATATATCTGAGTGTCATCAGCATACTGAAGACACCGTACTCCATGCCTCCAAATGATCTCTCCCAGCGGCTTCATATAAATGTTAAATAGCATCAGGGACAGGATGGTGCCCTGAGGGATGCCACAATTAAGCTCTATTCTGGAAGAGCAACTGTCCCTGAGCTTCACCCTCTGGGATCTGCCCAAGAGGAAGGAATGGAACCACTGCAAGGCAGTGCCTCCGATTCTTAACTCTCTCAGGTGATCCAAGAGGATGGAGTAGTCTATTGTGTCAAAAGCCGCTGAAAGGTCCAAGAGCACCAGCAGGGTCACACTACCCCTGTCGATACTCAGGTGGAGGTTGTCAGCCAGCACAACCATGGCAGTCTCAACTCCATATCCTGTCCTAAAGCCGGTTTGAAATGGATCCAGATAATCGGTTTAATCCAAGACAGCTTGGAGTTGGGAGGCAGCCACTCTCTCGATGACCTTGCTTAAAAAGGGCAGCAAGGAGACCAGTCTATAGTTATTCCAGTCCATGGGGTCTAGGGAAGGCTTTTTCAGGAGTGGCTTAACCGCCGCCTCCTTTAGACAAGATGGAACGATGCTTTCCCTGAAAGATGCATTGATAGTATCCTGAAGGAATACCCTCAATGTGTATCCTGAAGGAATACCCTCAATGTGTAATCCCCCTGGACGACCAGCCAAGATGGACATGGATCGAGAGGGCATGTCGTCTTCCTCTCACTACCAAGAAGCTTGTCCATGTCATTGGTACTCACAGATTGAAGCTGATCCAGTAAAATGCCATCAACGGAGTTGCTGGACACCTCATCTATGGATTCTGTCAAAACACTGGCATCCAGGTTGGCTCTTATCCGAGAGATTTTATCTGCAAAGTGGATGTTAAACGCGTCACAGCAGGCCATTGTTGGGTTAAGTAGAGGGTTCTGCACAGGAGATACCTGCATCAGTTCCCCCACCACCCTAAACCTCTCTGCTGGATGGGACTCTGCAGATGCAATACGTGCAGAAGAGAAAGATCTCTGCACTGCACGCATTGCCTCCCGATAGGAATCAAGATGTTTCCTATAGCGAGTTCTGTGGGATAAGTGTTGTTATCCAACCCGCTTCATCTTCCTAAGCCCCTCTGAATACCAGGGCTTATGGTTAGGAGCGGGCTGGAAAAGACGCTTGAGAGTGATTGTGTTGATTAGCCTTGGTAAGATCGATGTTCCAGGTATTAACCAAAGCTTCAACAGAATCACCAGCATTTCCAACCATTAAACCCTCTAAGGCTTTCTAGAATCCAATTGGTTCCATCAGCCTTCAAGGGCGGACCATTCTAATGGGTCCACCACCCCCAGTGGGGCAGATAGTGGCTCTGAGTTCCATCTTGACCAGAAAATGATCTGTCCATGACAATGCAGAGGTACTAATAACCTCCGCCCATGGATATTCCTGCTCCTTACTGAAGATCGCATCGAGGGTATGACCTGCACAATGAGTAGGCCCGACAACCAATTGGGATAGGTCCATGTTTGTCATGGTTTCCATGAACTCCCGAGCCGCACAACTTAAATTTGGCAAACTAGTTTCGAGTGGGATGTTGAAGTTACCCAAGACCAAAAGTCTGGGCAACTCCAACAGCAACTGTGAGACCAGTGGTGTCAGCTCAGTTAGGGAATGCGTTAAGCAACGGGGTGGCCGGTATACCAACAGACAGCACAGTATACTTTATTTTAGTTTTCACTTGTTTTTATGATGTTTTAATTTGTTGTTTTACTTTTAGATTGTACGCCACAGGCAGGCTTTTTATATATTCTGGATTTTATTTGGTTTTGTACAGCGCCGTGTACATCTATGGCGCTTAATAAATAAAGCTAATAATAATAATAATAAATAATAGTTTTAATAATATGAGGCAAGGCCTGAAAATTTCTTGAATCCCACTTCTACAGTACCATTTTGTTGTTGTTGTTAACTGCCCTTGAGTTGATCTTGACTCATAGCGACCCTATGGATGAGATATCTCCAAGACCCTCTGTCCTCCACTGCTCTGCTTAATTCCTGCAACCCCATACCAGTGTCCTCCTTAATAGAGTCCATCCATCTAGCATGTGCCTTTCTCTCTTCCTACTTCCCTCCACCTTCCCCAGCATTATTGTTTTTTTCAAAGAGTCCTCAGTTCTCATGAAGTGTCCAAAGTATGATAGCCTCAGTTTGGTTATCTTGGCTTCCAGGAAGGTTTCCAGTACCATATCTTCTAACATTTCACAGATGAAAACCAAGACACATGGGGCCAAGCAACATCAGAGTGTGATCAAGACGGGATTAATTGGGGCTCTCCCTGCCAAACTGATACAGCACACCTTCCAATATTTCACAGATCAAAACAGGGACACATGGGGCCAAGCAATACTGGAGTATGGTCAAGGTAGCAAAGGTTATTAATGTACATGCATCTAGGAGTGGTTGCATTAGTTTGCTTTTGTCTGGGTCTCCTGGCAGGAGCAAGATTCCATCCCTTCCTCTCATCTCCTTGACTACTGAATTAACTAAAGGGTTGTCTACACAGGCCCAAAGGCCCATGTTCCCCCTGGCCTCACATTATCCAGTTCAGACAATTATGCAAGCCAAAACTCCAGGGTAAGGATTGGGCCTGATCCTGCCAGACCAAACAAGGAGCTGGTGGATCTGGCCAGATTCAGGGGTAAACAACCTTAATTCTGGGTCAGTTTGACCTCTGGCTTTTATACACCCCTCCCCTGTATTCCTCACCTTGCTGTGCCATTGTTAGCACCAAGGAGCCCCTTGTTACCACATCTCATATGGAAATACAGCACGTGGCCATGTGGGTGCAATCAGGCACCCCATTTCTGCATCAGACAGGGCAACGAGGATGTTGTTTTTTTCTCAGTACCAGAGATGGCATAACAAAGTAAGGAGTGCACACTGGTAGTGGGTCAGCATGGGGAAGGGTGTGTAAACACCTGACCATCACTGTACCTACCTGGAGATTGACCCAGATGAGCACCGGGGCCTATCTGCTCAGCCCCAGAGTGAAACTATGAGGCTATACAGACAGCCCCTAAGGGGTGACTCCATGGGAGCACCAGTTCTAGGCCGTGGTAGCTGCATGCCATGGTCCAAATCCATCACTTTGCCACTCCAAAAAGAGCTGGCAAATGCTGATCCTTTTTGGAGTGGCAAAAAGCCACCCTTACAGCTGCCGCTGTGGGTATTCTGTGTTCCTTTGATGCAGCATGTCTAAATGCTGCACCAAGGGAGCACCCTGATGCCATGCATGACAGTGGCATGACAGTGGCATTAGGGCAGAGTTGGGGCAAAGTCGGGGCATGCAGTCGCTACACCCCTACTCCACCCCAAGACCGGCCCTTTTGGCCAGTCTGTACAGGCCCTACATTTGCACTTTGAATTCATTTTGCAGCAAATGAAGTAAGCCTTGTTTGCAACAATTGAAGTAAGTCAAAGACAAAGAGATAAAGTTTGAGATTTTTAAAGCACCTGAAAAAGTGAGGTGGTGGCAAATTACTTGTGAATTACAGGTGGGTTACTTAATAATTGTATCTGTAGCTCATGCCATGCCAATACTGCTTAGCAGTAATCAATAAATTTGTTGTGCATTTCTGGTTCCACCAACCAACAAGGCAGGAATCCGAACATTAGGACTGCAATTAATGTATCTATGCACTGAACCTGATAGATACAGCCTTCTAGCAAGATTTGTAAAGAGCTACACTGAAACAAAGTGTGTAATATAGAGTTAAAATGTGAACACTGATTATGAAAAGACATAATATATAATAGTGTGTTAGGAGAGCAGTGAGTAAAGTTATAAAAAGGAAAGTAATTACTCAATTTTGTTCCACAGAAGATATAACACTATAATGAAAGGTTTGACCCACTCTGCTCCACCTATTTTCCACCTTGACATACTAAATAACCAGGGGGTAGAGCCCAAATGTACATATTGGGATTAGCTATTCATTATTATAATTATCTAATGATGGGCTAATCTAGCAAGTTGGCAGAACTACCATACACCTAGAAACATGATGCAATTTTAAAATTGTATATAAAAGGGTAAAAAGATTGCCTTTCAAGGACAGCTTCAACTTAAAGCTGTATTTCTGCACAAGGAAGGTCCTCTCTACTCTGTACCACAAACATGAGTTTCTTTAGCCAGTCATCAAGGCAACAAGTCACTTCTTCCCCTTGTGACAGAAGATCAGGAAGGATATCTGGCAGCTTGAGTGGTGGTAGTGGATCTAAAAGCAGGGTCTTTGGTGGGAACTCCAGCATTAGTGGTGGCAATAGTGCATGGTGCTCTGGAGGGGCCCTATGCAATCTCACTGGGGTTTCTGAGGGTAGAGGGATATGGGGTTCTGGTAGCATCACCTACAACACTAATGGCTCCTGGGGTTCTAGTCCTGGATGGGGTGCAAGGGGAGGTGACTTCACTGGAGCCTTCAACAGTTTTGGGTCCGGTGAGGGTCGACTTCTTTTGGGGGATGAGAAGCAAACAATGCAAAACCTGAATGATCGCTTAGCAACCTATCTGGGCAATGTGCAAGCTCTAGAAGAAGCTAATAGTGAACTTGAGAGGAAAATCACAGAATGGTATGAGAAAACTGGAACTGGGAACAGAGATGGAGATCAACGGGACTACAGTCAATATTATGCAATCATTGATGACCTCAGGAAACAGGTAAGAAAATTAGGAGTTCATGTTGATCTCTGATTTCTATTTAGAATTCCAAATAATTATATTTATTATACAATATCAAACTATTTGTATATATTTGTATTGTTGTAAGCTTGGGGATTTCAGCAAGAGAGTGTTAATGGGGCCAAAGTAAGCACTGGTGTTCTTTAATGATTAGCTTAGAATATCTGACATAAAGGACATTCTGGATAAATGGCCCACAATGACTAGGACAATTCTGGAAGATGAGAGACAAAGGCTGATCTTTTTAGAGTGGGATGGAGAAACAGCCTTTGAATCCTGTGAAATGATTTTGGGCCATTGATAGTTCCAACATCTGGAATGTTTGTAAATACAAAGCTAGACCCATAAAAAATAAGACATAGTTCAGATACATGTTTGCATACACACACACACACACACACACACACACACATGTGAAATTCAACACTAGCCCTTTCACAAGGCACTCATCTCAGACAGCTGGTTCTGGGCATCATTAAAAGTTAGCAAACACTTGTTTAATTCAGCTTGTGTCTGTGTATATGTGGGTGGAACATTCAGAAGAGGACTATATTGGCTTGCCAATGACTACTGGTTAAGTCTCCCTTATTCAGAATTGCAAAATATTCCTAAAATCAAAACTTTTTTAATAGGTGGCTGAGACAGACATATCATTGCTTGCTGATGGTCCAGTGTACACAAACATTGTTTCATGCACAAAATTATTTTAAAATATTGTATAATTTTACCCTCAGGCCATGTATATAAGGTATATATGAACCATTAATTTTGTCTATAGACTTGAATCCCATCTCCAATATATCTCATTATGCACATATATGCAAATACAGGTATTCCAAAATCCCCCCAAAAATTAAAATCCAAAACACTTCTGGCCCTAAGCATTTCCGATAAGACTCGACCTGTACATGATTCATGGCTGAGCTGGGAGGTAGACCCCATCCCTGTTCAAATCAAACATTTCATTATCTAGTGTCTTTTCTTTACAGACAATTGCTGCCATTGCAGAGAATGGAAGACTTGTTCTGCAGGTTGACAATGCTAAGCTAGCTGCTGCTGACTTTAAACTAAAGTAAGTGGGGCAAAATGGTCATGCATACCACATTCTGTATCTTTTCTGCTTTGGTGCCAGTGTCCACATGTGGAATGGTCTCCCCACTGAGGTTAGAGAGGCTCTCAACGATGGACGTTTCTCTTGTAAACTAAAGACCTAACCATTCATTGAAATACTTTCCAGACTGTTTTTGTGATGGTTAACATTATAATTTACCTCAATTTTTCAATAATTCTTAATGGATTTTAATTTTTGTTATTATTTTATTCTTCTCAGCAATAGTTTTTCTCATACAGTGGGCCCTTGTTATCTGCTAGGGGTTGGTTCCAGGACCCCCTGTGGATAACAAAATATGTGGATGCTCAAGTCCTATTAAATACAATGGCATAGCAAAATGGTGTCCCTTATATAAAAAGGCAAAATCAAGGTTTGCTATTCAGAATTTATACTTTTTTTTGAATATTTTCAAGCTGTGAATGCTTAGATCTGCTAGCAGTCAAACATAAAATCAATGCAGAACAGAGATGCAGAACAAAACATCCACCAAAATGAAATCTCTCTCTCTCCATGCCCTCTCTCTTCAACTATATCCCATACATCTACTGCAAATTGGGAGTGATAAGTCAGGGCTAGTCTATACTTAAGTGTAATATGTGAATTGCTGTGGATTTTTGCACATTTCAATTGATGTGAAATTGTCTGCATTTTCCTGTGCAAGTTTGTATCTAATCACCCTCTTTCTGCTGAAAATTGACAGCCATCTAAATCCATGCCAAGCAGATGAACAGCCACATGTGAGATAATGTGCATGCTCATGGATAATTGTGGATACTCCAGTAAAAACTGTGATTCCTTTTTCTGTGGAGTTTGAGGCAATCTTCTCCACCCTAGCAAAAAGCCTGAATTCCTTTGAATAGAATATGAAGGGATTTGATTCTATTCCAATAGAATAGAATAATGAGTATTTTAATTGTGTAGACAATTCCCCCAGTTTCCATGAGCTTACTTTTCTCTCACTTCCTGTACAAGTTCTGTATGTCTTTTTGTGCATATTTACAAATATATGCATCAGTGAGCACATATCCTGTTTGACTAATGTATATTTGTCCATATTTTATAAATGAATACACTCTCTTTTGCAAAAAAATTCAAACGAATGTGTGTAGTTGAACAAATTTTTGTTCTTTCATGAAAGGCATCATAAGTATGGAAGTGTGCAGGTTTCTGTCTGCAAATTGTATCCAGTTGTGTATTCAGTCCAGGAGCTGCAGAGCTGGCTGGGTACATATGTTTTTTTGAAAGACATATTTGAATGAGACATGTTCTCAGACATCCTAACTGAGAGCTCTTCTAATAGTTATTTTTTTCTAGGTATGATAATGAAGTGGCCCTCCGCCAAAGTGTTGAAGCTGACACTAATGGCCTTCGTAAAGTCCTGGAGGAAATTACCATAACAAGGGGTGATCTTGAAATGCAGATTGAAAGCCTGACTGAGGAGCTGGAGTATATTAAGAAGATTCATGAGGAGGTAACAAAGTCTCAATTATGCATAGAACCATGGCTAAGTATAAGCCTTAGATGTCTGCCTATATCAATAGCAAAACTCTCATTGATGTGTTAAAGAGTTGTATTGACTCCATTCATAATTCAAAAACTTGCACCTCAATCCTGCTCTGGTTTTATGCAAACTAAGTCATAATGTTAATGATAAAGCAGAATACAATATGGAAGCAGACGGTGCCCACCCCAAGCCCATAGCTGAAAGACCCATTTTAGATTGACCCAGACTCCATAGTGGTCTGAGTCACTCTATGATGGGTCTATCAGCAATTGAAATAACCAATGGTCATTTCAACTTTATTATACAGTCAGCTCTCCATATTTTAACTATCAAGCATCCATAGTTTGAAAATATTTTAAAAATGTATTAATTCCAAAAATTAAACCTTAATTTTGGTATTTTATATAATGGCATATTTTTCTATGCCATTGTATTTAATGAGACTTGAGCATCCACACATTTTGTTATCCACAGAGAGTCCTGGAACCAAACCCCAGTGGATACCAAGGGCCACTGTACTTAAAAGCTAGAAATTTAAGAAGAGCCATCCTCTCCATCACATCTCCTAGAAGCATCAAGATATAGTTAAGACCATCAACACTTTCAAAGACAAATTTCAGGAAAATAAACCTATCAATGGCTAATAGTCATGATGATAACAAATTACCTCCAGAAACAAAGACAATATGGCTCTCAGTACTGGTTGCCAGGAAAAATGAGCCTCAGCACATTTGGTGATATGAGAGATCATAAGAGTTGTGCTGGACCAGATGAAACCTCATCTAGTGCAGCTTTCTGTTCCCATAGTAACTAGCTCCCTACAGTGGCATCACTAGGGGAGTGTGGTGGTATAGACCACACCGGGTGACACTCCAGAGAGGGTGCCATCTGATGGGATAGTACACCCCAGGGGGAGCAGGGATGGTAGGACTTGGAAGGCTGGGGGGATGTGGCTGCCTTCCAGGTCCCACACACCATGGCCACATGGGACTTGGAAGGCCAGGGGGGAGGTGGCTGGGGGTGCTGCTGAGAAGGTCAAGCGTGCCCCTCACCTCACTGCCACAGCACCACTTTATGTGCTGCGGCAGTGAGGTGGGGAGAGTGCCCTTTTGGCCTCATCCCTCAGAAACCCTGTCTCCCCACACCAAGTGACACCCCGAGCAGGGATGCCACTGGCTCCCTACAAGAAGATGTGCCACTAAAGCCACAATTTCAGGTGCTAGCCCTGGGACTTCAACCTAAAGGGGGCCAAAGGAAATCACTACACAGCCTTTATAACATCCAAAGGGATAGGAATGCTGAACAGCAGCAGCAATGTTCTTTGTTTCCCCAAATGTTAGCTTCAACAATCACATTTGGTATCATTATTAATACCCTAATGACAGTTATCTGATGTTCTTGAAATCATTCAGGGTTGATGCCAACCCTACCACTAGGCAGAGTGAAGCAGCTATTTAAGGGCATAGATGGTGGGTACAGGGTGGTTGCTTGCCATCATTTCCTTCTAGTCTCTACAATTCTGGAGATCAGGGCTCAGTTCCCAGCAAAGCCATGAAACTCATTGGGTGACCTTGGTTAGACAGCTGCTTCACACACATGGTCTCAGCTGCAGGAGAAGGCAATGGCAAACCTCCTCTGAACAAATCTTGCCAAGAAAACCCCATGATGGGGTTGCCATAGGTTGGAAATGAATGGGAGGCACACAATAACAATAAGTCCTCTTAACAGCTATGTGTGGTAAAGGAAGTCGTCCCATCACCACTGCTGAAGTAAAATTCAGCCGTACGTTTGGTTGGATACAGAATGTGGAATGGTGGGGCACCTTTGCTTCAGGACCAAAATATACATCTTATGTAAGACCATTCTCTCATAGCAAATTAAGAGGAACATCTTTATTGGCACAGGATATGAACTCTATGAAGGGTGCCACCACTGGAGGTATCAATGTCGAAATTAATGCTGCACCTGGAGTTGACCTGACTACTCTCCTCAATAAGATGAGGATAGAATATGAGGCACTTGCTGAAGAGAACAGACAAGACATTGAGGCTTGGTTCAATCAACAGGTGAAAGAAATACAATTTATTTCATGGGGGATTTTCTCGAAGGAAAGTTAAAGAACATATCTTTTTAAAAATATATACAAATTGAAAACTATTTCAGAGTGAAGAACTTAATAAGCAGATCAGCAACAATGCTGAGGAGACCAGTACCTACAAGAATGAAATTACTGAGCTGAGACGTAACTTGCAAAGCCTAGAAACTGAACTGCAGACCCAACTCTCACTGGTATGAAAATGCTTTCCATTTCTTTCTCTTTTAAACACAAATGAGGAAATATGTTTTCTACGCATATATATGTATATGTATATGTATATGTATATGTATGTATATATAATCAGAACTGGGGAAGAATAATCTTTTTGATCTCAAACTTTCAGAATACTGCAGCCAGCACAGCCACAGTCAAGCTGAGGATTTCCTAAAGCTGTGGTCTAAAAACCTAGTTTTTTTCCAAGTGAGATACAATACACCTAGATACTATGCACAGCCCAGCATTCCTGGTTCCACACTGCAAACAAAGCACTGGGAATGATTTTTTTTTCTTCCTGTCATGTCCATTTAGAGTAACCAATCCTAGCCTGGCACTTTTCAATGTCTTCTGCTACAGCTCCCATTATCCCTAGGCACCATGTTTCCTGGGGATGGGAGATACCAGGTTAAGAAAGGCTGATTTAGACAGTTAACATTTAAAGCAGTGCTGAGGAACATGTCACCCTTCAGATGTTGTTTGAAAACAAAATTATGTTGATACCTGAAGTAAAATTTGGAGACATGTCTACATCTGGCAAATATATATATATATTCTAAATATTAGAAAGTTGACCTTAAAAATTTAAGAAGGATGAAATTTGCTTTAGACTTGTGGGGCTATCCTCTGACTTGACTGTTTGATCTTTGGCAAGCATCAAATATCAAATGCCTTTAGTTGTGACACAATCTAAACAATATCGATCCTGAAAGACAATCAAATCCTATGCATCAAATATCATATAGAAATTAATATTGCAACTGACAATCAAATATCTAGTATTCAGCTTTGTAATTTGGAAGTGGAATTAGATGAAAACCTTTGGGTCTCAAGCAATTTGAACTTTAAGTTCCCCAAATACCTTGAAATAGGGGTGGGCAACCGAGACTCATTTCATCTGCCATTTGCCAAATGGGTAGGAACAATTTTTCTCTTTCCTGATAGCCTACTGTCACTGGAAGAAGAATGAAAGAGGAAAGAGTGTGCCCCTGTCCACTTTGGGTTTGGCCCCAATTACCACTGATGTCAGCCCCACAACCTCTGACAGATGACCCTCAAAGAATATGACACTCACAGAAAATTTTTTATCTAGCTCTCATTTTAATTTACAATGTCCCATTTTCCTCTTTCAACAGAAACAATCTCTTGAGGCCACCTTGGCACAGATAGAGGGTCAGTACTTTGCCCAGATTTCCCAAATACAAGGAGAGATTAGTGTTGTGGAAGGACAATTACAGCAGATCAGAGATGACATGGAGGGCCAAAACAGAGACTATGAACAGCTTCTGGACATCAAGATCCGTCTAGAGAATGAGATTGAGACTTATCACCGTCTGCTAGAAGGGGGACAGAGGTGAATAAAAAGAAATGTCGCAGAATTCTCTCTTTCCTTAATTCCATTGATCTTTCTTTATCCTCCTTTGTCTAAGGCAGTGTTTGGGTACCATCTTTCTTTCCTTCTTTTTTTCTTTCTTTCATCTTGGCAGGCATGGAAGTAAATATGAAAAAAAAAATTGTTATTCTGAGGAGCCTCCAGAAATAGCAATTCTTTTACTACACAAGGTGCAACCCATACACAGAAGTATTACTTCCATTTTCATTTTCTCTGTGTTTTACCTATTTGGGGGATTAGTATGCTCACCACTAGTTTCTGCAGAAAGGAAACTGACCCCCAGAGATCACAAAACCCTATTCTTTTTATTACTGAACTGCAATAACCATCAGCCCAAGCTATTACTCAAGTTGGCTAGGAATGATATGGGTTGTAGTCCAAGGAAATCTGGAGGGCCACAAATTTCCCACTCCAGATCTGTGTGTTCGTATATGCTTGAACACTGGTTGGTTTATTATAATTAAATTATTCATTGCTCAGTTATGATATCTAACTTGTATATCAAGTTTGGAGATCTTTTTCCCATCCCAAAAAGAAACGTGTATGTATTTTTGTTCATGTTTTAAATATAAGCAGTTTTACAAATATACACTTTCTGAAAGCATCCTTACCATTGGCTAAAATATGGGTGTGCTCATTATTACAAATATACAAATTTAGCATGCATATTTTTCTAAAGTATGCATGGTTTCATGCAGTTTTTTTATTTTTAGCACATTGGAGACTTCACTGTTGCCAGTCTGAGGAGATGAGAGACATTTTCAGGGAAAAACACAATCCAAATTTCTTTTGCCCCCTTAGTTACAGCTTAACACTCTCACTAAATGACAGCACATACTGAATTCTAGCAACCCAAAATGTTCTTATTGAATATATTTTCATTTTACATATCAAATTTTATTATGATTCATTATTAAACAACCAATTAGATATTGCCTTTTGTTACAGATTTTATCTAAATTCCATTTTAAAAAATAGTGATTTTCTTGGTACTGTTAAAATCATATCCATAGGTGCCCCCTTTATATCTGTTCTATGTCATGGCAGTAATATGATAAGTCTTGTATAATGTTGTTTGTTTTTACTGGTTATATAGTGATTTTGAATCTGGAAGCACTACCGGATGCAAAGCTTCAGGAATGAGAGAAAACGCTTCAGATGTTCAGTTTAGAGGACCAGCAGATTTGAGATCTAGAGACCTGAGATCTTGCAGCCCTGGATCTAGAGCTTTAGGTTCTGGAAGTTCAAGATCTATGGGATCACCATCTACAAATTCAAGCTCTAGAGGGTCAGGATTTTCTGGTTCTTCCATTTTGCAGTCTCAATCCAAAAGCTCTAGATGTGCAGACACAAGATATAGAAGTTCAGGATCTATGGGCACAAGTGAAGGTTGTGATGATTCAGAATCAAGATATGGAAGCACAGCCAGGGGTAATAAAATTTATTCTTATATTTATTTACATTTTCTTAAATTACACCTTTCTCGAAATAATTTTATTTTGCTGTAAATATACACCAAAAATACACCAGTGTGGTTTGATGATTTCAGTCTTGGGCTAAAATACTAGGGAAGCCACTAGGTCACACTCTCTCAGCCTCAGAGTAAGGGCAAAACCCCTCTGAACAAATTTTCCCAAGTCTGCATAAGTCAGAAATCATTTGAAGGTACACAAGAACAATAAAATATACTAAATAGTGGTAAAAAGTAGCTTACATACACTGCAGAAATAATCCAGTCTGTCACTGTTTTAACTGCCATGGCTCAATGTTATCGAATTCTGTGAAATGTAGTTTGTTGTGGCACCAAAGCTCTCTGACAGAGAATGCTAAATGTCTTACAAAAGTACAGTTCTAGAATTCTATTGTACTGACCCATGGCAGTTAAAGTGGTATCAAATGGGATTATTTCTTCAGTGCCGACGCAGCCTAAACTTCCAGAATGGTAGTGAGAATGCCATGTTACATTATGAGAATATCATTACTGTTTTAGAAGAATACTTCTGAAGGGGTTATTAATGAAATAATGGCATTACTTTACCCTACAGCCCTTTGGAAGTGGGCATCTCATGTAAGAATTAGCATGACCATGTGGAAAGGGAGACTGTGATTGCAGGGTCTTTTCACTACCTTATCCTTTGAGCTTTTGTGTCAAGGTACCACTTGTGTGGACATATCTAGGCTTTTAAAAGCATGGAGATTCCCATTCCTATACACCACCCTCTACCCGATGAGCAGTTTCTACAGTGAATTGTTGTCTATACAAGGTGTGCTCTGCATGTATCTGCTCCAGCTACCTCCCTTGTTTGTACCAATCGGTACATCTAATACCAACATGCTGCTGACATTTGTTAGTGCTGCACACAAAGGCCTTTTCTATTGTAAAATAAAAGTATACACTTTCATAAAAGAATCAATACATTCCATTTGGCATGGTCCATTTCTTTAGTATCATAACCATCAATTTATTAATTGTAGGTGCAGTACCAGTTTCTAGCCATTCAAAACCTAGGTACAATAAGCTGATTTATAATCTGTATTTTACATGAACAATGATAATACTCTTTCAGATAACTTAAAGAAACCCACAGTGTTTTAGCATTATCCCTCACATATTATTTGGTGAAGGCACTGAACTACATGTAGCCAATGGAACTGGATTTCAGGAAAAGACCAGCAAGCCCAATACAAAATTACACTACTAATCTCAACCTCTACCATTTAAATATGTCAGCCCATGATATTTTATTTAATTTCTAAGTTGTATTTGGAGGAGAAACTGTGATTCAGTGACTGAGCACATTTGATGCAAGGAGGTCTCAGGTTCAGTTCCAACCATCTCCAGAGAGGATTAGGCAAAACTCCAATGGGAAATCATGGAGAGCCACAACCAATCAGTATTGACAATATTGATGTTGTTGGGCCAATAGTCTGAGTCAGAATGACCAGGTTCCCATGTTTTAAGAAGTACATCCTTTTTCTATGGGGTTAACCACAGTGTCACACATAAGGAAAAGCTCCATATAAAAGAATTGCTGGTCTCCTTAATACTTAATTATTGTTATTATTATTGTTACACAGATCCACCAAAGACAAGAGTGATCAAGACCATTGTGGAAGATAGAATTGGGGACCAAGTGATCTCAACTCATGTACAGTCAGTTGAAGAAAAGCCAGTTATATAAACAGGCTTACATCCAGAAAAGAGAAGCCTTTGTGAGCATGGCAACAAAAGAAAAAGCTATAGAAACATGTCATTGCATTTGCCTTTATTTCTTTGCTTTTTTTTCACTCCTGCTTTTCTGAGCACACCTTCCTTCTCTGCAGTCTTAAGTGTGAAAACCTTGGCTTCATTCTCTGGCATTTTGCAATAAATATTTTCCTACTGTAGCAAATGAAATAATTTTGGTCATCATGATGCTTCATTTTAGGTTGTTGACCCCATCTTACCTACACAGTTCAATCATAGTGACTGTCAGTCATGAGCTGGTATATTGGTCCAGAGCATTGAAAGCCAAGAAGAGGGCCATAAACTTCTGACAGCCACCTTCCTTTAAAAAACAAAAATTCACAGCCCCTTTTCACTGAATTATTTTACAAAAACAAGATGTTGCTCTTCAGGCATTTGGGGGCTTTTTACTAGAACCTATTTTTCCTATGAAACAAATGGATCATTTATTCCTGTGAAATAGAGTGTGTATTCACATAGACTTCTCTGGTTGTTGATCATAGCTCAAAATGACACAAGGAATGCCACTATTTCATTATATAACATATATTTACTATATCTTTCAGGTCCAAATTTAACATGTTCCTTTTTAAAACCATCTATTTTAAATGAATCCTCACAAATCAGGATGGCAGAAATGACAGGAAAGGAATTTGCTTACATTTTATCATAACCATATTTTTCTGCAAAGAAGGAAAAATTATGACTTTAAAATTTCATGCTATACCATTATTTTTATTGAAAAGACTTAAATACATGTCAGTTTTGAGATGAAGCCTGAAAGCACCCTGGTTTAAGCTACTCTGGAGACTGGGGGTCAAACCCCTGCTGAGCCACAGAAATCCACTAGGTGACCTTGGGCAACTCAAACTCTCTCAACCTCATAGGAAGGCAAAGGAAAAACCCCTCTGAACAAATTTTGCAAAGAAAAGCCCATGTTGGGATCACCTTAGGATTTCCATAAATTGGGGATGCCTTGAAAGTACGCAACAATGACAGTCCTCCAGATCCCACTGATAAGAAATAGAAGCAACAGCTCCTCTTGAGTATTGACACCTGTGTGATGGGGAGGCTTTGCAATGGAGCATAAAGGAAAAAGAATAATCCAATACATCCCATCTAAAAAAAGGTACATACAAGCACATAAGCCACACTTACATGTCCGCATGCCATTAAAAGGATGCCAGCTGCATTGTTCACATATAGTTAAGACTACAGCAGATCCAAATTTAACTCTTCTTCCATGATGCCTCTCACCCCATCCATTATATGCGACACTCAGTCCTGTCTTCCATTATTTTATACAATTTATTTTGATCTAGTCACTGCAACAGTTGCAACTACCATTACATCAGTAATGACACTGGAATATTTAGATAACACACTGGAATATTTAGATAACAGTGTCCTCAAACATTATCCCAGTAACCCTGATAACATCCTGCAAAGCATATATGATGAAAAAATCCCTATATTCTGATTTAGATGGAGCAGTGCCCTCTACAACATCTGGGCCTCTGGACCATGACCAAGATCCTCTTGGAAGAGATCAATACACTTTGTTTCATTCAAATGATATCACAGGTGACTCTGGGTTCATGTGTAGGATATTTTTCAATGGATGGTTGATTTCATAACAGGCAACTGGGTGTTGGTGAAGGTGAGTATTCACTCAAGAAAAATCAAAGTGCTCTCACATCTGTGATTGACTGGATAAATGTCACTCACCTTCCCATCCAATCAAAAAAGATTCATATTTTACACATTCACAGGCCCAGTATAAATTAAAAATATTAGCCATCTTGGAAAAGTTACTATTTAGGCCACAATTTCCCACATCTCCTAACCAGCATAGTCAATGACAAAGGAGAAAATTAAGGTTTGTGTTTTGTTGTTTTTTCTGAATGCTGATACTAACATATTTGTCTTTCACAGAAGACTGGGAAGTTTGAGGCATTGTCGCCCAACATGCTGTGGCCAGTGGTAACCAGTGCTCAAGTAGTGCCCAGGTTGTGCTCAAGTAAAGTATGACTAGTTTCTCCTTCCATAGAAGAACATGGAGTGTATCACTAACACTCCTGAAAACAAATCTCTTCATGAAAAGTCTCATAACATATGAGTTAATGGTCTGTTGTGATCTGTGAACTTCCCTCTTCTTACAAGCCATAGTTTCTTGTTATGTGCCTGCAAGTTGACTCTGATTTATGGCAGCCCTGTCATAGGGTCTTTATTATTATTTATTATTATTATCCCGCCCCTCTGCGTAACACAACCAGGATGGCTTACAACATTAAAATATACATTTCATATCCCACAATCCCACCCACCCCTTAAAATACTATTAAACAATGACAATTTAAAACATGCTTAAAATGCTAATATAAATAAACAAATAAACAGTAACTGCAGCAGAATCAGAGCAAGATGGGCTGTCTTTTGATGGTCGGGATATCTATTCAGTAAAGGCATGCCAGAAGAGATCTGTCTCCTTTGAAACATTCACTCAGAAGAGGTTTGTCACTGACTTCCTATGAATATAGCATATCAGCACTTGATATTCCCTGGTAGTTTCCCTGATCCTGCCTTGTTTCTGAGATCAGACAGGATCTGCTGCCCTCGGGGTATTTGTTAACTAGCCTCAAACCACAAATTAAGCCCACAGTTTCCACTCTACTCTGTTTGTGTGTGTGTTTTGTTAGATCCATAGCTTGTCATGATGTCTGAACCCACAACTGTGGTTTGTCTCTGGCTTGTTTCCCCAGCTGCTCACTCTGAAATAGGAGCTGGCAAAAGGGGTATGAAAGAAACAAACCAGAAGTGGAGAAGACAAAGTCAATGTTTGTTTGGTTGTGTATTTTGCCACTTAAGCAACAGCCCATTATTATCACAAATCTTGGATTATGTGTGAACATGCACTTACAATATGTATTTAATTTAGGCTAATGCTTATGTTCATATTCATTGACAATATAATAGAATATTCATAATATTAGATTAGATTAGATTTACAGTACTAAGTATAATAGATCGTGAACTGGAAGAGCTTGGGTCTGAAGCCAGGAACATGATAAAAGAAGAATGAATAAAGACTCTTCCAACAGACAAAGGGAAAGTGAAAAAACCATGGATGACAGATAAAATGCTACAAGCAATAAAGGAAAGAAGATATACAAAACAAAAAGGAGATAGGAATAAACTAAAAACATGAATGCAACAGTACAATGGCTAGTGTGCAAAGATAAGGAAAATTATTACAATGACAAATATAGAGAAATAGAAGACAATAACAAAAAGAGAAGAATGAGAGACCTATTCCACAAGATTCAAGAAATCAAGGGAAAGTTCAAACCAAGGACCGGGACAGTCTACGACAATAAAAATAACATAATTCAAGACCAGTAAGGAATAAAAAGACGTTGGATACAATACACAGAAGAACTATACAAAAGAGATGACAAAATGAAGGATACAAGGAGGTAAGAGCCATATAAAGATGAACCCCAAATTCTAAAAACTGAGGTGGAAGCTGTAATAAAAGAAATGGCAAAAAACAAGACTCCAGGAACATATGATATACCTACAGAACTGTTGCAATCCACACTGACAAAGTCAAATCTAGTGCTAACCAACATACGTTAACAGATATGGAAAATAAAACGATGGCCAGCAGATTGGAAGCGATCAATATACATCCGCATCCACAAACAAGGAGACACAAGAGATTGCAGCAACAATAGAAACATAGCACTAATCTCCTATGCAAGCAAACTTAAGCTCAATATACTGCAACATAGGGGTTTTGCAAACCGGCCAAAAAGGCCGCCCTGGGGGTGGAGTTGGGGTGGGGCAGCTGCACACCGGTGGCCCTGACTCCACCCTAACCCCATCCTGATACCACACACATGTTTGCACAGCACGCAGCATCAGGACACCCTCTTGGCACAACGTGCACACACACTGAGCCAAAAGGGCGCAAAAAGCCACCACTGTGGTTGAAAAGGCAGCTTTTTGCTGCCCTTTAAAGGAGCATCATTTTGCCACTCTTTGGGGGGCGGCAAAAGCAAGGATCGTGACCATGGCATGCAGTTACCATGGCCCCAATCCACTGCTCCCAGGGGTGGCTTTGTGCCACCCCTTTAGGCTTGTCTGCATTGACCCATAGACTCCAACCACACATGGAGAGAGAAATCCCAGAGGTCCTAGCAGGGTTCAGAAAAGGAAGAGGCATCAGGGATCACATTGCAAATATACGATGGTTAATGGAGCATAGCAGGGAATTCCAAAAGAAAATCATCATGTACTTTATAGCAAAGCCTTTGAATTCATAGTCATGAAAGGCTATGGAATGCCCTTAAAGACATTGGCGTGCCAACACATCTGATAATTCTGATGAGGAATCTGACTCAGAATAAGAGGCTACTGCTAGGACAGAACACAGAGAAACAGAATGGTTCCCAATTGGCAAAGGAGTCAGACAAGGCTGCATCCTATCACCTTAGCTCAGGGGTAGGCAACCTTTCCCCTTTAAGGGCCGAGGGAATTCAGTTCCCAGAATCCCAGGAGCTATTGGCCAACATGGGACTTGGCCAACATGGCTGAGGCTTCTGGGAGCTGAAGTCCCTTGGCCCTTAAAGGGGAAAGGTTGCCTACCCCTGCCTTAGCTATTCAACCTATTTGCAGAACATATTGTAAGGAAAGCAGACTTGGACATGGAAGAGGGAGGAGTGAAAATAGGAGGATGAAATATCAACAATCTAAAATATACAGATGACACCATAATACTAGCAGAAAACCTCACAGACCTCGAACAACTACTAGGGAAGATCAAAGAAGAAAGTGCAAAGGCAGGCTCAATGCTGAACATAAAGAAAACAAAAATAATGATCAGAGAGAACTTACACACATTCAAATTAGACAATGAGAAAATAGAAATAGTAAAAGAATTCCCATACCTGGGATCAAACATTGTTCAGAATGGGGACTGTAGCCAGGAAATTCGAAGAAGATTAAGAATGGGGAGGGTGGCTATGAAAAAACTAGAAAAGATTCTAAAATGCAAAGATATACAACTCAGAACAAAAGTTAGAATCATACAAGCCATTGTATTCCCTATCACCATATATGGATGGGAGAGCTGGACAGTTAAGAAAGAAGATAGGAGGAAAATCAATTCATTTGATATGTGGTGCTGAAGAAGAGTGTTGAATCCCATGGACAGCCAAAGGGACAAACAAATGGGTCCTAGAACAGTTCAAGCCAGAGATATCCCTAGAAGCCAAGATGACAAGACTTAGGACGTTATCGCACGTGGGCCACGAAGCAATAATAAACTGGAAATGACAAATTCTGAAAATAAACCGAAAATAAACCTTGATTCCGCAAATGGTTTACACACGTAATTACCTTAATTGCGCAATTAAGGGAAGCTCCCGCTGAAACCGCATTTAACATTCACACACAAGTGAGAAAATCCCGTACATGTACTAGAAATGATCTTCTAGCACACGCGCACTATGCTTGCCGTGGCTGTCACCTGCCACGGCTATCACTCGCCGCTGCTGTCACCCCTTCCCCAGGTCGTCCT
>CM034710.1:30005927-30020399 GCA_020142125.1 Phrynosoma platyrhinos
TCCTCCCTCCCCCTCCACTCATGCATACAGTATTGCTCTTATAACATATTATAAAAGGAACTGGTATATTTGGTGAGTACTGGGTAGAATTCATAATTGCACAGGACAGGAGTGCCTTGAGACTTACCATGGGTCCATGGTCTCAAACAATCTGCAATTCCTTATTCATGGCTCTTACTAAAGAGCTGCTCCTGGATGTGTTGGATTATACAATTGGCCCTCCACATCTGCAGATTCTGCATCCACAGATTCAACCATCCATGGCCTGAAAATATTCCCAAAAAAATCCAAAAAGCAAACCTCATCATTTTATATATGCCACTGTATAATGGGACATGAGCATCCACAGATTTTAGTATCCAGTGGTGGTGGGAGGGGGTGTCTAGAACTAAATCCCAGCAGACACCAAAGGCCCATTGTAGCAGGGTGGAGGGAACATAATCTACATGGACTCCTAACCCTACTCTTGTGGACCTTAGACTGACTGCCACCCTTACCAGGAAATAAAATACATTGCTCAGAAAGAACTGCTATTCCTGGATGCTTTCAAGCACAGTTATAGTCATCCAAAGCAAGTTCAGCCACTTCCAATGGGGGGGGGGGGGGGGGAGACTGCAAATGGTCAAAGATCATGGGATTCATCAAACCTCTGGTGGGTATGAGATTGGAGAAAGTTGATAGAATGCAATTGTTCACCTAAGACATTTTGGAATTGCAACCCTTTGAAATGTTGCTAAATGTCAAAGCAAGCCTTGTGCTTGATTGGCATGACTGTACCCCATTTTCTCTCTCAGAGACAATCTCTTGAATCCACACTGGCTGAGACTGAAGGCCTCTACTGTGCCCAGCTCTTGCAAATACAAGGGTTGATTACCAATGTGGAGACCCAAGTACAACAGGTGAGGGATGACATGGAATCTCAGAACGCAGACTACAGGCAACTCTTAGATATCAAGATCCGCCTTGAGAATGAGATTGAGACCTATCGGCATCTGATTGATGGAGAAGGAAGGTAGGAAACAAAAAATAAAAAACAAAAACACTGGGAGTAAAACAAGTATGGATCCTAATGGTGCCCTAATCCAGCAATATATTTGGAACTTTTATTTATACAGTTTTAACATTGATGACAATGGTGCAAACAGTTGGCTGTTGAACATCAAATATTCTGTAAGGCAAGATTACATGCACAAACCACATGAGCGTAACTACTCCATGGTGTGTTGAGGCAGTGTGCCACTTGATTTATGTTTCAACAAGTTCTTTCTTTCATGCAGTAGTTCAAGCCAATTGGCAATAACAAAGTTACATGTACAGACAAAGGCTTAACTTTGATTTCCATAGAACACCATGTCTGACAATGCTTGCTTGTGCCATTTTCAATTCACAAATTCCTTATCTTGTGGCAATGCAAAACCATGGTCATCCAGATATAAATGATATTTTATTTTATTAATCTATGACTATAAAGAAATATACTACTACTACCATGGTCATCCAGAAACAACCTAAACCTCATTTGTTCCCTGTAAATGAAGAGCTGCACATTTAAGGGGAAGTCACTGCAACATGGGGTAATGGTTTGAGCACTGGATGATGACTCTGGAGACTAGGTATCAAATTCCCATTCAGCCATGGAAACCAATTGGATGACCTTGGGCAAATCACATACTCTCAGCTTCAGAGCAAGGCAAAGGCAAACCCCATCTGGAGAAATCTTGCCAAGAAAACTGTGTCATAGGGTTGCCACCAACAGGAATATCACTACCACTGCTATTTGGGTCTTCTGGGGACTGGGAATTTGAATGTCAACAGCAAGAAACAACAGTATCATTGCAAAGCTTAAAAATCAACTGAAAAACTTATAAACCAAAAGGACCTACTGAACTGGAAGCCAGGATAAAGAAACCTGCTATTTTCTATCCCTGTTTCACCCAATTATGTAAATGTAATTTACAAAACAATCCTACATATGTCTAGTGAGAAGTACTCTATAGTACTTTAGGAGAAGGAAGTTGGCTTTCAATTCTGTCTCCTAAATAGACACTGCTTAGCATATTGTACTACAGTCCTGTGCACAGAAGGTTCAGTGAGATTTACTCCCAACTAAATGTATATCAAGTTGCAATATCAATAGTTTTTTTGTGGGTTTTTTTCGGGCTGTGTGGCCATGTTCTGAAAGAGTTTCTTTCGGACGTTTCGCCAGCATCTGTGGCTAGCATCTTCAGAGGCTAGCATCTTCTGTGGCTAGCATCTTCTGAAGATGCTAGCCACAGATGCTGGCGAAACGTCAGAAAGAAACTCTTTCAGAACATGGCCACACAGTCCGAAAAAACCCACAAAAAAAACTATGGATGCCAGCCATGAAAGCCTACAACTTCACATTGCAATATCAACTTCGTGACTAAACTCAAAAGAAGAAAACCACAAGTTCATTCCAAGGTGAAGTGCTGAGTGGAGGATTTGAGCCTGGTCACGTGAATCTCACCACTACACTGTGCTGGCTTGCTGTGCACATGATTGTAGTATAACATGTCAAGCAGTGTCTATGGCATATTCAGGAGACAGAACTAGATGTTAACTTCCTTCTGCTAAAGTATTATATATAGGGTACAGACAAAGGCTGCATCTATACTGCAGAATTAATGCAGTTTGACACTGCATTAATTGTCATGGCTCAATGCTATGCAATTCTGAGATTTGTAGTTTTGTGAGATATTTGGCCTTCTCTGTCAGAATGGCACAACAAACTACAAATCCCAGGATTCCATAGGATGGAGCCATGGCAATTAAAGCAGTATCAAACAGCATTAATTTTGCACTGTGGCAGCAACCAAAGAGGGAGATAACATACATTATATATTATATCTTTATAATAATTTCAATCAGAGATCCTTGGAATTCTTGTGGTACAAAAGATGACTAACCAGATGACTTTACTTCCTGATAATAGCAAATTTATCATGCATAGGGTGGCATTATTCATCATAACTGCAAGAAAGTTATGCAAATAATTCAAGGATATGTCTAGACTACACTGAACTGCAGACAGGATTCATTTTAAAGCTATCCTTGTCGAGAATGTTATGGTTGTAATAATCTTTAACATTTCATTACATCAGCCCTGTAAAGGTCTATGTGATATAAAGAATTGATGTTTCATACTTATGTACTATCAACATGTGAAATATAGCTCAGCAAGAGCAACAGGAGCAACCCCATTGTGTGTTACAGTGAATTTGGCTACAAAGGCAACAGAGACACAGGATCAAGAAACCTGGGATCTGGAACAGGCTTGGGATTAAGAAGTATGGAGTCTGGTGCAAAAGACTCTGGATCTGGAACAGAATCCACTTCTAGAGGAACTGCAGCTACACATACCAATTCCACATCCAAAGAAAAAGGTAATGGTCACTGTTGGGGATTTTAAAAATGTGTTTAATATGCTTGTGGTTGATTCTAACATAACATGTAGCACAGTGTCTGTAAATCCCCACTTATTCCGTTCTTGCATACAAAGACAAATAATTTCATAAAATTTTATCCACTTTGGAGTTTTGTGTGGGAGGTTGTTTTTTGTTTTTACAAATTTTTAAGCAGAAAAATTCACTTGATCAAAGACTTGGGGGTTTTTTAATGCAAAAATACAATTTTCCAGTAAAAAAAATTGGGTTACAGGACAAACCAATTTTCACAACAACAGAAATCCCAAATTATAACAACAACAAAAACCTCACAATGTATGGACATTTTCTTGATGCAGAGCCTTGACGTTGAGATACAATTTCTTGTCAATGATTAAAAATATGTACAAGCATTCTTTATAATTCAATAAACTCTTTCCTTTATAAGTTCTATCAGTACAAAGAAGAAGTGCATCAGAAATAGTTATATATGTAGTTTTTGCGTTAACAAAATGCTAGGAGACTGATAAGGTGCATTTTGGATACCCAGGTTGCACAGCACTCATTCACAGATGCCTCACTGACTTATCTGCTGATCTGAGCAGTCTCGCAGCTATTGTGGTCCACAAAAGGGATAATGTCCTGTTTGCATGAGAAACATCATGTATCTTTTTTCTGTATGCAAAGGGTACCTTTGAGTCTATGCAGAAGTTGTAGCATAAGCTTTCATAGACTTGGTCTACTTCCTCAGTTGACAAAAGCTTATGCTACAACTTCTACACAGTTAGCATTTAAGGTAGGGGTAGGCAACCTTTCCCCTTTAAGGGCCGAGGGACTTCAGCTCCCAGAATCCCAGGAGCTATTGGCCAACATGGGACTATTGGCCAACATGGCTGAGGCTTCTGGGAGCTGAAGTCCCTCGGCCCTTAAAGGGGAAAGGTTGCCTACCCCGATTTAAGGTGTTACAAGATTCCTTTGTATACTGATATTCCAGATTAACATGGCTATGTATCTCAATTCTTTTCCCTATAGTGTGTTATTTATACATTTATTTGCTAGATGTGTCAGATAAGTACCATTCTTTGGAAAATATACAAAGAATTGGCCAAGATCAGCATCAACTTGGTACAGCACAAGGTTCTGCTAGGTAGGCTCTTCTCTATCCCTTTTATCCACACGTGCACCATGTCCCTCTCTGCTTCCTGGGCAACTTCTCCTATGGCTGTGGAGGAACAGAAGGGGCAAGAAGCATCTGGCTATGTTTCTATAGCCAGATGCACCAAGAATACAACCCTCCGGACCTCCAGAGGACTGGAGTCTCCTAAGCAAGACACTGATGAACTCTGGAGAACCACACCAGCCACTTCCCTACTACAGGAATGCTAAAACAGAGGAACAGATGACATGGCTCTTCAGACCCCACCAGACCCCAATATCTTGCTCCAAGAGGTCCTTCCCCAGAATGAGACACCTGCATCATCACCAGCATAGGCAATTTCCATAACCAACCTGCCCAAAACGCCTCATTCTGAGGAATGGTTCCCTCAGAGGAAGGCATTATGGATGGAGCAAGAGTGGAAAAAGAGTGGAGAAAGAGTGGAAGAAACATGGTTAGCTGGAGTAGGAACTGAAGTAGGGTCTGGGTGATTCTGATTCTGGTCCTTCTGATTCAGCAGTAGACCTTGCTCTACCCCTGCCAAAGAGATGCACAGAGGACAGTTTCATTGGAAGAATCTCACATCATTGTTCAAAGGATGAAATATATTAATTTTATATTCTGTAACCTTCTTGTGAAAAAATACTGTTGGAGATTAAAATTACAATTACATGTACTTTTGTTTTGTTTCTTTCAGAAACAAAGAAAACTAGAGTGATTAAAACAATCATTGAGGAAGTAGATGAGCATGGGCGAATAACATCCTCCAAGGTGCAGTCTGTTGAAGAAAAGACAATCATATAACCATCAACATACTATACAGAAGGACTTTTTGGTTTGTAATGATGCCATTACATCAGAAAAAAGCATATCTTTTACACTGATGTGTCTACATACTGAGAAGCCAATTGAAATCTTTCCTTTCCTTAATAAGAAGTCTGTTTAGACAAGCGGAGTTATCTCCCTAAAATTTGCTTAGATTGGAAGTAGGTTCTATCACTAGCTAATAAAAATTTCTATTCCTGAAATAATAATTACCTTAATTACTTTCATATAAATGTATTTCCAAACCTGATTTTGTGGATCACAAACAATTTAGTCTGTCATCGTGGAAGGAAAATGTTACTTCCAACCCTTCACTTTACAAGGAATATGGCAGGATTGCATGACATGGCATGACTGTTGAGCACCAAAGACTCACAATATTTTGCAGCTGCTTCATATACTATAATATTTTCTCTCTAATTCCAACAAGTATTTTGAATGTCTTGGATAAGGACCTAATAATGCTGAGGCAGACCTGTGTTGAGATTTGAGATTTGGGTTGAATCCAGTATCAAGTACAAGACCAGAAGGCTGTGTGTCTTTATTGCAATCCTCCCATCCATTCCTTTGAACTGCTGTGCTGATCCAGCATACCTCAGTTAAGACATCTAATTTCCAAAGGATCATAATGATTAACAGTATGCCACATGAAGGGCTTATGAGTGCAGGCTAGTGAGTGCCAATACTGGGCCAACATTTTCCTGCCTTGTTTATGCTGTCTGGTCTATCTGGTCTTGTCTACAATTCATACTAAAGCACATGGAAACTGAAATTGGTGGGATGTCATAATGATTCTTCAGGGCAGCTGAAGCAAAATTCTCACATACACATCCCATCTTACTGCAATATTTCTAGTGATCCTTTCCAGCTCACCTGTGTTGTTTCTTTGTTCTGCATTTACTGCCCATAAGGTAAAGGTAAAGATATTCCCCGTTGACAAGGTTGTGAAGTCATGTCTGACCATAGGGGCAGTGCTCATCTCTGTTACTAAGCCGAAGAACCAGTGTTGTTAGAGACTACTCTGTGATCCTATGGCCAGCATGATTGCACAGAACACTGTTTACCTTCCCACCAAAGTGGTACCCATTTGCATGCTTTCAAACTGCTAGGCTGGCAGAAGCTGGGATTAGTGATGGAAGCTCACCCCATCACACAGCACCTGGGCCTTGAACTGCCAACCTTCTGATCTTGCAATCAACAAAGTCAGCATCTTAACCACTTGAGCAACCGTGTTCCTCCCATACTTGAACTGAATTTTTTAAAATCAAGTTCTTTTCCTGTCCAAAATATGAAGAAATTGGCAACATTTAGTCAATTCCTCCTGAACAAACTGGAGAAAAAATTACATCCATTTTATTGGCTATATCCAACAGGTATATTTCCACCACAGGGAGAGTAATATTGCACTTTTTGCCATAGAAATGGTAATGATGATGATCTTATTAGAAAAAAATGAGGATACAGCTATCACCTAGTACTAACATTGTCTGTTATTATTATTAACAACAGGAATTCACTTATATCCTATCTTTTCCTGAAAAATGGCTTCAAATCCATTGTAATAGTTAAAGTACTCAAAGCAACCAGGCCTGGATGGATGAATCAGTTTCCCTTTCTCCTATGCTCATTTAAAAAAAAAAAAAGAATCTAAGATTCATTTTATCCCAAACATGGAGACATTTGTGAATTTGACAAACTCTCATTTTAAAAAAACTGAACATAATTTCTCATCCATCTTAGAGCCTGAGATAAATTGTGTGGAAAGTGTCTGAGGCTGCTTCACATAGCCAGCCTGGATATGGCAAGTGCCTCCTTTTTAGCACTAGACTCAGAAGTTAAAACATTCAGCTATAGAAAACAGGCTAATTAAAATACTATTATAATACAATTAAAATGCAGAACATATATTAAATACATTATTGCAAATTATTACATCTCATTTAGACAGAAACAGCTTAAGGCTGTCAAGTTTTACTGTTGCCGAAGTAATGAGTAGAGTACACGCCTATTTCTTTACACATGCGTGTAACTGATCAGTGTACAGCTTTCATCTCCAACATGTTTGTCCAACCCTTCTCAATTACCAGCTATGTTTCAACTTGCTATTTGTATGCAGGAGCAATAAAATGAGAAGTGTAGATAGAATGACTCCAAGCAGAGCAAATCATCTGTCTCTAGAGCCACGTGGATCTATTTCTACCCTGACAGAATGGTGCTTATGGCAAATCATAGGTTCAAAGCTTCTTCAGAAACACAGGTTGCAACTACACCGTAAAAATAATGAAGTTTGACACCTCTTTAAGTGCTATAATTCCATCCTAGGGAATCCTGGGATTTGTAGTTTTACAGTCTTTAGCCTTCACTGCCAAAGACTGATGGGGTGCCTTATGAAACTACAAATTCCAGGATTCTGTAGGATGGAGCCATGGCAGTTACAGTGATGTCAAACTGCACTATTTTGCAGTATAGATGCACCCACAGATCTCAATGTTAATATGGCATACTCTGCATTCATTGCAAACCTTCAGGGTACTGTTTCAGTACATGCACCATGTTATTTGGGCTTTAGAACAAAGGTTGCCCTCACCATCAATTTGTACCGCAATTTCCTAGAATGGCACTTGATCTGAGCATGTCACTGAGGGAATTTGCCACAGATCAAGATGAAGACTAACACTGTGGTTGCCATCCTTTTTTCTACTGCTGCCAATTGTTCATCAGGAAACAACAATTGCAGCTGGTAGGGGGCACAGTTGTAAACTCTCTCTCACACACACACACTTGTTTTATCCTCCAGATCAGGAATGAATTACAAGAAGTTGTTGGACCACAACTGAAGGGTGATGGGAGCATCAAGCCAATATTTGCAGGGCCACAAGTTGCCATCCCTGTTCTAACCCATGTCTAAGTTGGCATATCATTACTTGGCAATTCAGAATTGGATTGGATTCTTAGTCCTCAGACATCTGAGTCTGAATCTCAAAAATATGAAATATACTAGCATGGGGAGTTTCTATTCTGTGGAATAATAGGCACTTATTACTGTAAAAGCAAGGATTGTGTTACAATGTGTTAAAATTGCATCTGATCAAGTTCCCAATTTGCTCCATTGAAAAAATTGTATGGATTGAAAATCCAATAACATAACATTGTGTACATATCTCTTTACACTCATCTCTGATTTAAAACCAAAAAGAGTATGGAAACAAGATAAATAAGAATTATTCATATAGTACCTAAACTGTCCTATTTCCACCAATATCCCATTCCCATGGAAGTGTCAATGAACTGACATAAAACACTGAATTATCGTTCATTTACAAGGTGAACCATCATGGATTCTATTTGTCCAAGCACAATAACACACATCCCAGCAGAAACTGTATTATTGCCTAATATAACAATAACTAAAATTGCATTTAAGACCAAGCTTTCAGAATGAACACAGGGGCAGGTAAAGCTCAGTTCCACATGAATTTAAAGCCACATCAGCCCACAAGGATCCAAAAAGGAGAAAGCACACTTAGGAATGATGGAGCTGTAGTAAAAATAAGGAATTGATATTTTAGAACTGAGACAATGCCCCAATCTACCCCCATTACTTCACTCTCCATTTCTGTGCTGCTGTGCTGTGGCTGTCTGCACAGGTGTCCTTCTGAGCCATACAACACAGCTACTGCCACCACAGGTCACCCACAATAATAATAATAATAATAATAATAATAATAATAATAATAATAATAATAATAATAATAATAATAATAATAATAATAATAAATTTATTTCTATCCTGCCCCTCTGCATACGCAATCGGGGCAGCTTACAACATTTAAAATTACGCAAAAAATACAATATGTATCCAACAACCCCCCCACCCCTAAACAATAGATCAGTATAAAAACATAGAACTTGTGCAGTCAGAACAAGGCACTCAGTGATGGTCACATGCTAAGTGTCTCTTTCTGACCTCAGAATGAGTGATCCTCTGATGCATTGGCCAGGCTCAGAGAGATGCCTATGCGAACAGCCACAGAGGAATGGAACAGAGGACTCCAGATTTTCCTGGAAGATCCAAAGCAACAAGTAACTTTTTTTACTCTGTGTTAACATTATTATACCCTGGTTCTGGTGTAGAGCATGCCGGATGTCAGCCAGATTGCTCGTCCCAGAACCAGGGTTTGGGCAGTGCATAATCCAAACAGGATGACACCAGAACAAGGGGGGGGGGGGCTTTTGGCCCATGCAGACAAGGCCAGAAAAGAGCCATGGTTTGGAACAGCAGTTTCAGGGAAATTCTGCAGAACTATTAGTAATAAAATCATGATGATCTATATGTGAATTAACTTGCTATCTTCTCAATCACAGAAAATTCTTTAGCCTGCTAATACAAATTCCCACCTCTTCACATCTCTTAGAACATGCAAAGACAGGCTACATATCAAATTAACAGTTAGATTAAATTTCAAATATTTTTTAATCATCATCCAAGAAGGCTGCAGTTAATAAATCAGGCAAATTGCAATTTTGTGTCAAAGCCTGGCAAGGCATTTGAGATCTGTTTTTCTGCTGGATTTTTTTTTTAAGAACTCAATAAATACATTCCCAAATGGAAAAGCCTAGCATATGTGTTGTTCATACATGTCACCTGCAGCTTTGTTTGGCTTCCTTTTTCAATTAGAAGAGTTATGCCTGCAGGCTTGGTATGTTGAAGAGAATGCAATCTAATTCAAGTTAAAAGAAAGGGGAGGCAGAAAGAGAAAAAAAGAGCAAGGGCTGCTCATTAAAATTTTAAAAGATAAAAAGAAAAGTACAGCTGGCTCTATTCCACCTAGTTCTATCCAGAATTTTGGCATAATAAATACCCCCAAGGATACATATTTCTGCAGAACTGGACTTGGTAACATGTTTTTTTTAATCAGGCAAAACAATTATCCTATTATGGCTATTAAGACGCTGACTTGGCAACAGATTTCTTTTGCTGGGATCAAGGCGGAAATGATACACCCTTTAACTCTGTATATAAATGTCAAAAACCCACCTACTCAGCACACTCTTTCTAATTGGCTTACCTAGGACACGCTGTACTTCTTGCTCAAACACTATGGCTCTCTCAGTCCTTACTTCGGGCTCTTCCCGACAGCTTTCATCATACAGCATTGGAGGAGGTGGTGGAGGAGGGTCTATCAGATTATCTAGTGGTGGAGGATTTAGTAGTGGTTCCAAATTTGTTGGGGGATACAGTGGAGCAGGTTATCCTGGAGGAAGCCTTGTTGGAGGTGGCTTGGGTGGAGGCTTTTCCAGTAGCAGCTTTGCTGGTGGCTTTGGTGGAGGTTATGGAGGTGGCTTTGGTGGTGGGATTGGAGGTGGCTTTGGTGGTGGGATTGGAGGGGGAGATGGCGGTCTCCTCTCTGGTGATGAGAAACAGACCATGCAGAATCTTAATGACCGTCTTGCCAACTACCTGGGCAAAGTACATGCTCTTGAAGCGGCAAACACAGAGCTTGAACTCAAAATCAAGGAGTGGTATGCCAAGTTCAGCACCCCTGACACCAGCCGAGACTACACCAAGTATTTTAACATCATTGAAGATCTGCGGGGCAAAGTAAGTAATCCATGTGCTATCAGGATTTGTTGACTGTGATCAACATTTCCCCCAGGTATGAGTGGCAGCAAGAATTTTGTGCAATATACAACTAATTTATAGTTTTCCCATGCACTACGATATTTAAGAAATAGTTTGTGAAGGTTGTGCACCTTGCAAAATCCCCAGCACAATCAATACACTCAGAGCTAGGAGAAAAAGGCTGTTGTCAATCTGAGGAAATACATACACAAACTGTCACCCTTGGACATTTGGAAATGAAACTTGCTTTATGGACAAGGCTTGGATCTGTTAATACCTTCAAAGCAAAGCCTTGCTCTCTAGCCATAGCTCAGTGCTCAATAACTGGTCATTTGTACCTCTTGTTAAGCAGAGGCAACAAGCCTGCATTTAAGATTTGATCAAGCCAGACTCCATCTCTCAAGGTTACATTCTACAAAATCATTTTGGCTGATATAAAATGGGTAAGGCATGAAAAGTAACTCTTTGCAATCATTCACAGATTTGCTAGAGAACTACTACTTCTTAACTGGATCAGTTGCTTTTTCTACATAGGAAGATATTTTACAGAGTCAGAACACTGGACATTTTGTCTTCCCAGACTAGAAGTGGTTTTCCAGGGCCCAAAATTAGAGACACAATCCTCCCTGATCATCTGAGCTAAGAAGAGCATTAGGGATGCTAGGTGGGGAGATTCTGGAGGCTGTAGTCCAAAAGAATAACTTGTCTCCTCTCTGATCACAAGAGTTGCCTGAAGATCTAGAATCTTCACCTATTTGAAAACTACATGTGTTATTCATCTAAGCTATCAGCTTAAGTCAAGTAGAGGAGACTATATTTTTACACTGCAAAAGAGGCTGGCCCAAGACATTTTGCAGCCTGAGGCAAAACAACAAATTGTAGTCCATCCTCCCATTCACCCACACACATACACACTGCCAGATCAAAGTGCATCGTATTCAAAGCCAGCTGAAATGTTTTGGTACAGCAACCCTTTTTCCTTAGTAGTAAAAATACAACAGTAATAAATTAAATGATAATTTCCTGCCTTTTTATGACACCCAAAATCTGGTGCCTGTGAAGGTGCCCCACTCTGCATGACACTGCAAAATTACATGGCCCACATTTATGTAGAAATTCTGGATGAGAAGGGTATGAGTTTTTTTTTTTTAATGGAGTAGCAATCTTAAATGTAGATAACTAAACTGAAAGAAGGAAAGTGGGAGACTAAAGGTTTGCAGGAGGGACTGTGGTGGTTTAAATTGTGAGATGTTGGAAAACAGACATTTTAATGGTGAAAAGACAGAGTTTGGTAGCTACAGCTTGCAGAGTCTACCAGCCACCATACCAAGTAACTGTTAAAGTATGGGCTGGACATACTATTCAGATAAAGGAATTTTAAAAAAGACAGCAGGAAAGATCATCTTTCATAACAAGTTTTTAAAAATAAATAAAAAGAAATGAGCACTAAACAGCAATACTTTTTTAAAACAACATTTATGTTTTATTTACACTTTTTAAATGATCAGATCTTGTATATTACTGCACTCTCTCTCTCTCATATCTTCAGATAGTTTGGGCTACAACTCCCATCTGCCCCAGCCAGTATATGTGGCAGTCTGGGGCTTATGGAGGGTGACAACCCAAAACTTATCAAGGGCAGGTTGGCTAGCCTTAGCGGAAACCCTACAGCAATCAAGATCCCCTCCTAAAATCTGTATATTTTATCTTTTGCCTTTTTAATGCTTTTTAATGTTTTCATTGCTGTGAACAATAACTTTTTCTATGTTTTTGCTTATGTCACTGTGTGTAGTTTTATCTGTATTTGTTTTTATGTTTGTTTCTTTGAGTTTTAGGAGAAAGGCAGGATGTAAAGGAACAAATTAGAATAACAGAATAACAGAATCTCACCCTTGAGGGTGTGGCAGATTCCCTTCAGAGATTCATCTCTACTGAACTCTCCTCATCACAAAAATATTTAAAAAATAAGCACAAATAAACTAAATATCCTTCAGGCACCCACATAACCAGTCTAGTTTACTACCTTATATGATTTCTTTTCCCAGCTTTAGCATGTAGCAATAGCATGTAAATTTCTGTACTGCTTATCAGCACTCTCTAAGCAGTTTAAAATTCACTGCGTATTTAATTTTCCAATATGATATATTTGGCGTAAACGTGCATATCTGAAAGTGCTTGCACAGGAGCTAGACAAGCAGGGAACTGAGCTGTGCTCAGCAGGTAAAAACTGTAACACTATGCATTATATTCTTGGTGGGGGAAATTGGTAGAAATTATATGTCCAAATTGGTAGGATTACATTTGAGCACCTGTCTGTTTCTGTGTGCATAGAATGTACAGTACATCCAGCCATTATCATCACTCCAGTATATCAGCAGTCCTAGTAGACAAAAAGTCTATGCAGCCTGATATAAAAGGTCCAGAGTACCAAAATGTATTTGATTATGATTTCTAGATTTCACTGCAGCTACATTTTTGTTTGATTACAGATACTTAGACAAACCATTGAAAATGCTGGGATCGTTTTGCAAATCGACAATGCTCGCCTAGCTGCCGATGATTTCAAACTGAAGTAAGTTCCAAAATCCTGGTGAGAAAGGATGATAAGCGATGATGCCCAAGTTCTCTCTTTTTTCTTAGCTTTAGCCACCGATTTTTAGCATGGGGCAGGGAGAGATGGGATCGGCCGATCACTGTCCTTCTTTGTGGAACGCAAGGTGGACCTGTGGTGGTGCTTTGTTCTTTAGAGTCAAAATATACTGTACTCATCATTCTTAACATTAACTTTCAAGGTATGAAAATGAACTCTTCCTGCACCAGAATGTGGTGAATGATATCAATGGCCTGAGGAGAGTCTTGGATGACTTAACCATGCACAGGTCTGACCTAGAGCTACAGATTGAAAGCTTGAATGAAGAGCTTGTTTACCTCAAGAAGAACCATGAGGAGGTAAGACAACACAATGTGGAACTTTGCATTCTAATCCTTACTGTGGTGCAAAATTTCTAAAATCAGATGCTGGACTCGGGTCTTATCCAGGAGCTGGAAAAATAGCTTATCCAGGTACCTGAGGGATTCTGGGATTTGTGGGAATACTGTGAGCTGCACTCCATACCAGAGTAGCCGTCAAACTAGGAACTGGATTTTCTTAACAGCACCATTGTACCCTGGAAGCACAGACATTTACACAGATCATTGACTTGATGTGTAAGGCAGATGAGTGTGGAAAAAGGAAGTAAGAAGTAGCTCACCTATAGGAAAGATGGCATCATACTTTAAAACTATATTTTTAAAACACTAAGCAGGACAATGAATGAGATTTAAAAGGTGATATTTAAATAATTTCAGTGAGCTGAAATATATATATGGAGATGTAGTTAAGATGCTAATTCTGACTATCAAAAGATCGACAAGTGGGCAGTTTGAGGCCCGGATGCTGCATGATGGGGTGAGCTCCCATCACT
>CM034710.1:30056219-30067066 GCA_020142125.1 Phrynosoma platyrhinos
CACTTTATTTTCAGTTTTCTGGGCCACGTGTGATAAGGTCCTATGGCTGAGCAAGGATTCAAACCCTAGTCTCCTAAAGTCTTATATCAGTGAGACCACTACCTCAGGCTGGCTTAGCAAGATACACAAGTATTATTCATTCTGGAGGTTGGGGCGGCTGCAATTTAAGATATTTACTTCCCTAGACAGATCTTAGACTCCACCTACCTTTAATCAGTTCAGATATTAAAGAAAGAAGAAAGATAGATGAGTTTTAATAGATGCTTCCATCTCGGCATCTGTAGCTTTTGAATTCAAATGCAAAGGACTCTGGTGTCTTAATTTTAGTTGATAGCATCTTGTTTGAACATGCACATCAGTGTCAAACACCATTTCCTGTGGCATTTGCTTGGCAGAAGCTTTGATAAATCTTTGGCTAGATTATGTTGTTCCCCAGCTTTCTAACTTTGAACTGTCAAATTGACTGATTATTATCTGGACCAATGGAGTTCACCTACAAGACACACATTGTTAGCAACCATTGTGACAAAAAGGTATGTAATCATATCTGGGGCTGAGGAGATGTTCGCAAAGGCACTTGTCACAGCTTGAATTAATAGAGCACAGCCTCCATCTTTACAGATCTAAACTATACAAGGAGAGATGCAATCAGTTAAAGAGTCTGCAATGTGGAGTTGGAAGAAAATGTTGAAGTTCATAAAATACACAGATAGGTGTGAAGTCATAATTGTGCAGCAAATGGTAGATCTGGATCTCATGTTAGATCTCCAGAACTTTCTAGATGGATCAGTAAGGATTTCTAATTCCTAATCATTTAACAGTAACAAAAACAAAAAAGTTCCCCCTGCTGTTAACTTTTACAGCTAAAATGAAGAAACCTTGAGACAATCAAAAATGGATTTTTGTGCGGAAGGTAGAAAATACGACAAACACCTCTCCTTAAGCTTGGAAGTAAAAAATAAATGAGCAAAAGCAAAGTATATAATCAACTATTTGCTCCCCTTTTATGACATTCAAAATCTGCTGTTTTGATCAGCTTAAATAGTAGAATCTGGGACTTGTACAACAAAGTCCCAGCAACTCAGGAATTTCAGCCCAGGTAAAATGAAGTGTGTGGCCTCTGGAGAGGACATCTTGTCTGCAGTGGTACCTCAGTCTGGGATGTTCTTCTCTTCTATTTTGAAGAAAGGCAGGGAGTGGAGCACCAGCATCACAACCCGTAAGCCTTGGAGCAATGCAGGGCATGGGTGGGGGGACCTCGCCAAGAGCTGATGATGACCCTTCCATAACCTCCAGTACTAGCATAGGACCTAGAAAAATCCCTCACATGTTATGTGTGCTGTAGGTAAGGCCACCCAGGAGGAGAGCTCTACTGGGAACAGCAGCAACTGTTGCAGGGATTTTGCACCTGCCCATCTGCTTAAAAACACTTTGGGGTTCTTCTTCCTGGTTCTGGGTTGCCCTGATACCTGGTTACCTAGGTCTTACTCAACTTCTGGGCCATTTAACTAGATTGCTCTCATGCTATAATCATTGCTATAATCAGCTGACTCAGCAGTTCCAGTCCACCTCCCAAACCTTGCTTACCCTGCCTCATAAGAACTTGCCTCCTAGTCTCAGATTTAAACCCTGAAATCTCAGGAAACAGGAAACTGCTGATCTGGCAATCCTAAATATGCATAGCATTCAGCACCAAAGCATTAAAACACGCAGTGTAATCCTGCTGCATTATGTATATACTGTATACTGGCTGAGTCTCCCTTATTCAAAAAGCTTGGTACCAGAAGTATTTTAGATTTCAGATGATGATGATGATGATGATGATGATGGATTTTGGAATTCCTTAATTTGCATATGCATACACAATGAGATATTTTGGAGATGGGACAAAAGTTGAAACAGAAAATTTACACATACACCTTATATACATAGCCTGAAGACCATTTTATACAATATTTTAATACTTTTTGGCATGAAACAACATTTGTGTACAATGACCACCAGAAAGCAAAGGTGTCACAAGGGAGATTATTGCACAAGCATAAAATCCTGCCTTACCTCTCCCGAATTCAAGTCTAATTCAGGCTGGAGCCAGGTCCTATTGCATGATTTTTCCCCAAAAAATCACCATTCAAATATAACCAGGCTCCAATACAGCTCACTTAACTCACTTCACAGACATTTTTCAAAAGTTGGAAGTTTTAGGACCCAGCTCCAGTGTGATAGGCCCCAGGTCAAGCCCAAATTAGACTTGAATTCAGGAGAGGTAAGCCAGGATTTTATGCTTGTGTGATACTCTCTTATCTCAGGCACCCATGAAAAAAGTTTGGGACTTTTTTTTTAATGTGTCAGATTTCAGAATGCCAGGTAATGGAGATTGAACCTGTGCCATTGGGTGGCACCCCAGAAGAGGGGTGACACCCATTTACCCCGCCTTCTGTGCCATCGCCTTGTTTTCTTCATGAGAACAGTTTCATGGGGAGAAAGACGCAGTGGCACTGATGGATGATGATTTTGATTGTATGCTTTTTGGAATTTATGACATATAGAAGAGGCCCTCAGCTGAACTGTACAGTGGGCCCTTGGTATCTGCTGGGGTTACCAAAATCCATGGATGCACAAGTCCCATTAAATAAAAATGATAAAATAAAATAGTAAAATTGTATCCTTTATATAAAATGGCAAAATCATTGTATGCTTTATGGAATGTGTATATATACCGGTATATATATATATATATATATATATATATATATATATAAATTTAAGCCATGGATGGTTGAGTCCATGGATAAAGAACCCGTGGATATGGCGAGCCAACCGTATTTGCTACAAGATGGTGAGAAAGTAGGTAGAATCTTGGTCGCATCCACACTAGTCATGTCAATGGGCTCTGAGTGTGAGAACCTCAGAGCCATGATGAATGATGATGAATCAGTGTTGGTGCTCAAAGAACAGAAGCCTGTCACTTTAAAAAAAAATCTGTGTTTCCCTCCCTCCTCATCTTCCCTCCTTTCTCTCTCTCTCACTTTTACTGCAGATTGGGAATGCTCTGCAGCAGCCTTCGCAGCCTTTCAATAAGGTTCAGTTAGCCAAAGTGGAGGATGGGAGCAGCATGGAACTGTCCCAGCTCCTCAATGAGATCAGGGCAAACTATGAAAGGCTCATCACCCGAAATCAGATAGAGACCATCCTCTCAGCAGGGACCCAGGTAATGATCATATACAGACAGGCACCTACCCGAATAAGGAGACAATCCAATGTGTACTCAGTTCCTCTCTCAGCCTCTGTGAGGTACAGTATTTCCTTTTTCAATGCAGCATTTTATTGGGGAAGGGAATCAGATTTCTTTACTTCTTCCCCCCTCCCCTTATCCCCTACTGCAGTGTGTCCGGGAGAAAATATGCTAAGGTATATAAAAAGAATGCTAAGGTCGAATTGTGTCACCTTGCATTCAGATATTTGCCTAAATACAATGACAAGGCTTTTGCAGTTTATCTATCCCTCCTCGTCCATGCGCTTTAAATACATTCCTACTCTTATGGTTCATTTTGAACTAATTCTATCTTGCAAAGAAAACTAATTATGCTTCATTTAGCTGTGTGCTATACAGTAACCATGGTTAAGGTGGGTCAGGATTGCTAAGGACCTATTACACTATGGGAGGCAGCATTTTACTATCAAGGTAATATTTACAATGTCTCCTTGAACATAAGTGGGTATCAGTGCTTTGCTTGCCCGCTTGTAATCCGAGATTTCTTAAAGGTTACCCGGTCATGATGACAGCATTAAAAATTCACACAGCAAGAAATGCCTCTGAAATTCACAACTCATTGACAAGCCTGACAACTATCAAAAACATCATAAACCAAAAAAGACAAGGTGGATTAATGCGAGCTTATTGCTCAGCTGTGCTTTGAAATTGTTATTTCTGAATGAGTGATCCTTGTATAATCCCTTACGGCTGGTTGCCTCTATGGTAGGCTGATACTGTTTGTTTCCTTGGTTGGATTTCAAATCCTTTCCACAGAGCTTGAGACAAGTTACAGCATCTCTTCATTTTGTTTTATAAACTATCTAATACATTAAGATCTTTAGTTACTATCTTGCCCATCCAGTAAGGTTTTCAGTGAGAGTGAAATCTAGACCTGAGTCTCCTGTGTCCAACCCAAAACATGTTTCAATACATTATACACCCAGCTTACTCTGTGCAGCACTTATGTGCAAGTCAGTAATAGCCATATGCTTCACTGTTTAAAACTGTGTGTACGCATGTGTGTAATATTGTAGAAGTTGTTTTTGTTGTTAACTGTCCTCGAGTTGGCTTCAACTCATAGCAACCCATAAATGAGATGTCTCTAAGACCTTCTGTCCTCAGCTGCTCTGCTTGGGTCCTGCAGGCTCAGGGCCATGGCTTCTTGATTCTGGCATGAGGTCTTCATCTCTTTCTACTGCCCTCTACCTTCTCTAGCATTATTGTCTTTTCTAGTGAGTCATGTCTTCTCATGATGTGACCAAACTATGACAGCCTCAATTTAGTCCATCTTGGCTTCCCAGGAGAGTTTAGGCTTGATCTGATCTAGGACCCATTTGTTTGTCTTTTTGACTCTCCACAGTATCCTCAGCTCCCTTCTCCAGCACCACATCTCAAATGAATTGATTTTCTTTCTATCACCTCTCTTCACTGTCCAGCTCTCACATCTGTACCAAATGATGGGAAATACTATGGCTTGGATAAGCCTAACTTTAATGTTAGGTTTTATATCTTTGCACTTAAGGATTTTGTCTTCCTCCCCAGTTCCAGTCTTCTTCTAATTTTTTGACTGCTATCTCTGTTCTGATCAATGATTGATCCAAGGGTTGGGAAATCTTTAACTATTTCTATTTCCTCATCACCTAGGTTGAATTCATGTAAATCCTCCATGGTCATTATTTTTATTTTCTTAATGTTCAACAGTAAGCCTTCCTTTGCACTTTCTTCTTTGACTCTCCTTATCAGTTGTTCCAAGTATTTGTTGTTTTCTGCTAGTGGTAAGGTATCATCTGCATATCTTAGATTGCTGATACTGTTCCCTCAAGTCTTCACTTCTTCTTCTCCTGCTCTGTATATGATGTTATCTGCATAAATGTGAAACAAATAGGGTGGTAGATGGCAGCTTTGAAGAAGTACAGCTCTTGTTCTTCCAAGTCTGGAACATGTTCAGTCATGTGAATGCTGAATTAGAAGAGAATGCTACCTCCTTTTTCAAACTTTTAACATCCACATGACAAGCCCTCTCTATGCTGAGAATAGCAGCTGTGTGTACTGAATTTGGCTTATTGTTGAGATTTTTGATTGATCTGTTATTGGTAAGAATGGACCAAAATCTATAAATTCATTCACATTCAAGATGGAAAGAAATTAAAAATTAAAAACTCAGAACGCAAAACTAACAAACTTATCTTTTTCTTAATGGGAACATACTTTGAGACAGCCCTGTTCTGAATTAATGTGATCAAGAAAATGAAAACTTCTCCTGTAAAGTTCATAGTCTCCGCCCTCCAAAATTTCAGAAATGAAAATTGGGGCACGTGTGGCCAAGCAACATCAGAGTGTGAGCAAGATGGCAAAAGTTATAAACAAGGAAGAACACAGAGGGTAGGGACTTTATCACAAAGCCTTTACATCTTCTATTAAAGTTAGAGAATAGCACCTTTGGCACTATTCATTGCAAGATATCATAGCCATTTTGTTGCTCCTTCACTCTTAAGAGCATCCCTTTCCATTGACAGAAAACACCCATCAATAAGATCTCAAACACACCACTGTAGCATTTCTCCTCAAGTGTGGTAACTTCCTGGCATGGCTGTTCTGGTATTGGACACTCATATGGGTTGGTATGCCTGCCTTACTCCCCCTCCCCTCCCTAGTCCACAGCAGGCTTCTCCATGCTCCTGTCCCAGCCTGTCAAAGATGGATTGACTGCTTTCTCACAAGGAGACAGTCATTCTGTCTTTGGCAGGAGGAAAGTGGGAGAAGGAGGAAGGGCAGGGAGGTGGGGTTAAGGAGGAATAAGGAAGAGATTGCATGAGGACCCTCAATAATGCAAAAGGCACGTGTAATATTAAAACTTCCCAAACTATATGGTATCTTTTTTTAAATAATGCAATTGCATTATTAAACACAAGGCACCACCATCCCAGTAGCTGTCGCTACTAAGAGGGGTGGTGCTGCAGCCTCTAGAAGGCCCATTTAGGTCCAGTTTAGCTGCTGGGTAAATGGGAGTGTCCCTTTTCTCACTCGCCCAGTAGCCTTGCCAGTCCTTCCAGGTGTACCACTCCACCAGATGACACTCCCTCTCTTTGGTGTCACCCAGTGCACTCTGCACTCCCATCACCCTACTAATGATGCCCCTGCCTGCCCTATATCAAAAGATTTTGGTGCAAAAATGCATAAGTGGTTGTTGGTTCTCAAGCTGAAATGCCATGTGGGAATGATCTTGTGGCTCCTCAGATTCATCAGTTTTGTGGTTCTCAGTGTACTTTAGTAAAAGCCCAGCCCTACCATTAGGCAGAATGTAGTAGTCCCTTCTAGCAGCAGATGCTGAGAAAGAAGGAGTAAAAAAAGACATGCATGACCTCTCTGCTAGCCTGCTGTCCTCAGATTCATTGGAGGTTGCTGTCCTGTTGCCAATGTAGACAGAGATTTAACCTCTAGTCTAGGGGTAGGCAACCTTTCCCCTTTAAGGGCCGAGGGACTTCAGCTCCCAGAATCCCAGGAGCTATTGGCCAACATGGGACTATTGGCCAACATGGCTGAGGCTTCTGGGAGCTGAAGTCCCTCGGCCCTTAAAGGGGAAAGGTTGCCTACCCCTGAAAGTCTAGTCAGTTCTCTTTTGCATATAAAATATGGAATGCACCATGTTGTCATTTGCTCCAAGCAGTAACATGTCATGTGTTGGCCCTGTTTCTAATGTAGGGATCCCGGAACTGTTGGGGGTGGGGGAGAGGTTCTCAAGACTGGCAAGCATGTAATTATGAATTTTGTGTACTTGTATGTGTGGTGTAGTGGTTTGAGTATTGGACTATATGACTCTGGACACCAGGGTTTGAATTCATACTCAGCCACGGACACTCTCTTGGCCTCAGAGGATGGCACTGGCAAACTCCCTCTGAAGAAACATCCCAAGAATATCCCATATAAGATTGCCTTAGGCTTGCCATATGTCAGAAACAACTTGAAAGCACACAACAACAACAACAACAAATGTGGTTTTACAAAACAGTAAAATCACAAACAAAGATTAATAATAATAATAATAATTTCAAAGAAGTAGCCATGGTTGTCTCTTGCAGCATAAAAAAAGGAAGAAAGAAAGGGGGGGTAGAAATGTGGCAGCACCTTTTAGATTAACTGGTGTTTATTTTAGCATGAGATTTCATGGATATATCTATGGATATAAACTCAGGCTGTATAATTCCCATCTCTGCCTCAAATGATATCTGCTGTATGTATTGACTCTCCAGCTGTTTGATGATGTGTCATGCAAAGATAATTTGTAATTTGGCAATGACAGAGCAATCCAGGAAGTGCAAGATGTCCAGACAGTAGGAAAGCAATCACAGAAAAATAATGTTATGAGTAATATGAGCCACAAATTAGGTCTGCACTTGGTAACCCCCAACAATCATTTTCTGCAACTCAGCTGTTGAGCCCATTTCTTACATGATACTCCATATTTATTTATGTATACTATATAAACCTTAGAATATCTCTCTACATTTCAAAACAGGTATCAGCTTCAGCACACTGAAGGAAATTATATACTTAGGTTTTATAAAAGGAATACAGAAACCATAGCTCATGGGTTAACTATGGTTGGTGTCCTCCCTTTCCACCCAAATACTGTATGGATTTTATCAGACCCACACTTTCAGATGGCAGAAGAGAACAGCTCTGAACAGTGCAGGGGGGTTATGGCAGGCAGAAGGTAGGTTTCACCACTTCTTGTTGTTGTTGTCATTGTTGTTGCTGCTGTTCATGTTTGTTTTCAAGTAATTTCCAACTTATGGACACCCCAAGGTGAACCTATCACAGAGTTTTCTTGGCAGGATTTGTTCAGAGCAGGGTTTGCCATTACTCCCTCTGGGTCTGAGAGAGTGCGACTTGCCCAAGGTCATCCAGTGGGTTTCCATGGCTGGGGGAGGGATTTAAACCCTGGGCTCCAGAGCCATAACCCAACACTCAAACCACTACAGAGATCCCCAAACTTTGGTCCTCCAGGTTGTTTGGACTTCAGCTTCCAAAATTTCTGACTGTTGGCCAAAATGGCTGGGGCTTCTGGGAACTGAAGTCAAAAACACCTGGAGGACCACAGTTTGGGAACTATTGCACTACCGCATATGGATCACCCTTCCAACTCCTCCACAATCCACATCCTCAGCCATATGGTGCTGCTTTTAAGCATATAGGAAAGCCTAGTAGAAGTGCAAGAGGCCTGATCTTCATTGCAATAGTAAGCAGGTGTGGAAGGGCTAACAACTTGTAGGTGCATGTGAAAGAGTTATTTTTTATTTATTATCCTACCTTGCTCCCAATATGAGATTCAAGGCTGTAAATGGGGCAAACAGTATGAACAGTAGAGAGATGAATATATGAAGGTGGACTATATGTGTCTTTGAGATGGGGCAGGGCAGAGATATGGAGTCCCCAACAATTACCCCCTTGAGTTAAAAAAGTCCACCCCAAAGTTAGACTGTATTTTTCTTTTACTCTGTGACTCATTTCATGGCTTTTGGGCAACTTTTCTTCAAAGTTAATAATGCTCCTCCTTTACATTGCATAATCTATTATATAATCACTTAAGGACAAGGTCAAAAGGGGACTAACAAATGCAAATAAATAAAAACAAATTATAATCATTTAATCTTATTAAATACTCAGATGTGAAACATAAATTTAAAGCTTTGTTTCCAAAACCCAATATGTAGCTTTTGGACATATGCCTATTTTAATTCCATGTCAGGAAATGCAATTGTAGAGATGGAGAGAGAATGACAAATTTTTTGAGAAGCAGGGATCTATGGCTCCTTAAAGATTGTGTTTTTCTGGCATGCCTATTTCTCAGAGCCAGTGTTTAAACCTAAACCATTGGACTTCCCTACCCAGGGTGTCTGGGTTTTATTTTATTTTATTTGAAGATTTGTGGATTTGGCATATAAGATCTTTCTCAAAACTGCCCCAATGGTTCTGTTCAAAAAGCAATCATAAAAGGGTCTATGTATGGAACGGACAATTACAGTATGTTGCATCCTGATTACAATACTTCCAAACTTAGAACTGTTCTTGACTACAAACATCACATTCTTCTAAGATTCACCATACTACTCTCACTGTTAAGACTTTTAAACTTGCGCACATTCTCCTAAGGATGCACTCTTGTGTTCACATACATGGGAATAAATCTGAGTGGAACAAACTTGTGATTAAATATGCATATGATCAACCTTTGCTTAATAAGAGCTCTTCTGCCAGCTGTAGTGCAACTTTTTTTGAACTTCTAAATCAAAAACAGGCCAAATTGTCCATCCAAGATTGCTACTGTTTCAAAATGCTTGCTTTAGTCTCCTGACATTTTAAACTTTTAATCTGGATGGGGAACTCCACTTAAAACAAAGACAGAGATCTCCTGTTATTAACTGCCCTTGAGTCAACTTCAACTCATGGCAGCCCTGTGGATCTCCAAGTCCTCACATCCTCAACCTCTCTGCTCAGGTCCTACAGGCTTGTGTCTTCCCTGTGAGTCTAACCATCTGGTATATGATCTTCCTCTTTTTCTACTGGCTTCCACCTTTCCTAGCATCATTGTCTTTTCTGATGATTCATTTTTCCTCATGATGTGGCCAAGTATGATAGTCTCAATTTAGTCATCTTGGCTTCCCAAGAAAGCCCCGGCCTGATCTGTTCTAGAACCCAGTTGTTTTCCTTCTTGGCCATCCATGGTGTTCTGAGTACTTTTGCCCAGCAGCACATCTCAAATGAGTTTATGTTCTTTCTATTGGCTATTTTCATTGCCCAGCTCTCACATCCATACATGGTGATGGGACATATGATCGCTTGGACAATCCTCACTTTAATATTCAGTGTTATGTCTTTACACTTTATGATCTTATCAAGTTCTTTCATAGCTACCCCTCCCAATCCTAGTCTCCTCCTTACTGCTTGACTGCAGTCTCCATTTGGTCAATATTTGAATCAAGGTATGAGAACTCTTTGACTATGGGGTGAAGTAGATGGCCCCGCAGTTGCACCGGTACTGTGGGATCACCTGGCCTGCTTCCAAAGTGGGCCTTTGCTGTGGTCCCAAGCCAGTCGCCACCAGGACCTGGATATTCCAGCTCCTTTTTGATCTGGTCCAAAGGATTGTATGGGAGAAGGCAATCCTGTAGGTACCCTGGACTCAAGGGCTTTAAAGGTAATAATCAATTAGTATGGCCATTGGCCAGAGGTGATGGAAGCTGCAGTTCAAAACATTTTGAGGATATCTGCTTGGGGACAGCTATTCTACACCACTCTAAGAATTGTTGCACATGCTGGGTCATTCCAAGGCAGTATATCATCAGCCTGGCACATGCTCCTAAATGTCTCGGTGAGAGTCATCCAAGCAGGCAAGCATTACGTTCTTGCCTAGTCTAGGATGACAATTTTGGCTCTAGACATCAGCAATCCACTTTATGACAAAGGTACTGTTTCTCACAATCCAATATAACTGCAATTATGAAGTCACTTGCTTTGATATGCCTAGCTTAACCATCTTATTCAAGGCTTACATTGAAGAAATTGCCAGAATGCCCTCTTTCAGCCATTT
>CM034710.1:30087064-30147474 GCA_020142125.1 Phrynosoma platyrhinos
TGTGCTAGATGGATGGACTTTATTAAAGAGACCACAAATATGGGTTTGTAGGAGCTGGGCAGAGAGCAGTAGAGGACAGAGGGGCCTGGAGATGTCTCATCCATAGGGTCGCCATGGGCCGAGATCAGCACAAAGGCAGTTAACAACAACAACAACAAATGGCTCATAATGTCCCTAACTTCAACCCAGACTCCCTCTAGTTGTTGCGTCATGACGTCATCACATACTCTAACACAGCACTCTCGCTGCTGCTCTTCTCACTTGTGGTTACCATAAATCCAATTTTGAAATCACAACCGCACTTTCGCGAGTTTCCGATGGGAAGGCGAGGACGTTAAAAATAAAAAACTCTACCGAAAAGGAAGAACGTGGGGGGTTTTTTGGTAGCGGAGCATGGTGAGGATTTTTAATTGGTGAAGGTTTTGCTTTCTTTTTTTTTTGCTTCCACTGTGAGGGGAATGTAAGTGTGGAAAGCGCTGAAACGGAAGGCGCCATTGCCGCCGCCGCCTCTCTTTCGCCTTTCCTTCCTCCGCTGTTTCTGTCGAGACAAAGAAAGGAGGCCTGAGGTCGGTCTGGGAGCTGGTGAGTTTCGGGGGGGCCCTTTGTTTAGGAGGGAGGATATTGAGGGGGACACAGGAGCCCTCCTTCCTTTCCCTAGACTTTATGAGGGACTCGAACAGTCCTGAGAGGAGGAACGAGAACAAGCAGCAGGGCCGAAAACACGGGCTCGCAAAAAATGAGGCTCGTTAAAACACGTTTTTAAATAAAATGTATGCTAGCCTTATAAGAATTTGACGTTAACAGTAACTTCCCGAGGGGAGGCTTTTCCTTCGACGACGATAACTTCTCGTTGCATGCCTTCAGGTTGTTTCTGACTTAAATGGTGAACCTATCATGGGGTTTTCTTGGCAGGATTTGTTCAAAGAAGGCTTGCCGTTGCCTTCCCCTGAGGCTGAGAGAGTGTGACCTATCCAAGGTCACCCAGTGGGTTTCCTGGCTAAGCTGGGATTCGAATCCTGATCTCCAGAGTCTGAGGGCCTTTGCAGACTGCCAGAAATACTGCAAATTGAGTCCACTTTAAGGGTTAGGGTTAGTGCTAGGGAATCATGGGAATTGTTTTGTTTTTTTCTGAGACATTGAGCCTTCTCTGTCAGAGAGCTCTGGTGCCACAATAAAATACAGTTCCCATGATTCCCTAACCCTAACCCTTAAAGTGGACTCAATTTGCACTATTTCTGGCAGTCTGCAAAGGCCCGTAGTCCAAAATTCAAACCACGATACCACATTCAAACAAAAATACCTTTATTGGCCAACCGAAATGCACAATATACTTGTTGCAAGCTTTCGAAACTCCATGGGCTTCTTCATCAGGCAAGATGTTACAAACCAAACAGGAGAAAAACAATTGGAGATGTTAGTCAGAAGCCTACATGTTGTTTCAGTCTTTAGTTCAGATGGTGGGGAGGATATATTTTGTAGACAGGATCCTCCTTCTGGCCCTGTGGCTACAGGGAGATTTTCCAAGTCCAGGAAATTTAAAATCCATTTGCATTTCAATCCATTATATCTCCATATACCACACTGGCTCTCTAGGGCTTGCAAAACTGAGGGTCATAAAAATATGTTTGTTATTTTTTAATATATGCTGGCCTTATAGTGATTTGACATTAAAAATGATCTCCTGAGGGGAGGTTTTTCCTTAAACTTCCCACCTCTCCTCACGGTGACGAGCACCAAAAAAGATTATTATTATTATTATAATTATCATCATCATTTATTTATTTATAAAGTGCCATCACTGTACAGTAGTCCAGTACAGGAGTAGGATGCACCTAGAGCAGTTAAAAGTGGAATCATAGCTCAATACAGTGGTCCCTCCACATTTGCTGGGGTTAAGAGTACAGGACCCCCATGAAAGTGGAAAAAATGCAAATAAAACAAACACTATTCTTTTTAATAATAATAATAATAATAATAATAATAATAATAATAATAATAATAAAATTTATTTCTGTACCGCCCAGTGGTTACCCAATCCGGGCGGTTTACAAATTAAAACAATTGCAATAACAAGATATCCCTCCCCTCCTTAAAACAGTATTAAATAGTAATATAATTAAAACATCAAACAATATAATAAGAATTAAAAAAAATTAACAAACCGTAGCAGGTAATCTCCTTGCTACATTTAAAAATGTAGCAAGGAGATTACCTGAGAGAACACCTTTCTAGGAATCTCCAGGTCCTCCAGTGCAACTCTATGGTCGACATCTGCCAGAGATTGATCATAGAATCATGCTGGAGGACCTACAAATGCCTAGAGAAGTCTTTTTTCTACAAGCTTCTAGGTTCTCCAGCACAACTCTATGGTCAACTTCTGGCAGAGTTGTACTGGAGGACCTAGAGATTCCTAGAGAGAACATATTAATCAAATTGTAAATAATGAAATCTGCAAAAGCTGCAAATGTGTTGGGCTTGACTGTACCTTCAAGTCCTTTCAGACTTATAGTGACCCTAAGATAGGCAAACCTGTCATGAGGTTTTTTTTGGCAAGACTGGTTCAGAGGAGGTTTGATCTTGCCTTCTGGGGTTGAGAGAGTGTGACTTGCCCAGGGTCACCCAGTGAGTTTCCATGGCAGAGCTGGTATTTGAAACCTTGTCTCCTGAGTCACAGTCCAGCACTCAAACTGTTACACCACATTGGCTCTCTAGGGCCACCCCCCCCATTGACCTCCTCCTATACTAAGCCATACAGAATCCTTAGTAATGGTTTTTTGCACTCGTAAATCATAATTCCTGTGTATCTCTGAATGTAATGCTAATAGTTATGACATAAACAACTGGCAAAATTAAAAATTATACCTTCAAATTACAATATCATATGCACAACCTAAATGCCTTTACATAGATACAGTGAAGATTTGGTTAAAATGTGATGTTTTTTAAAAAAAATTAAAAAGAATATATTTTTTAAAAAAAATTAAAAGTTTGGAATTTGAAATTTTAATTTAAATAAATTCTGTTGCCTCCCCTTTCTTCTCCCACTGGGTTTCACCCTACTCCCACCATCTCTTAAAGCATTTTAAAGGGAAGCTGCTGAATGGCACAGCCCATTTATGCCAACAGGGAAGAGTATCAGATGCGCACATGCACACACACACACAGTGATGCCATTGCTTTATGGTCAATTTCTGGCAGAGTTACACTGTAGGACATGGAAATTCCTAGAGAGAACATATTAAAACCACAAATAATCAAATCCAGAAAAGTCAAAGCTGCAAATGTAGAGGGCCAACTGTATATGGCACTTCACACAAAAAAGAACAAGGGGAAAAAAGCAGGTCCCATCCCTCAGGTTTAAGTTTGCAAGGGTTAAAAAGACATGAGGCAAAAGGAGAAGGAAATGGCAATGGGGAAGGGGATCAAACCCAACAGGTTCTGCCCGTTCTTTTCTCCCTCTGAGGCCAGGGCAAGGGCAGCTTTAATGGAGGGATGGTCCTTCTTCTGTGCTTGCCTCTTCCCTCCCAAAACAGGGGCCTTTAAAATTGAGGATCATAAACATGTTTTTTTGGTTGTTTTTTTTTTTTTTTAATGTATTAGAGCCTGCGTGGTGTGGGGATATGAGTCAGTCATGGAAATCCACTGAGCCTCTCTCAGCCTCAGGATAGCAATGGCAAACTTCGTAAGGAGAAATCCTGCCAGAACTCAAAAAACACATGCACTTTGATGGCACAAAAATAACATAAAAGATAAACTTGATGGTTCTTTGTGGCAGAGTGAAGATTTAATGGACTTATGTATTTGAGGAGGTTTGCCTTTGCCATCTTCTAAGGCTGAGAGAGTGTAGTGTGGTGTAGTATTGGCATATGACTGTATTGGCATATGACATATGAGTGTTGGCGTATGACTCTGGAGACCACTGTTCAATTCCCTGCTCTGTTGTGAAGCCCACTGGATGACCTTGGGCCAGTCATGTGCTCTCAGCCTCAGAGGAAGGCAGTAGCAAACCTCCTCTGAACAAATCTTGCCATGAAAATCCCACTGCAGAAATAATTCGGTCTGACACCACTTTAACTGCCATGGCTCAGTGCTATGGAACTCTGGGAATGGTAGTTTATTGTGGCACCAGAGCCCTGTCTCCATCCCATAACAAAAGTGCTATTGTTGTTTTCCCTGGGCAATCCCATTTGTCCATGGAGGCTATATGTCTGCATTGCAGAAATAATGCAGTTTGACTCCATTTTAACTGCCATGGCTCAATGCTTTGGAATTCTGGAGACTGTAGTTTTGTGAGATATTTAAGCTCCTCTGTCGGAGAGTTCTGGTGCCACAACAAACTACAATTCCCAGAATTCCACAGCAGTGGGCCATAACGGTTAAAGCACTGCCAGACTGGATTATTTCTGCAATCCGGCTGTAGCCTTTGATACAGTAAGATTTAAGATTGAGGTTGTTTCAAAGCATTCCAAATATAAGTAATATTTGTGGTTGTTAACTGCCCTCGAGTCGATCTCGATTCATGGCGACCCTATGGATGAAACATCTCCAAGACCCTCTGTCCTTCACTGCTCTGCTTAATTCCTGCAACCCCTTAATACCTACTTAATAGAGTTCATCCATCTGGTATGTGGCCTTCCTCTCTTCCTACCTACCTCCACCTTTCCCAGCGTTACTGTTTTTTCCCAAGAGTCCTCTCTTCTCGTGATGTGTCCAAAGTACAACAGCCTCAGTTTGGTCATCTTGGCTTCCACAGCAGTTTCTGGCTTGATCTGCTCTAGGACCCACTTGTTTGTCCTTTTGGCTGTCCATGGGATCCTCAGCACTCTTCTCCGGCACCACAGTATCTCAAATGAGTTGATTTTCTTCCTATCATCTTTCTTAACTGTCCAGCTCTCACATCTATACATGGTAATAGGGATTACAATGGCTTGTATATTAAGTAATATAGTATAAGTAATAATAATTTTCTTCTTCAAGTGCAGAGACTATGAGCAAGAAAGAAAGTACAAGAAGGTGCCTACAAAGCAAATAGCTTTAGATAACTGAAGCTAGTGACATAGAATGGTGCTTTGTAGTCAAAATATTTGTGCATCTAGCCCACTGTGGCCGCTGTGACTGGCAGTGCTTCTCCAAGGAGTCTTAGGTCTTTCCTTTTATTTGTTGCCCAGTCCTTTTAAACTGTGATGATTAAGCCTGAAACCTTCTCTGTTCTCTCTCACTAAACTATGATCCCTCAACACGCAAATACAGGGAAACCTCAGGAATTTCTGTAACTACTATATTATTTAATCCATTGAATAGATCTCTCCCAGCTCCCGTGCTAGTGAAAATGAAAGAATAGTATAACTTAGTGTTGTCATATAAGAGGCACACAAAGGTCCAGAACAGATGGGCAAAAAGAAGTGGCTTTGGGCTGTTTTGGAGGCTTGGCGTTCAAACAACATGTGCCTCCAACGCGACCTGAAGCTATGCTCTGGTCCTTTGGACTGGAATGAGAAGGAGCCAGGATAATCTGGCTCCTGGTAGTGCAGCTTGGGTCCTGCAGCCATGGGCTGTGTGGTCAACACAGACACAATCCACTTGAACCAGAGCAGACTCAGGCTGCTCTTTCTTGGCCATCTGCTCTGGCTCACAGTGTTAACAGTCCTTTTGTGTTAATATATTTTCTGAATACTTTAAAAGAACTGAATAGGATGTATTTTCCTAGTTCACATACTTCTTTCTCATGTCTGGTCCTTTAAATATGCTCTTAGCTTGGATTAAAAGTACCACAGATCCTTAGTGTTTGTGTCAGTTACTGTTGGTGTTTTCATAATGACTCATCAGTAGTGAAAGATTTGCACCATAGCCTACAAGTAGGTTTTGGAACTCACTGGTGGCCTACCATTGCTGTTAAAAATTCCATTAAAGCAAAATACCTTTATTCAGTGCACAATGAGGTCTTACTGTTTCCTTATACTACTTATTCTCTATGCCAGAAAAATGAAGTGGAGGAAAATAACTCTGGTAATATTTTTGTCACTATTGATGTCTCCTGATTATAGATGTCTCTCAAAATACTTATGAACATGTACCATTTGTCCATGTTAAAAAGTAGGGCTTAATACTATGGTTGTAGAGTTTGTGTTTTACTTGTAATTCTTGTGCAGCTAAGCATGTTAAACTAGAGGCATTCTTAGCAGACTATATTGAACCAACTGATTATTGCATGATGTTTGTGAAAGTATGATTTACAGTATTCTATTATTATTACTCTTTTTCAGATCTAATGTCATCTGGTTGAACTTTTTATCTACCAAAATGTCAAGTAAGTTTAGCAAAAGCTTTTCCCCCCTTGTTTAGCTTAATAACTGCATATCAAAAACACGAAGTATTTAATTCTCTGGCTCAGTGCTAATGTGGCTGTATCTTTAAATCTTCCAATCTTTAAGCTACATCTTCTTCATGTGGCAACGATGTGTGTATTTGCTTGGGAGTAAGCTCCATTTAATTCACTGTGACTTAGTTCTGAATAAACCTGTATAGGCCAGTACTGCAAATCAGGAAAGTGATAGTGTGTAGCACAGTCCTTTGTTGACACAGGGTAAGGTCACTGTTATGTTAGCCACATACTTTGCTCTCTGACCACCCCAACCAGGTTTTGTCCGCTTGCTGGCACATATACACTCACAGACATTTATAGGGACAAAGGCCTAGACCAGGGGTAGGCAACCTTTTTGAGCTGGGGGCCGGGTTGCTGTCCCTCAGACAATTGGGGGGCCGAAGCACCAGAAATAAATAAATAAATTAAAATTAAAATAAAAAAAATTAAAAAATAAAAAATATATATGCATGCACTCTCTCTCAGCCCCAGAAAAGCCATGGCAAAACCCCTGTGGAGATTTTGCCAAGAAAACCCCAAGAACACGTAATAACAATAATAATATCATCATGGCGGGCGGCAGGGGCGGCGGCAAGACCGGCCTGGGGCCGGTCCAAAGGCCTCAGGGGGCCGCATCCGGCCCCCGAGGCCTTAGGTTGCCTACCCTTGGCCTAGACAAATGTAGAGGCATTTCTTGACTTGTGCCAACCAAGCAGCTAATAAGGTATGATATAGGAAGCATGGCTAAAATTGCTAAGCTGTAAAAATCAAAATATTAATGGGTTATATCCAAACTCAGTACCTCTTAGGCTGAATCTGCACTGAAGAAATAATGCAGTTTGACAGCCTTAACAGCCATGCTTTAACAGCCATGCCTCAATGCTGTGGAATTCTGGGATTTGTAATTTATTGTGGTATCTGTGAGAGAAGGCTAAATTGAAGGCTGAATAGAATAGGGTGGAACCATGGCCATTAGAGTGGTGTCAAATTGCATTATTTCTGTAGTGCAGATTCAGCATTAGACTAAACCCATTGAAATTAATGGTATTAAAGTTAGCCATGACTTGTCCCATTACTTTTGTTGAGTTTCTTCTAAAGTGGCTATGTCTGAATCCAGTACTATATGACCAAAAAGAGCAAAGGCCCAATCCTTTCCAAACGCTTCATCCTTATTTCTTCAGCATTTTTAAAACTATTCTTTCTTATTTCACAATTCCTGTAATGCAAAACAAAAACCCTCCTGGGTCTTCCAGCAGTGAGTGGAAAATGAGCCGCCCCTCCCATAATTTTTCAGCTTAATATAGACCAAAGATCTCAAATTAGTATGCAATCTACAGGTTACTTTTTCCTATCCCTGATATAATGTACCCATCTGCCCTTAGACCCTTGTAGATTGTACTCTGCAGATGGGCGGCAAAGAGCCACCCTGGGAAACGGTGGATTGCCATGGCCCTGATCCTTCCTTTTATTGCCCCTAAAAGAGCAGCAAAATGCAGCTCCTTTTAGGGGCGGCAAAAGGCCACCCTAAGAGCCAGCACTGCAGCTCTTCTTTGCCCTTTCAGCACAGGTTGTTTAAACACTGTGCCAGGAGGCCATCCTGACGCCACACGCCATGTGTAACGGCGGCCGGCATCAGGATGGTGTCGGCTTGGGGTTGGGGCAACTGGCAGCTGGCTGCCCCGCCCCAAATCTATCCCCAGGCCAGCCCTTTGGGCCGGTCTGCAGAGGCCCTCTGCCTCGGCAGACGACTAATAGAGTCGTCTTCTGGGCAGGGAAGAGGAGGGGCAGCCGCACGTTCGGCGCCCCTTCCTCTCCCTGAGGCCGCCCCTGGAAGCGCCGGCCATCCGCACGGCCGGCGCTTCCAAGGCAACCTCCCTCCGCAGCGACCGGACGCGCTGCGGAGGATAAGTCAGGGAAAGTGCGCCCTACGCTTTTAGGGCGCACTTTCCCTGACTTATGAAAGGAGCGCCAATTTGGCACTCCTTTCAGGGACACTGTCGGAGCACCGCGGTGGGGCTGCTATGGCCCCGCGGCGCTCCGGACCATGGCGTCCTGGACGCCCTGGTCTGCATCCCCCCCCCCCCCCTGTGTTCACTTTGTATTTGGCTGCTTTCTCTTCTTTGCTGACTCCTTTAGTATTGATTTTGAAAGTAAGTGCTAGAGTCTTCTTTTGTGATACACACAGAAACCTTTCTCATTTCCTCAATTTTCATATGGATAACTATGTGCAAATGTTTTCTTGTTAATATTATGTTTCATGTTAATGCCTTTCCTGTAACATATGAGAAAGAAGGCTTCTAGCATTACCTCTCACTAATTTGTAAGAGTTTCCACATTGGAGCATTTGGAAAAAAAATATATCCAACTAAAAACTGATAGTACAATCATTTGAAAAGGCTGTGACTTTAACAAGCAGTTTAGCCATCAATATTAATGTTCATCTAAGAGAAAGGAAGCTCGCAGAATAAGGGTCTTTACAGACTGCCAGAAATAATGCAACTTGAGGCCACTTTAACTGTCCTGGCTCAGTGCTAGAGAATCATGGGAACTGTATTTGTTTCTGGGACATTGAGCGTTCTCTGTCAGAGAGCTCTGGTGCCACAATAAACTACAGTTCCCATGATTCCTTAGCACTGAGTCAGGACAGTTAAAGTGGCCTCAAGCTGCATTATTTCTGGCAGTCTGTAAAAGCCCTAAGCCTGTTGTGCTGTTAAGTGTAGCTAGGTTTCAGTCTATTCATTTCCTTGAGTTCTTGGCACCTGAATGTAAACTTACAGCCACAGTTTGGATACTCTAATAATAGTGTTTGAAGTACAGTATTTTCTTAAGTTAATAACTTATCTTATTTTCCCTTTTCCCCTCATTCATTTTGATTTGCTTTTCCAGAAGCTCCTTGCATTCTCTATGTTTCAGCTATTCTATAAAGTAATTATTTTTCCCTTTTGTTTTTAAAACAGAAAGGCCATCTTATGCCCCACCACCCACCCCAGCCCCCACAACCGTAAGTATGGAAGTATTTTTCTCGTCACACAATTTCTGAAGGATGAATTCAATTTATTTCCACAGTGGAAGATGTAAGAAACTCCATACACTGAATCAGATTATTGCTATATCTCACACATTGTGGTTAAACTCAAAATAAAATCCATGCTACAGAAGTCTTTGCCAGTCAATTTGGTGAATCCTCTTCCTAGCCCTCCTAAAGAAATAGGGGCCTTCATTGGGGGCGCAAGCATGCAGACTTATATTTGGCATTACCGTAATTTTTGAAAAAATGCCATATTTTTGTTGTTTGGTTGAGTTATGCCTTTAATTTAGGTAATCCAACTGTTGATTTCTCTCCAAAACATCTCAAAGCTAATTAATATGCTAAAGCTGTGACACACATTTCTGGAAATCAGAAGAAATGAAAGCCCTAATTTTTTAAAAAAGTGCTGAGATAAGAACATGGGTGTTGGTAATCATTCCCCCAGTACATTCTCTTTCTGGTAATTTCAACATTGCATTTATTCTAAAAATAAGATCTAGTACCTTGGCAAGACATAAGAAGAATACATTTTGTGGTAGTTATTAAATACACAAAATCAGAAGTGCTACACAACATGCTATATAGTTTCACTATTATGTTGAAACCAATTACTCAGTTTTAAGTAAAGGTGGTAAATGAGGGATGACATGTGTCGCTCCTGATTTTTGTGGCCCTTATCCAGCTGATACAATATATATTCAACTATAAGTTAAGGACAGGTTTTGAATCCCAAATTGTGGATTTTGATATGACTTGTGGATAAGTCAAGGATAAAATTTAGGGGCATGTAACCAAGGATCTAAAGGATGAAGCAAAGGAAAATGATGCCAAAGAACTTACAAAATTCCAGCACGCCTAACTGTGCTCACCCTAAAGGCTGGATGGATGAGATAGTAGATGGGTGTCAGTGCTTTCAGGACAGATTACACTCTTGCCTTTCACCAGGAAATGGCTCCTTTTCTTACAAGAGTTAAAGTACAGTACTTACATTGACCCATGGATAAGTTGACTCAGGTATTTTAAGTCCATTTTGTTTCTAAAATTTCTAGACTTACAGTGAGTATATACTGTAAATTTGCTCCCATGCAGAAATACAGTTCAGTTTGAAAGCAAGATGCATGTTCACCATGTACATTGTTTCAAAAGAGTTGTTGTATTTTGTTTCCACCATATCTGCTATTAAAGGGAAATCAGCTGTATTTTGCAGCAAATGTACATTTCAGTAGTGTGGTGGTAAGGTGCAGTTATCTTAGATACCAGTCACTACAGTATCTTTGTATAGTATGATCTAACTGCTGCTGTTTTATACTCCCTTTTTTTTCTTACTTATAGTGCAGGTGTTAAAATGCCTCACTACACACTTTTCTAGTAACTGAAACCCCCTCAAAGCATGTGTGATTTAGACCCGAAATAGATGGGCAGATGCTCAACTCATGCTCCCAGAGCATCCAGAAGCCACCCCGGGGCTACCTAAGGCGGCCCAAATTCGGCCCTAAAAGGAGCTGATCTTTTCCACTTCTATTTAGGGCCACGGTGTTACTTCCTGGTGGATATTCTGTGAAAGGCTTTTTCACTTTTGGCATCTCTTCTCTAATCACTGAGCACTTAACTTTTTGGGAAAGCACCAGAAGAGTGGATTCATAAACAGCCGTAACATGCAAACAGATTCACTTGGAAGTACAAGGTTTTTTTCTACATGTTATATAGTGAATAGTATAGCACTTTGATTGTTCACAAAAGCAATTTTAGTTAAATTTACTGTGTTTGCTGGTCTTCATCAATGGTTAGACACAATGGCTAGTTTGTTAAAGAGCCAGACATAAATATACTAAATCAATAATAAGGGTCAAAAAAAGTGAACTGATTTTTATTAGTACAAATATCTGAGGAAAATATTGATGCACTAAGAATATAAATGTCTATTTCTACTCAGCCACATACACTTAACATACTTTCTTTCTTGTGAGGTATGATGCTTTCTAAAATTGAAAATACCCACTCAGTGTTCAGTTATGTTGGGTGGGCTTGTGCTGGATGGGCCTCTACACTCTTGCAGCTGTGAAACTCTTTTTTGTTTTAAATGTACTAGAGCCCAAGTTTCACTGTTGTTCGGATACACCCAAGGCATTATCATTTAAGGTGGCTGGAGCCAAGCTAAATTATTGGATAATAACAGTTCTACGATGCTTATATAAAGCATACAATTTTCTGCTTACCTAAGGAGCATAATAGTTAGCCCCCAGGAAGGTAGCTAACTGGAAAACATTCAGTGGTAGCTGTGTTGGCCATTTAGCAAATTCAAACAAAAATCCATCAGTGATACTTTTACTGGCCAATCAAAATGCACGTTATACTTGTATATTGTGCATTTTGATTGGCCAATAAAGGTATCACTGATGGATTTTTGTAAAACTCTGGGTGAGTCAGACATAATGCTAAATCAGCATTATGTAAGCAGTGAGGAGCCTTTGATTGTATGCTTCTTCCTCTCTTTGCATGCTACAGTTTTATCCAGTGTATATGTGTGTAGCAAACCATACTTTGTCATTTGGCCAAATTAGCAAATAGTGGTTTACTCTTTCCTTGCAAGCAAATGTATGGTCTAGTATTTAGATGGTTTTTTATTAAAGGTCAACCTATGGTTGCCTCACATCAGGCTTGGTACAATTGCAGAAAGAAGGGCACAGTAGTAAGGCCAACACTGAATCACTTCTCTGTCAACCCGTTGATTCACGTTCCGTACATCACTGGTACATCTCCATTGCAGTGAAAACAGAATATTGCGTTTTCACATTTATCTTGCTTCTTCTCTCTGTCTTCTCTTTTTTCAGTTGTTTAGGAGCAGAATATGAAGAGCTGTGAGAACACTCCTTAAAATAATATATAAAATTCCATATTTCCATATACAGCATTATAGGAGCCTTTGACTCATTCACATAGTGCCATAGTATAACTGGCTAATGTACTAACTGTGTCAATATAAGACAATTTCTTTCACACTCTTATCACCTAGCTGCTGTGACTTGTTCTTTCTTTTTTTAACATAATTGCTATTGCTTTTATTGTTGTTTTCCTATGGATTTTGGTTTTCCAATAGAGAAGATATTTTAACAGTGTGTTTCAGATGATTTTGATGATTTACTAAATGTTGTCAAACAGCAACATTGATTGGCCAAATTTGGTACTTATGAGCATCTGCATTTCTGAGGACATATCCAAGCAAGCTGTTTCATGAGACAGGTTGGAGCACCTAAAGTTAGCGTGTCTGCAAGATTTTTCACATGTGTGAAGTACAGACCCTCTAAGAGCCACACTGGATTGTACAGTGATAAACAAGCAGCGAGAAAGGAGAAAGAAAATATATATATAAAAAAAACAAAATCAGGAACTGTCATGTGTTATCAATGGTTGCAGATTCTAGCAAACTATACTCAACTCTGCAAAAGTAAAATGAATAAATGTAGCAGCATGCAGTACCTGGTACCAACATACTCTCTTGGGTCAGTTACAGACACTATCTTCTTGGACTCAAGAATAATTGCATTGGGTGGGATGGATTGTATGAGGTGTACTGGAGTAATTGCAGGCTTTTGATTAAAGAATGGATTCACTGCATAGCAGAAATCCCCTGTTTCTGTGGAAATTGGAAGCATCATGGCATATTGTACAGTTTAATATACAAAACTGATACTCATTGTTAGATATGGGTAATGGATATATATTTTTGCAAATTATATTAATGGTCTATCTCAAAAATGGCTTTTTCTCATTGACAATCACTGATTCAACAAAATGTTTGTTTATTATTGTGTCAGTTAAGAGATTATTTTTTTCTCAAGCTTTGATTGTAGTGGGACAGGAGAAAAGTCCAACAGTAAGCAGAAGAGTATAGTTGGTAAGAACAAGAGTGTAGAAGCCATGATTACTGATTAGCACACATGAAATGCAGCCAAGTTTTGACCTGCCTGCTATATCCAGAGGAACTAAGCACAGGAATGGAGGAGCAGTATTAGAGCAGAGGCAGACTAACAGGGAAAGCAAGTTGGGAAGCCCAAATCAAGCAATTGAGTTTCAAAGTCAAGTGAGATTTTTCCTTGAAAGAATTAACAGGCTGGGCAGGTTTGGAATGAAACTATATAATGATGAAGTCTTGCAAGTCTTACTGGTTTCCTACAGTAAATATGGTTGGAGCCACGGATGAGTGACCAAGACCCCAGACTCACACATTGGTGGTAGTGGAGCAGAAGAGGATATATATATATGCATGCATTTCATCATAATGCTTGTTTGGTCACATGCAAATATTTTTTTAAAAATCTTGAGTTTTCTCACTGTCAAGTACAGAATTGAATGTTCGTTACAATATTATTTGGGAGAGTTAGATTCTTTGCCCAGTATTAGAATATTGATTCTCCTTTTTCAGCAGAACTTTAAAAGTTACTTTTGGGGGCTAGAATTCCCATGTGGCTGGGGAACTCTGGAAGCTTTTGTTTAAAAAAAAATATTCCATGCTCTGTACATGAGTTGGTGAAAATAGCCAGTCAATTTCATATACAGGTAACATCACAAAACAATCTATTACTCCATTGTCCTCCAAAAGAAATACTTTATTAACTTCAAATAACGAGCAGCTTGACATGGTATCCATTTTTGATCCAGGAGCCAATTTTATGTACTGTAGTTTTTTTCTTTTCTGAGCAGTGCACATAGAAACATTTACTTTTGTGTTAAAAAAAAAACACCATATGCAAACAAGAATCTAGTAATCTAGATTTTGACTTATGGGCATTAATAGAACCCCGTCCTTTTGTTTTAAAAAAAAAGCAAATTTAAACCAGGCCTAAAACAAATTCCCTATGCTTTAGTTGGATTCTCTTAACCCCAACAGGGTAGTGGCCTTTCCTGGCTCCTAAGTCACTTTTTGGTGACCTATTAACTTTCTTTGGCTCTTGTATACATTAGAACTATAAATTGGGAAGTATGGTGGCTTTACCCTGACAATAATAGTTTGTGGTTGTGATAAGAACACATGTTAAAATCCCCAATCCCTGTGGTATAACTATGAGTATACGTGCCCCTAACATTCAGCTACTTCCAGTATTCACTTTTGTAATAATAGGTATTTCGACACTTGAACATCCCTAACTGCCTTTCAGAGATGGGCATTCTTAGTTTTATGTATGATAGAGAAAAGGAGGAGGTTGGGGACATTCATATTACAGTCAACCCTTAGTATCCACGGGGCTGGACCACCCCACTCCCCTCCCCTGAGAAAAAAACTTGTGGGACCTCAAGTCCCACAGTTTACAATGGCGGTGTGTGCATGCACAACCATTAGGTGCAGTTGGGGAGGGTAGGCTGTATTGTGAGTGGATATTTTGTGGGAGTTAGCTCTTCTTCAGATTCTCAGCCTTTGGGACAACAGAAGCATCGTCTCATGTTGTGCAGTACCGCAATGTTGCCATGAACTTTCAGGTTAGCACAGGATATAAACTTATATAATTTCTTACTTGCAAGCAGGGCTAATATGATCCCTGGCCACCTGGATATCTATTAATGGGTTGTATTTTTATAATGCCCCTTCTTTGGGAGGAATACATAATTTGTTGTCACCTGTACACACATGCTGTTATCATCTCCCATGGGTCTTTGTAAATTAAATTTAGAGAGAGACTGTTTCCAGTTCACTTAGTAGCTTGCACTTGAAACCTCTTTCTGTGAGCCAGAAAATCTGTTATTAAATCATAGCTTGTAATGGGAAAATCACTGCCTCACAGGACAATTTCTTAGAGATTGTTTACCCAGGTTGGTATGGCTGTGAGGTCCATTTCTGTCTTCTCTGTGTGTGTTTATGTTCATTCTTAGCAAAATCTCCCTTTCTTCTGAAGCCATTAACGGAGTTTGTTTATGCTCAAACAACATTTGCTAGGTTCTTTGAAACGGGACCCTTCCCACCCTATAAATATTAGATGTAATTCTCAGGAGACATCATGTGTTTTTGCAAATTCATGTTGGAAGCTTTTGAGGCTATAACTCCCCGAAATTTCTAATGACAAGATTTTAAAAGAAAAATTCTGGTTTCAGGATGGGTTTCATTCAGGCTACCTGTCCCTCTCAAGAGAGACCTAGCTGCTGCAACACCTCATTTTGCTTGTTTAAATTTCCGGTTGCTTTTGCATGCTGTATTGCAAACCATTTTCATTTCTCTGTGTTCTCGTTGGGACTCATTTCTCATTCGTGTTTTTGTCTCATTTGTTTCCATCAGCAAATGCCCAGCACACCAGGGTTTGTGGGATACAATCCATACAGCCATCTGGCCTACAACAACTACAGGCTGGGAGGGAACCCGGGCACCAACAGCCGGGCCACGGTAGGAGAATCAACTATTACGTCATCCGGCAAACAACAGGAAGTGACCAGAAATGGCTTTAGAGTTAGGTTCTTCTGAATCTTAGCTGCTACACTTTTTACATTTTTAAATATATATTACATCATATATATAACCATGAAAAATTAACTTGTGATTTCTTTCTCTAATTCCCTGCTCTTCCTCTTTTCACTGTACAGGAACTAAATTTTAAATAATAACCTTTCATTTGTAAATTGGAACAAGGTTTTGGGTGAGTTCACCTATATGTCACTTGATGACTGGAACATTAAATTAGGTATAATACTGTTACCATAGGTCAGGCATCACTGACAGCACTTTCATGACAGCTCCTGGCACTTCTGACAGTCACTTTCCATGGAGGCAGCTCACACACTGGCATGCAAGTCATCAAAGTGAAAAAGATCAAATGATATACGTACACATTTGAATTGGCCTTTCACTTCCATTGGAACAATTAATGTAGAAGTCAGGCACGATTTGGCACTTGCAAGACTTAAGTTGCCTTACTGTGCATGAGACAGTCTGAGAAAGTGATGAGTATATAAGCACATAAACTGAACCAGATTGTGAGGGACTTAGATTAAGATAGGTTTTTCCCCAAATTTTGGAACTGGGGGAAATTCCCAAGTCTTCATCAAAATTAGTATTCACTGATCACCATAAGTTGGAAACAACTTGAAGCACACAACAACAAAAACTCAGCATCTTCCTTCTCCATATGAATTTGCGTAAAAAATCCACAGACATTTGGAATTGTATGGCAGTGGGTTGCTTGTTCACTCTTCAATTTAAAAATGGTTTTAGATATTTAAATGCTTTTCTATTTTTCCTGTCTTTAAATAAAGTCATAGAATAGTTACATGACATCAATGGGATTTCACTCAGTCATAGGTTCAGTTAAATCCTATTGATATAAATGGGCCTCAGACTACAGTCAGCCATCCATATCCACAGATTCAACCATCCACAGCTGGAACATTTTTTAAAAATACACAAATTCCTAAAAGCAAACCTTAAATTTTCCATTTTATATAAGGGACACCATTTTATTACAGCATTATATTTAATGAGATGTGAGCATTACGAATTTTAGGCGTCCACAGGGAGTCTTGGAACCAAACCCCAGCAAATGCCAAGGGCTCACCCTATATCTAAATCTAGTTGTGAGTGAGGGTATCCCCCTGCCACTACACACAGACACACCATATTATCCGTACAAACTTGCAATCTGAATTCAAATTCAATTTGAGGTGGGTTTTTTGTTTCACAGACTTTCATTGTATATTTGTCATGAGCATTTACAGCTTTCTCTGCCATGTATTATCAAAATGTCTGGTTTCTCTTTTAAAACTCCCTGTTGGTTTATAAGCATTAAATTGATTCACTGAATGTTTTCAGATCCATCTTTGTGTTTGTGTATCTTTATACATTTGCTGATGCATACAACTCATAAACATTTTTATATTTCAATGGAAGTGATGTATGCATTGATTTGTTCATAGCATTTCATAAATGGCAAGGAGAAAAGCCTGTTTTTTCTGAGTTTTAAAAAAATACAAATTTCAGATTTCTTCTAGAAAGCCAGAGGCCAGATTTTGCAAAGGATTTTTATGTTCTTTATCTGAGACTAGAGAGTCCTAGTCCTTTATCAGGCCATGAGATTGATCAGATAGAGCTAAAATGCATTTTTACCCCTTGATCCTAAGCAAACTAGCATCATTCCAGAAGATCTCTGGGTTCCAACATGCAGGTGAATTTTCTTCACAAAGTCTGAGCTGTCTGTTTCTGTGGAAGGCAGAAATTCATATGAGCCAAGAAATCCTTTGTAGATAGGTTTCTTCCATTGAAATGAGAGATCTCCCATTGTCAGTAGCAGTTTAGAAAAATGATTTTTGTGTCCATAAAGGTCCATTTATCATAGCTGGCACTATTACACATAACCGTGGATCACAGCCACCACCTGGAAATCACACTGATTTCAGCACATGTATTCATGTCATAAGTTGACAGACAGCTTAAAGGGATACACGCACACATAGTGCTGAAACTTCTTGTGAGCTTTGGAATTGATTCCACTGAAAACAACGCTTTAAAAGAAACCATGTAAGAATGAGGTAATTAGACCTCCCTAGCAACCTGCTGATAAACTTGACTGGAATGTCAGCACATCTCTGAAAATAATAAATGTATTTGTCCAAGTGTTGCATTTTGAATGAGTTTTTTTGTAGAGAGAAAGGGTCTTTACAGTTGCTGGCCAATAACACCTCTTTGTTTTAGTGTCTTTCTTTTCTTTCTTATTGAGTACAGGCAAGGTGCTTGGCGTTTGTACAAACCTTTAAGGAAGACAAAGGGGTCCCTCCAGGAACTCACAAACTAATTTGGACTCGGACAGTACAATTTGGACTCATAGGATGTACAGGTTGAGGGAGCAAGCCTTGCAGAGATCTTGTTCCAACAAACATTCTGGGGTTTTCCCCACCCTTATTCTGTCTTTATGGAATAAGTGTTATTTGAGAAGGCCTTGAATGAAAGAATGTCCTTATTACTACAGTTCTGTTTTCTCTCCTCTTCCTAAAGTTATCTGTCTTTTGTTTAGCATTGAGGTTGCATTCACACCTGAACTTTTCTACTGGTTTGCCCTGTACTCTTGTAACCTGTGTCCTCTAATGAAATATATTCTGTGCTTCTTCAGTGGAAGTTCAAAACAAAATCTGTTATGGTTATCATATCATGTAATATCTAGCAGCAATTTAAAGTACTTTCAAGATGCCAGTGTAAGAGGAGCAACATTGAACAGTTCAAAGATTTAGGGCAAACATTGCCTAAATTTTGCCCTATCGAACAAAATCTCTGTGCTCATTTACTTAGTGTAGGGTAGGAACTTGTGACCTCCAAGATGATGTTGGACCTCAGCTCCCATTAGCCAGTGATGAGGGAGTTGTAATCCAGTAGTATATGGAAGGATGCAAGCTGCACAGATCATTGTAAGAGAGCCACTTCTTTGGAGCCTGAAACAAGTTAGGATTTAATTTAGTTTGAAATTAGTGGTAGTTAAATCCCCTTTGAGCTCTGCTAATTAATGCTGCAAAAGTGATGTAGTTGGAAGTGAAGCTCTTAGTGGTTTCAACCAGGAGTTCAAAAGGCAGCTGTGAATGTAGCCTCAGGTAGTTATTGCAGGTATAGTAACAAGTGCTCTCATTGGAAAGAGAGGCTGGATCTTTGTAGATGCCATTTAAGTTGCTGTATATGGTATTGCCAAAAAAAAAAAAAACTTGACAGAATTGTTATACTCTAAAAGCTTTTTAAGATACTACTGACTTGATGTTGGCAAGTGTTCTCATGAGAGCTAGTTATGTTACCTGTACCTGTATCTTACTTACTTGCCTGCGTCTCTTGGAAAACCTGGGGGGGGTTGCAGTTCTCAAATGTTTGAGTTTAGATAACCAGTGGATATTATTTGGTTCTTCTCTAGGCATCATCAGGCATTACAATCCCCAAGCCCCCCAAGCCTCCAGATAAGCCACTCATGCCTTACATGAGGTACAGTAGGAAGGTGGGTACAAGACACTTGGTCTTAATTTCAGCAACTGATACTTAAAATCTGAGCTCATGCTTAACCTGCTTTGTAGTTATTGTAAAATGTGTTTCAATTTAAAAATTAAACCTGAGTGCTTTGCTTATTATATTTCTTTTCCTTTAAGGGAAAACTTAAGAATGCAGTTGTCTTCTCCTTTCACAGTGAAGGCAGTAGTGAACTACCCAAATGAAAGGGGGAAAATAAGTTTCGCCACAGAATGAAACATGGCCACCCTGCTGTCGGGGGAAAAATGAAGACTTTTTATTGATATTTTTTTTCTTTTAAAAAAAATGCTTAAAACTTACTACCACTTCCTCTACTAACAAGGATGCATCTGGTGACCTATTGACAGAATTTTGTGTTAAAATACTGCTTTCTGTGGCAATGCAGGATTGGTGCAACTCCATAACTGGACTTTGCAGTAGTGACAGTAGGAGCTACTTTGCTTTTTTTAAAAAAAGTTGTTGTTTTTTTAGTTCTCGTCTCCATTTACTTTAGGGAGAGGGAATGAGGGTGTAGCGCCACACCTCTTTCTTTCTTTTTTTAATTCAGTGACTTTTTCCTGATATAATGAGCGCCTGGGTCTTGTGGACAGCGCCTGATCCAGTCCAGTATCAAGGAGTGACTGAAGGAGAACTATGTTACCTGTCTTTTTATCTCTGGTTCTTTAAAAAAAAGTTTGTTTCATCCAGCGGCCTCTCTTAAGACAAAAGAGAAGAAACATGTGCAGGATTTAAGGGCATGTACACACTACCTGATGTCAAAAGGATACTGTCAAAAGGATGCTGTGCAACTGAGAATAAAACCCAGGCAGTGGATAAACATTGTACCTCTGTCCTCCTGTCCCAGACAAATGCAGTGGATGTAGCATAGCCAAAAATAACTGTCTTAATGTTGCCTTGCTTGTGGTGATAGTTCTCTGAAAGGACCATAGTCGTGGTGGTGATAATTACAAAGATATGTTTAATATTATAAGTATTTAGTTAGCTGGAGCTTTACTACAGATGTTTTTATTAAGGTCTGGGACCAAGTGAAGGCGTCCAACCCTGACTTGAAGTTATGGGAAATTGGGAAGATCATTGGAGGGATGTGGCGTGACCTCACTGATGAAGAGAAGCAAGAGTACTTAAATGAATATGAAGCAGAAAAGGTACACAGAAGAAATCTCCCTCTCTCACTCCCAAATGACGCTGGAAGGCTCTGTTTCTCTCATATGCACAAAGCTAAAATAAAATATATATAAAAAAAAGACTGGTTCTGGAGCAGGTGATAAAACGGGCTTACATACGAGAGCATTATTGAGGGAAGAAAACTGAATCAACTGTTTGCTGTGCAAGGCCAGATCACCCAGGAGAGTATAATAGAATCATGATACCTTGGATGGCTTGAAAGAGCCCACCCAAACACACACAAAATCGTACAGTTAAACCTGAGTCAAGGTTGCGTGCCCTCCCTCTCTTTCCCCAACTCTAAGCATAAAGGCACCTGGAAATAAAGCACAGTTAATGACACTCCCCTCTTCCATTCTTCCCAACATCATGTTTCCCTTGCTGTTCATTATATATGGACACACTCCGAAATGCTTAGATGCAATCCAGTCCTTGCAGAAGAGAGCAGTTGAATCTCAGTAAGCTGCCCTGAGATGTCCACTCCTTGCTTCATGTGAAAATGTCCTTGTTTACTGCAAGGATATTTTAGTCAGAAGACTTTCCCAAGGGTATGGGAGATGGTCTTGATTGCAGTTTTTTAAAAATATATATGTCTATCAAACTGTAGATAGAGTACAACGAGTCAATGAAGGCCTACCATAATTCACCTGCTTATCTTGCCTACATCAATGCAAAAAGCCGGGCTGAAGCTGCACTGGAAGAAGAAAGCCGGCAAAGGCAGTCCCGTATGGAGAAAGGTGAACCTTATATGAGTATCCAGCCTGCTGAAGACCCAGATGGTAAGTGCTACTCTGAACCATGGGCTTTCAACCAATAAAGATTGGCAAGTTGATTGGTAGTACAGCTGTAACACCTTACTGAAGGGTAAATGGCAGTGATATTTCTTTAATGGGAACCCTCAGGACAGTTCCTCTGCCTAAATCGCACTCTTACCAGCATGGTGATGAGCTGTCTACAAAATGTATTGACTCTGTTTGGGAACTTGTTTGATGTAACTTCTTATTTTGAGATTCCCCCCCAAAAAAGGTAGAATGGGCTGCATTAAACTCAATCAGCAATATTGCATACATACTCAATACAAGCATTGTTAGAGTGTTTATGTCTGCCACCCAGTTTTACTAGTTTTTCTGGCTTGCTAGGAGAGTAATGAGTCAAGTATCCTAGTTTGGACATAATGCTAAACAAACCACTTCCTGGTTTGTTTAGCCACTGACATCATTTCCAATAGGACTGAATGGTAAATAATTCTGGGCCTTCATTATGTCTGAATTGGACCATTGTGTCTCATATTTTTGAAAAGATAGAGGATTATTTGAATAATTTGTTTTAAATTGGTAACTCTTAAACTGTAGTCTAAGAGATTTCTTGGAATTGATTGCTTCAGGCCAGTAACAGGTTTATTAAAGTGTCTGATGTTAGAATTTTATCAAAGCATTCTGCCATATACTGGGATGAGGGAATGTTTTTAACTCTGTATGTTTTAAAATGCTGTAACCCGCCCCGATTGCTGAGCAGAGGGGCGGGCTATAAATAAAATTTATTATTATTATTATTATTAATGATTATGTATGGGGATGTAAACTGTCTTCTGACTCAAATCTGGTTCTGTCACCAGTTTGTGCAGTTTGTCATCGGGAGTAGAAAAATTCTAGGTGCCTGGTTTGATGAGAACCTAAAATGGTGCTTAAGAATACCTGCTCATCTTCGCAGACAACAGTATTTTAATTTTTAAAGTAATTTAATTAACAGTATTTTATAAACCAATTATACCTTGGTTTAATTCCTTGAGTACTCTGAACTTCTTTGTTAAACTTGTTCCTTTAAACCGCCTTTTGTCTGTTGCACAGTTTTTTGGTTTGGTGGGGGACAGTGAGGCACTTGCTATTCAGATGTTTTTCCTGGTGGTAGGAGTGGGGGAATAAAAGCAGAATCAACACCTTTCCACAGAACGTGGACAAAAACCATAAGGTTCTTTTTTCAAAGATTGAGATTAGAACAGAATGAAGAATGTACCATGGAAAATGCAGAATCAAACCTAGAATTCAATCTGTAGAAAGAACTGGAGAGGCAAGAATTAGAGGTTCAACTATTTTTAACAAATGTAATGACCAGTCATTGACCAAGTCCAATCAGTTCAAGTGAGTTGCAGGAGAAAGCACAGACTTCTGTCATGTATGTGTTTCTTCAGTTGGTTTCTGTGCTGAACAGTTCAAGAGGTGGGATGCTCACATGCTCATCCAATTTGAATGGGTCAGTACTCGGTATTCTACTCACCTATGTCTGTTTGAGAGAATTTCATCCATCCACCCACTGCCTGATTACATTTCCTTCAGTCTCAATCTCTTTGAAAACCTTCTTCTTTGTCCATCTTGATGACTCCTCTGAGACAAATCAGACTCACTGTCAGCCAAGTTCCTTTTGTTTTATCTTGGCCTTTAACAAGTGGAGATAAAGACATTTAAGAGGCTTTGTGTACAGAGACATGTTGCCACAAACCTACATGTACTGACCATGGGACAGTTATCAGTGCATCTTCAGACACTGCATATCAGAAGTGAAATCAGTTTTTGCCCTTTCTGCAAGAATACCTGCAAGTACAGAAACCATTAATTTATGCAGAGCAGCTCTGGGCAGCATTGCTTGGTCCAAGGATAAGTATGATTCCACTTTAAAGCGAGGCCTGCACTCCTTCTATGGTTTGTTCTAGACATATGTTAGGGGGGAGTTAGGCATTGCACCACCAAATTTTGATGGACTCTCTGATGACTGTATGTGGCCCACAGATGGTTACCCTATTACAGGTTGAAGTGAGAATAAGGGTGAAACATCAGCACACTCCTTAAACCACCTTCCAGGTTCTTATGGTTGACTTGCATCCTTTCCAGGCTATGCTTCACACCTTAATTGCTGTGTTTCACCATCTCTTTAGGTGTATCAGTTCACTGTTGTTTGAAAGCAGGTTTCTAGTTTCACCTTAGATTGTTCATTGCTGACTATATGAATTTCTATTTAAAATTAGCTGAAAATAGATTGTACTCATATGTCATCTTTTGTAGCCACACTCTTCATGATTCGTTTTAATTACTTTCTGCCAGTCCTCTTTATTTGAAAGAATGGTCTTGTCAGCATCGACATTGACTTGAAAGGGGAATTGCCCCAAACATTTGTTTTTATTTCAGCTGAATGGACATGAATACCCTTTGCTCCACCTTAACTACTATGTGTTGTCAGTCATGCAATGATATTCTTTTCATCTTTTTATATGAGACAAGTTTTTGTTGTAGTTGACCTAAAACTCAAAGGTGAAAATATTCAGCTAAGGAAGCAGATAGGTTCTTCTGCTATGTTAATGTAAATGTAAGAGACTCTTCATAGTATAGCAGATGATCTCGATGATGATGATGATGATGTATTTATACCCCACTCTTCAGCCAAAAGGCTATCAACGTTTGAGGTACAATAAGATAAGCAAACATTGGAGGAGATCTCCTTTGTACCCCTTATGAAGTCATGCTAGTCTTTTAAGCCAAATTATTTCAGCATCCAGCCATATCTTAACTCCTTCTGAATGGCTTCTAGGCTCAAGCCTGTTCTCTTTGTGCTGATGATTCCAGAGTAAATCACACTTGATTCAAATGGAGAGACTGCCATCCACATTACAAGTATAGACAATTACCCATGATTTGACTATAAACATATCCATTAAAGGATACTGAGCATGCAGACTTCACATGCACATTCTTTTGCGAGGTTGCTCAGAAGGTATGATGAGAAAAGGAATATATAATTAGGGGGATATCTTCCTTGCTCACAAGAGAGATCATTGTCCTCCTTTCTCTGCCATAGCAATGGAGTCTTTTTTCATTACATCCAATACAACCTCCTGGCTGACTGGGCTTTTACTATCAAATGCTTCCAAGTTCCTGGTCCACAGAGGATTGAGTATTTACCTTACACAGGGTGTGGGACCAAGGAGTAGAGAGCATTCCAAATGCTGAAACACTTTATATCAGGGCCAACATGTTTTGGACATGATCCTTCTTTGGGAGTAACACTATAAATACAGTGCATATAACTCTTTAAAACTATTAATGTCAGCCCTCCGTATCAGCCCCCCTGTGGACAGTTAAAAAGTGTGGGACCTCAAATCTCATTGTCAGTGGATGCACAGTGTGCGTGTGACCACATTGATGAGCCTTCATGCACATGTTGCAATTGACAAGAATGGGGTTGGGCCATCCATGAATGCTGTAATCTGTAGATGGCTAGCCCACTGATATGGAGGGCTGACTGTACTATCAGATGCCCCAGACTGCTGATTTCTAGCCTGCAGAAATGTCATTATTTACCATGCAAGGAACAAATCCCTTTTCCTGAGTCCTTTCCAAATCATGGTCTTTTTATTGCAGTAATTCCACTGTTCCCTCAAAGTTATGAAAGGCAATCCAGAAAGAACCTCTCTCAAAATAGCTCTAATTGCAATGATATTTTTAGATTTTATGGTGCAATATTTTGTTTGGGGGAGGTCAGCATTTCTTATAGGCATCCTAGCACTACTTTCTGTGTTTATTACCAGGCTTCACTCCTCCAGCACTGGGGAAAGGCTATAGTAGAATCCCATGTGCAGGATGTCTTTTCCTTATTATTAGGTAAATTACCCCAGACCCTCCCACACTTGGTATTAGTGGGTCTGTTGTACTCACTATAAGAGAAAAAGATAAGTGATAGGATTTAAATTACATTCTTCCTCACACTTCATAGAGGATACAGTGTGGGTGTACTGTTATTTACAGCTGATATGGAAGAGCTTTCTGCAGTCAGAAGTTCAGCACTTGTAATAATTGTAGAATTTGTTGGAAGAGCTAAGCTAGAATTTCCAGGTGGTTCCCCTGAAAATAAAGTTTTATTTAGATTCAAAACCAAATCTATATTATCCTAAAGGTTAAAAAAAACCTTTGGTAATGTGTCTTTGATGCTTTACTGTCTACAGCATCCTTCCACTTGCTTTAAAAGCAGCTTCATTTTTCATTTATATACCGCTTCATATCACGCTATGGGATGTCTAAGCGGTTTACAACTGTGAGCTGATTGCCCCCCAACAATCTGGGTACTCATTTTAGCGACCTCGGAAGGATGCAGGCCTGAGTCGAGCCTCAGCCCTGGCTGGTATTGAACTCGCAACCTTGTGGTCTATGAGTGAGTGGCTGCAGTACAGGCATTTAACCACTGCACCACCAGGGCTGATGGTTTCAGCAGGGTGGGGGAGAATAGGTGAGTGTGAGTTTGCAATCCTGCTCATGTAACTAGGGGCCTTTGCAGACTGCTAGAAATAGTGCAAATTGAGTCCACTTTAAGGGTTAGGGTTAGGGAATCATGGGAACTGTATTTTATTGTGGCACCAGAGCTCTCTGACAGAGAAGGCTCAATGTCTCAGAAAAAAAACAATTCCCGTGATTCCCTAGCACTAACTCTAACCCTTAAAGTGAACTCAATTTGCACTATTTCTGGCAGTCTGCAAAGGCCCTGTGTCTGCTAGAGATGACAATAAAAACTGTGAGGGCTTGCAATGCCTATATTTTAAAAAAACTGCTGGTTTCTTTCAGCAACAACATATGAGCATTCATCTGTAAAAAGGTTGCTTCTCCAGTTGTGTATTTGTGTATTTTTTTTCCTGTACATACTACAGTTGGCCCACATTTGCGGCTTTGACTTTTGTGGATTTGATTATTTGCATTTTTGATTAATATGTTCTCTCTAGGAATCTCTAAGTCCTCTAGTGCAATTTTGCTGGAAGTTGATCTTAGAGTTATGCTCAAGAACCTAGAGGTTCCTAGATTAACCACTTCTCTAGGCATTTGTAGGTCCTCCAGCATGATCAGCTTCTAGCACATATTGACCACAGAGTTGCATTGAAGGACCTGGAGATTCCTAGAGAGATGCTCTCAGGTAAAAACAGTATTTGCGGATTTCCACATTCAATGGGATCTTTCACCCCTAACCCCAGGAAAAGTGGAGGGACCACTGTAATTCTTCTTTGTTACGGATGTGTAGATGACATACAAACAATGTAGAGGTTCTGAAGGCCTTGAAAAAAAGCCCGGAAGCATCAGGTTGGAGGTGGGGACAGGGGAACATTTTTCGAGTGGAAAAATGGGAAACTTTTTGATTTGGGGTGGGTGGGGATTCTGTGAAATATTTTTTCTTTGAGAATGAGTGAAATGTTTTTTAAGACAAGGTTTTTATTTAGAATGGAGGAAATTGTACAGTGGCCCCTTGGTATCTGCTGGAGTTGGGTTCCATGACCCCCTATGGATATCAAAATCTGTGGATACTTAAGTCCCATTAAATGCACTGGTGTAGTAAAATGGTATCCCTTATATAAAATGGCAAAATCAAGGTTTGCTTTTTGGAATGTGTATTTATCTGTGTGTGTTAATATTTTCAAGCCATAGATAGTTGAATCTGTGGATAAAGAATCCAGGTATATGGAGGGCCAACTGTATGTGCAAGTCTACAGAGTTAGAGTTAGAGTACAATATCATTTACATTCAAGATGCACTAAAAACTTTTCTATACCAAGCAGGTGTTACCATCTTCATGAGAGGTGCATGGGGAAGGGGCTTATTACTGGGGACAATAATATACTCTTGAAGTGTTTATATTTTAATTTTGAGTATTGTTGCCCAGATTTACTGCTAGCCGACGTAAGACTGTGACGACATGAGACTTTTCTTGGCCAAATTAACACATTTTATTTTATATATTTTAAAAAGTATGGTTTATGTTTTCATTTTTCCCCTCCTTCTTAAATGGCGTGTGGTATGCTGTACTTGAGCAGGCAGCATAGGATTCAACAGTTTTAAGTTCTCTTTTTAGTACAAAGTAAAGGTTTTATTTCCTATACAGAACTAAGGCTTTTACCTTTTTAGATGTCAGAAATATGCCAAACAGTATGGTCTTGCATACTTAGTGATGAAGAAAGCAATCTACTGTATCTTAATTCAGTAAGAAGCAGTAAAACAGGTTTAGACTGATAGGAAAGTAAGTATTGCAGTGCAGTTTGTTCACATTTTTCTAAAAAAAATCAGATCCCTCCTCCCATTGGTTTTTTGTATGGTTTCAGAATTAGTGGAAATCATACATCTCTATTTTGAATAGGGCTAATTCAATTTACCGTGAGTATGCATCTAATTGAGGCAACAAGGAATTATATGCAGGTGAGTGAATGAGTGGGTGGGCTGGCAGAGAAGGTTTGAAATGCCCCATCATACCTTTGCATCTAGTTCAGAAACCAGGTAAACTGCAAGAAGGCAAAAGAATAGCAGTGCTATGCACTGTTGGAGGAGGGTGACATGCTGTGTGTGTCTGCCAGTCCCCAGCAGGCTGAGAGCATTTTTGGAGGCTTATTTACAAGGTTTCACCTGTTCTCCATGTGCTTTTCCAAGGTTACAGTTCTACATATACTAACATAGGAATCAGCACCATACAGCCTAGTGAAAATTGCTTCTGACTAAAAATGCATCAGAACATGGTGTAACTGCCATCATCTAATAGCAAATTTATCCAAGACTACTTTATAAGAGGGAGCACCTGTATCTATTGATACTCAAAATAGGAATTATTGGATATGAGACCTAGAATAATAATGTCGTTATGAACTTTAAATCAGATCATTATCACTTAAAATCTCAGTTCAAACATTAACTCACTGGATGACCAGTGGATGGTTTGGGAAGTATATGCCCCCCCAGCCCAGATGTTGTTGCACTATAGCTTCCATCTGTCCTAGCAGCATAATCAGTGACAAAAAAGCAATGGTTGCTACAGTTTAGCAGCATCTTGAAGGTGGCATGTTTTCCATCTGAGCCCTTTAAGGAAGTAGCTATTCAACTCATTTTTTTCTCTTCCACACTGTAACAAAGAATGATGAATTTTCAAGGAAGTAACTGTGTTAGTCTTTTGCAGCTTAAAAAGGAGAGAGGAAGGGAGAAAAGGAGTACCGTAAAGAAATGTGGCAGCACTTTTAAGACTGAGGGCCTTTGCAGACTGCCAGAAATAGTGCACATTAAATTGAGGCACTGCCCTGGCTCAGTGCTAGGGAATCATGGAAACTGTAATTTATTGTGGCACCAGAGCTCTCTGACAGAGAAGGCTCAGTGTCCCAGAAAAAAAATACAATTCCCATGACTCCCTAACACTGAGCCAGGGCAGTGCCTCAATTTAATGTGCACTATTTCTGGCAGTCTGCAAAGGCCCTAACTGGTTTTTGTTTTTGCATGAGGACTCACTGCTTCAGAAGCAGTAACAAGTGGTATTAAAGCCTTAAGCATAAAGCATATTTATATAGTTGTAGTAGTGGGATAGAATGTAAATAGGATCCAGAAAGAAAGAAATCATAACCCTTGTCCTAAATTTTCAACAGGCTGTTTAAGGTGATCAGACCTTTCAGTTCTTTATAGTTAGTGTTGATGTGTGATGTGTGAAAACAATAAATCTGCATACCAAAAGTCAGTTTTCCAGGGTTCAAAACCCTCTGAGAAGATTCCTTTCATTAAATATGCAGTAGCAGGGACTCTTGTATTCATATATGTAATATGCCATGAAGCCATAGTTGTTGTCACATCTGCTGATGGATTGGAATTTGTGCTGTAATTCAATTCAGCTATTTCTCTTTCTAATCTTCCTTTGTAATTTACTTGTTCAAGAAACACACTCTGTAAATCTTACTGTATGTCCAGGAAAGTTGAAATGATCTGCAACTGGTTTTGGGGTATTGTCATTTCTTATGTCAAGATTTGTCTCTATCCTCTTGCGTAGAGACTGTCCTGTGTCGAGTGTAGAGGGGCATAGGATAGCATATATCACATTGGAGGAAGAACAAGGCATAGCATAGGAGGAAGAACAAGGCATAGCATATATCACATTGGAGGAAGAGGGGCATAGGATAGCATATATCACATTGGAGGAAGAACAAGTGTATATACTCTGATGTTGTGAGTGATGTTACTGGCCCCTGTAATATTGCTCACACAGTAGATGTGGGGATAGAGTTGGCATCAGGGTTTATGACAGAATCTTGTCTCTCTATTAGTATCCATGTTAAGTGTCCTGTTGTGAGTGACTACTTGTCCCCACTGAGATTACTCAAATGCATCATCAGTGAGTTACAACCAATTTTGGAGAACAACAGCCACACACAAGCTCTGGGAGGCAAGCCTTTACTGTCCTACACACAGCCTCCAAATCTTAAACAACTACATGTATTACATTAATTATGCTCCTATTCTTTGGGATTTCAGAAAATCTGAAAGTCTCTAGCAAGGACATGCTTTTGGGAGAAATAAGTAGGAAATACAATATAATTGAGAATGCAAGGTTATGTGTCCAGAGTCACCTGTGAAGTTAAGCAGTGGTAACAGTATGCAAGCTGTATTTCTAATCCTTTATAATTCACTTATATATGTCTTTGTTTCAGATTATGATGATGGGTTTTCTATGAAACACACTGCCACAGCTCGTTTCCAGAGAAACCACCGCTTAATTAGTGAGATCCTGAGTGAAAGTGTAGTCCCTGATGTCAGATCAGTGGTCACCACAGCTAGGATGCAAGTTCTCAAACGCCAAGTCCAGTCCTTAATGGTTCACCAGGTAAAGTTTGCATATCTGAAAAATATAAACATAAATAGGCTTTTTATATGGTATGTGTTTATATAATGTAGGCACCCATAAGCCACTCTGATAGCCTTTTAGCTGAAGAGCGGGGTATAAATACTTCATCATCATCATCATCATCATTAACATGTCCCCATTAAGATGAAGGTAAAGGTTTCCCCTTTGACAAGGTTCTCAAGTCATGTCCAATTTTTTTCCTTTATGATTTGCATTTTTTTTCTTGCTCCACTCCTCCCAACTCTTACAGCATTCATTGCAGCTCTTGCCACATGGAATACTATGACACTGTTCCCCTGGGCTTGAAAGTTCATGCAAGTGGTCAAAAAGCACAAGCCCTGTTATAAACATTAAGTGTGTTTCTAATAAAGCATCTTTAGGATATCTTCCAAATCACCTGGTATAGCTGAATATGCATGCTTGCCCTATGAATCTTTCTGCCCATAAAACAGCTCTCTGAATCTTCCTTTTGGAGTAGATGTGGGTGAGATCCAACATTCAGTGCTTCACACAGTATCTGTTGGGAAATCAAATGCAATAAAAGGTGTGGACTGACTCTTCAAACATTCCTGTACATGCTGTTCTCTGTTACAGAGGTGCAATCTTGAACTTTTCATTGAAATGCAAATGCCTTTCTGCTTCTTTGTTAATATCCCTAGTTGCTTAATATGTGGGCTAAATGTTCTTTCTTCATAGTTTAGAATAGAAAGCAAATGGCATACAAGATGAGCTCCTTCTTTAAACAATAGTTGTTTTGTGAAGTCATAGGCTTTCATGGCCGGCATCCATAGTTTTTTGTGGGTTTTTCGGGCTGTGTGGCCATGTTATAGAAGAGTTTCTTTCTGAAGTTTCGCCAGCATCTGTGGCTAGCATCTTCAGATGCTGGCGAAACGTCAGAAAGAAACTCTTCTAGAACATGGCCACACAGCCTGAAAAACCCACAAAAAACAATAGCTGTTTTGTTTCCTAGTCCAGAACTGCATTGTTGTACCATATTGACACCATCAACAAAAAATGTCCCTTCTGCCCATGCCTAAATCGTACACTTTCCTATTTTTTTTAAAAAAAATCTTGAGCACTCCTTAATAGACCTGAAGTCACATACAAAGCAATTATAACATTATTATAGTCTTTGGATCTGAAGCTTAGTGTTTCCTATATGTATAGTAGAGACATGTGTGCATTGCCAAAAATACTTCTTTTGTTGTAAGTAATGTTGATGAAATTGCTGTGCTTGGCTCTACAACACTCTTAAAACATTTTAAATTGGTTTTTTTAACCAGAGCTTACCTTCAAACACATCTTTTTGCAGTTGTCTTGAGAGGGTTGTGTCAGTTAAACTAGGTTAAAATAGGTTCATGTTTGTCATAGAAACATATTTCATTTATTTAAAACATATTTCTATTGCCTCTCACTCTCCCACAATAAAACAACTTACAAATCTTATAATTCTTGCAAAAAGGTGTCACTGAGAATGTTAAAATGCCTGCATGAGCAGAAGTATTTTAGCCTGGTGCCAAAAACAATTTGTCCAGCTTGTCTCATTTCTGAAATTATCTGCTTGTATTTCAAACAAGGATATATACATTGTTTTCTTCAAATCTGCCATCCTCACCCTACAGTAGTATTTCTCATGTACATTTGAACGCCCATGTTTTTACAGCTCTTTGTTCACTTTGTACTGTAATATCCCCTCCACACATAGCGGAAACTAGAAGCTGAACTTCTGCAGATAGAGGAACGTCATCAAGACAAGAAGCGAAAGTTTTTGGAGAGTACAGAATCCTTTAACAATGAGCTGAAGAGGGTATGGTTCTCCAGAGCTTTTCTACCTATACTGTGGGCTTAGACAGTTCCTGACCTCCTCAAGAAGGATGATGTGTGTGTTGGGCCTGATCTGTGATACTGCAGAGCTGAGAGGAGAGATAGTTGAAATCTTATCACCTACTACAATCTTGTGTGTGTTTTGTAGTAGTGGTCCACAGTCCAAACAGATTATTTTGGCTGGAAATACAAGAGGTGATCAAGCTTAGAACCATGTACTTGCAAACCATACTACCATAGTTGAGCCCCTGTCTAGAATTAGTTTCCTTTGAACATGTACTTGTCTCTTGGGGTACAGATCGAGAGGGAATAATGGGAGCATAGTAGTTGGCACAAGTAGCAGTAGGTCTAAGATAGGCCAAACAGTATAGTCTTTTAAATTCTCACAAAGGTAATAAACCTGTATGTGGACTGTAACATGTCAGAATGCACATTCAGGAGCAGTTGTGGATATTAAAATATCTCTCCAAATAGAAGGGCCAAAATGCTGTCACTTATCCCAATTAAAGTAGACCCATTGAATCACTGAAAACTAGGTGTTAATTTACCAGATTACCATTAATTTGGTGACAATTGAATTTAGGATTTTTGTGATATCAAGTGGGGAGGAATCAGATTACTCTTCTCCCTGACATAGTGACTTGTATGTCAGCATCTCTTTTTTCCCTTTTTTTTCCCTTTCTTTTGCCTTCGTGGGCAAGAAGAGATGTGCTTGCCAGTCACATAGAAAAGGATTTTCTCCTATGTTGTTCCAGATTGTGAAATGTGCTCCCCTCACAGTTCTAATATGTTCTCATTCTGCTTGCTTTAAGGAAGGATGTGAACACTTATTCATTTAAACTTTTTAAAATGTTTGTTTTGATGATTTTAATGAATCTGTTTTTAATTTTTTTTATCCACTTTGACCACTTTTTTTAGTGGAAAAGGAGGAGAGAGAGATGTTAAGAATCAACAAATAAATAGAGAAGTACAATCGTCCCTTCCAAATCGCGGGGGATCCGTTCCGGAACCCACCCACCCCGCAAATCGGAAAACTGCATATATTGGAGCCTTATTGTTTTTAATGGCCATACAGCCCTGCACACAGCCCTGCATGCCATTTTGTCCCTCCTGACTTCCCGTCCGCAGAAATTCAAAACCGTGACCGAGGAGACAGCAAACTCAGAGGGACGACTGTATTCTATTGTGTCAGCCTCCACAATGGGTCATTTGAAAGTTGACAAATGTGCAAACCTTTAGGCATGCTTTTGTGTCCCTTGAGCTTTAGTGTAGACACCAGAGACCTCCAGTCTCTTATTTTCAAAAGCAAATTTCTAGCCATTGTAGTACATTTTTAAAATTCTTTCTCTAGTCAGTAAGCCCAACAATTAATCACTAAACAGAATCTCTGATCAATTGCCAGCAGACTAAATATGCTGGCTGAATACTTTCCTATTTTCAGTATTTAGCCAACTCCGCAACGAGCCAGGAGAAGAGTCTACAATTGACATGTCTCTGAGGAATAACCTAAGATGATTGTTTGTTGGGATTTTGCAGAGTGTTAGAAAAGGTAATTTCTGGTCCAATCAGAACAAGATTATTAAGCATCTCATGTTATCCCCATATTATATGGGATAGAGTGCAAGGCTGAAAGAGAAAGTGCTACATATATATTTATGTTTGGGACCCAAAACAGATGGGCCAAAAATGCAGGCTTCAGGCCGATCTGGGGGCATGGCATTCAGATGATGCATGCCCTCAGATCGGGCTGAAGCTGCATCGCAACTGCCTAAGGCAACCCAAAACCAGTCACAAAAGAAGCGCTCCTTGCTGGTGGTCCATTGCAGATCACAGTGGTGGCCGGCCTTGGGACCGTGGTGTCTGCTCGCTGTAGTCCTGCACTGCTCAGGCGTGCTCGTGGTGGGAGTGGCCAGAGGGCGTTCCAAGCCGCCTGTCTGCTTGAGGCCAAAGTTGGAAACATGAGATTAGGATGACAGTATAACCTGATGAATGCTCTGTATTTGTGAGTGTGAGCATTTTCTCTTCTCATCACTAGCTGTGCAGCCTGAAGGTAGAGGTGGACATGGAGAAGATTGCTGCAGAAATTGCTCAGGCAGAGGAACAGGCCCGTAAGCGGCAGGAGGAAAGGGAGAAAGAAGCGGCAGAGCTAGCAGAACGCAATCAGAGCAGCACAAATACTGAAGAAGAGCAAGCTACTAGCAAGGTGGAGGAGAAGAAAGAAGAGGGACCAACTCCCATGGAGACAGGTAAACTTTTTGATGAAATTAGTTCTATATATATGTTTAAATAGCTACAATGGAAGTGGGGGAGTAAGACACATAGCTAAGATGATTAGAGAGTTAGTAATTGATTTTTTGAAAGCACGTAACATTTTGGTAGGCTTTTCAGTTACCGTACATTCTTTCTAGGTTTTGACTTCTCAACTCTATATATCTGTATATGTCTAATAATTTTGCTTGTATATGTCTAGTAATCTTTCAGAGGAGAGATTTTTTACAAATTTTTCTGTCTTCCTTTAGAAGGGTGTTTGGACAGATGTGTCTGTGTAACTTATTATCAGGTACTGCTCATTGATGGGAGGTAAAATCAGACCCTGAAAATCTTACTTTTAAAAAGCGGTTTGCTACCATTATAATTCCAAGCCTCCCAATTGTTTATGAGATTTTATAGTTACGTGTATTTGTTGGAAGGTAACTTCAGTTCCCTAATTTTTCAATAGTAACTAAAAGAAACTAAAATAGTTATTTTTAGGTTTTGTTTTGGGTTTTTTTTTTAAAAAAAAGTATAACATACAAGGCAACATCCATGAGAAACAGGTGAGAAGTGTTTGAACTGTGTTATATTTATCCTCCACATTTATGTAAAGTAACTATAAAAGTAATTATAAAATTGCAGTAACATGTAGAATGTTATCTTTCACAAAATTCCAGTCATAATGTATGTAGTTACAGCTGTGTCATACATCACAAGTGAATTCATCACAAATACATTATTTGTAATTCCAAGTTCTGAGTTAAATTATGCTAGAATCAAAGGTGTGAGGCAGATTGAATTCCTCTTTGATTTAAAAACAAGGGCTCTGAATCTTTGTTAAAATTTATAGAAAAATATGTAACAGCAATCACAAGTCTCTTTCTCAGTTAACAAAACAAAAAAGGAGAAACAATTCACCTGAATAAACAATGTTTTTAAATGTACTTTGTGACTGCACCAAATAAGCTGGATGAGAGCCTTGAAGAAATCTTGCAGAAGCACCCAGAGCAGGAACTTTTCCCTAATGAGTCATCTGGGTCTTGGTTTTAATCTTCTGAAACTGCTCCATAGCACCTTCAGTAGAGGACATCTTTATGTAAGGAGTGTTTCTCTTTAGAGATGTCCTCTAAAGCCCCCTTGCCCCTATGCAACCAAGAAAAAGCCCATTTGAACTTTCTCAATAAAAGGCAGAATAAAGAAATAATGTTTACCATTATAACTTAACTTTCTATGTTGGCATATGGGCAGAATCCCTTGAGAACGTCCCAGAAAAGTCCATTAAAAATAGTGTCTCCACACCTTTGATTATAACTCACTACTTTTGGAACAACTTTCTACATACCACTTCTGTAAATTTCAGAAGGAAAGAGACTGAGCACTGTTGCCAAACTAATCTTAGCACAACCAAAGGACTGTGTGATCCAGTGTAGTTTGCAGTACTGAGTTCAGTTTCAGATTGATACAAAAGAGCTACTAGAACTGTAGTCTCTTTTACAAACAGTTTTTTTGCAAAGGAAACTTAGTGCTTGCGTAATATTGTATGGACATCCATTTGTTTATTACTAAAGGACTTCAGGAAACAGTAGTTGGCATCCTGTTTAGTAGCTGCAAGTTCATAAACAGGACCTGTGATCTTGTAACTTTTGGGATTTATATTTATGGTCATCAGTCACTGAAATGACCCTAAAAACTTTCCTTTTCAGCCAGGTAACACCCCACCCAAAGAGTTTCTAAGGAGCTGCAGATGGGGGCTTGGTCACAAGGCATGTTGAGAGAAGCAATTGGAGTAGAACCTTTAGATGTCTACGGCTGCCTGCTTGTTCTATAGATGCTATATATGTCATTTCCCTTTGCCCCAATTTGCAGTACCAATTGAGTCTCCCATCCAAAATGCTTGAGACCAGAAGTGTTTTGGATTTTGGATTTTTTCAGATTTTGTAATGTTTGCATCTCCATAGGCATTTGCATATGGAGATGGAACTCAAGTCTAACCATAAAATTCAAGTGCACCTTATACATAGCTTGAAAGTAATTTTATACATAATATTTTAAATAATTTTGTCCATGAAGCAAAGTTTGTGTACACTGAACCATCAGAAAACAAAGGTGTCAGTATCTGAGCCACCCATGTGGGTGATTTTGGAGTATTTCAGATTTCTGGATAAGGCATACTCAACCTGTACCTTTGACGGGAGGTATGGCTGGGGTGCTGCCTATTTAAAAAAGAAGGTTCTGTGGGTTGGCCAGATCAGATGCTGCTACGACATAGCTTTGTTGCCATAGTCAAATCTGAAAATACAGAACCTCAGTCTGTATTGTTTTGGTTTTTTCTCTTTCTTTTTTTAAAAAATATGGAATTTTAATTTTAAAAATTAATCACTGGAAAACTCTGTCATTTCAGAAATATTTCTACCTCATTTACTTGGGTACAAGATGGAGGAAGATCAGTTAGCTACTTGAACTGATTGACTCTCAGAAGGGCATTGTTGATAGGGATTGTCCTTAAAAAGGGGATGGCCTCACTTTTGTAGGTGGGAGAGGAGGAGAGAACTAGGTAGTACCAGCATCTCCAAACAGGAATGCCGGTGTTAGCAGAATTAGATGGCATGATCATATTTGATAATGGCACTCTCCCACCACAGACTAAAAATAGTTTCCATATTAATTTTTGTAGCTTTCTTCCTCTGTTCCTCTTAAGTTATATATATATATATATATATATATATTTTTTTTTTAAAAAATTAAGTAGCAGAAATTCTCCTTAACTTTCTTAAAAATGCAATGTCTGGGACCTATGGAATCTGTTTTTTTCTTATCTTCTTTGTGTGCAGTTTCCTATTGCACTTATTACCTCCTCATTTTTTCACCCCATAAGTGATGCTCCTCGCTTTCTGCATACCTTACCAGCAGCCGTTCAAAGACCTTTCTGTCTTTTTGCTGTCAACACAGCCTTTTCTTTAACCTTTAGCATGCTAATGACCGGCATTTTATGACACCATAGCAGTCCATCTAATGGCTGCCATGGTAAAAGCTTATTTCAGAAAAAGTGGTTGGAGCATACACAGCCAGTAGCTAGGAAGAATTGAGCTAGATTTTACCACATGTAATTTCTGAAGTTTAGGGAAAGAGAGTTTTCATGTGTTTCTGAATATTTTACCAGTTTACTGAACTTGACCTCACTGTACCATATATTAAGTAGCTTAAGCTCAAGGACAGGGATGAAGAAACTGTGACCTTATAGATATTGTTAGCCTTCAATTCCCATTTCCCCCAGGCACTGGTGAGGAATGGTATGCGCAAGAGTCCAGCAACATCTTGCCTGTCCAGCTTGAGGGATAGACTGGATTAAATAAATAAATAAATGATGACAGACAAAAGAATCACCTTGAATAAAGTACAGTTGCCCCTCTGTTCTCGTGGACTTGGGAACCATGTCCCTCACCTATCTGCAGGCAGCGAACAGAGGGGGACAAAACAGGATGCCTGCCCACGGGGCAGTGCACCTCCATTCTCACCTATGGGGCTTAAATATACGCGATTTTCCACTCGTGCTGGATTTCCCACAAGATGGAGGGTCGACTGTACAAACATATCTCAAGTATTCCTTTTCATTTTATTATTGGTCTCATCTGCACTGCAGAAATAATGCAGTTTGACTCTCCTTTAACTGCCATGGCTCAGTGCTATTATTATTATGGAGTTCTGGGATTTGTTCTTTGTTGTGGCATCAGCTCTCTGACAGGGCAGGCTAAACATCTCACAGAACTACAAATCCCAGAATTCCATACCATTGAGCCATGGCAATTAAAGCAGTGTCAAACTGCATTATTTCTACAGTACAGATGAGGCCACTGTGTCTGGGGAAAAAAATTAAAAATTTAAGTTAACTGATAACAAAAAAAGTTTCATTGATAAAAAGAAATGTTTGTATGCAGAAGAACCTCCTCCTGAAGAACCTATTGAGAGCCAACAAAATGGTGAAGGGACATCCACACCAGAAGACAAGGAAAGTGGACAAGAAGGAGTTGAGAGCATGGCAGAGGAAGGAACAAGCGACAGCAACACTGGCTCAGAAAGCAACAGTGCCATGGTTGAAGAACCCCCAGCTGACCCAGTAGCTGCAGAAGACATTGAAAAGAAAGAATAAATATATAGCTTCTACTTTTCATATATCCTTCTTTTTTAAATAAATTAACATCACAGGGAAGAGTGGAGTGTAGATCTCTGTTGGTATTGTTATTTTCTGTGATTCCACTACCAAATAAATATTGGGCATTTATATTGTTAGAAATGTTTGTGATGCCATTGGATTGAAATGGCTAGGGATAAGCTAAGGCTTCCAGGTGACTAGCTGGCATAGAATCAGGTCTTAGCTCACATTTTGCTGTAATACAGAACAGCATCATCTCTCTCTCAAAAAACAGTTTTGTTTTATGGCTTGCTTCCTTCTATTGTTTTATATGGTTTTCCCAGAAAACTCTTATAGAGACCTAGTTTTGGAGGGGGTGGGGATAGGGGGTGTCATGATAGAACCTATTTTACAGAAGAATAGCATGAAAAGGTAAACATGGATAATTACCAGATACATTCTTGCTTTGTTGTTACCATAGTTTCCCATGCTATATTGTAACAGTTTGGAAAAGTTAATTTTTTTGGACTGGAAGTAGAAATCCTACAGGTCATGCCTCCAGCAGATTATAGGAGCTGTAGTCCAAAAAAGTATCTTTCCTAAGATCAGGTTTGTAAAAGAAAAGCTTCTTCCTTACTGGAAATACTACACACCTTACACACTTAAAAGCAGACATTGGTAATGTAAATTTCACATCTCTGCAACAAAAACTCAAAGGCTGTAAGCTAATGTCACTGTAGGGACCCTATTTTTTTATTTAGCAGCATTCTCTCATGCAGACACCAAAAAGAAAGCAGTTTCTCTTTAGACACATAACTCCAGGCCATTTCTGACAGAAATGCAATTATATGAACAGTTTCGTTGTTTCTTGGAGCTGTTCAAAGTAATATGAGATCCGTCTTAGGGTTCCCCCACCCCATACTCTTTGATCCCTTTGTTCGGAATAATTTGACGCAAAGGTGTGGTGCAGCACAATCCAAGGCAGTTGTTTGAAGCTTGTCAAACTTTTCCCCTCCCACATTGTGTGAAAGCACCATGCAAATGATTGTTTTCAGACATGCCTTTCTGTTGAAATGAGCTCTACCAGTGCCTTGTATCATGATAAAGTTATTTGTTTTCTTTTGGTTCTCAAGCTGTCTGAGAATTCTGCTTCAGGGTTGCCCTCTACAGACGTCTCCTCAGAGGATTTTTAAAAATAAAATAAATATGGTCACTCTAAATGAAAACACCAGGGTTTGTGTCTATTTCATAATCCATTGTTGGCTTACAGATTTGTGGTGGGTTTTATTGTTGTATTGGGTTTTTTAAAAAAAATGTTTGGTCTCTTGTTTTTGATGTAATAAACTAGAACATGTTTTAAGAAAATGAAACAGCTGCAGTGGTCTGTAAATGTCTTGCATGCTTGAATTATGAAGCATTATGTTTCTATGAAGAGGGATCTAGTACATAACCACTTTTGAAAATGCAAAAGTCCTTCCATTTAATAAAAATCTGGACCCCGTCCAGTTCTAGTCAGGCAAAACTAAGACTCAGCAACCACTGACCCAGTCGATAAAGACATATTCCCACATCTGCATTTTAAAAATGCATTAGCTGGTTAAGTAGTATACAGATGAGCATCATGATTATGGCTGAGCCAAAATTGCATGTATTTTAGAGACATATTTTGCAGTATCAGAAATTATGCTGTTCCTGTTGACATTTTTTCCACCAAAGACTATGAAAACATTTACCTTCCCATATTTGCTTCTTACCACTTCTCACATTTGGCTTTATTTGCTCACACATGCTATGTGATAAGACCCAATTCATTGCTTCAACTGTCTGTGTGAATAATTCACCAACTATTAAAGAAAGGGGGCATATCTACCCGGTAGGGGAGATACCATGATCATAAAGAAATGAGGCAGGGACAAAACTGGGAGTTACAGGGGGAGTATTTACATTCCCATGAAAATACTATTATTGTCCCAAAATTCAAAACTTATATTGAGACCATCTCAACTGTCATACACAGCTGAATCTGCAAAAATCTACTACATACAGTGAGTGGGTCCTTGTTATCTGCTGGAGTTTGGTTCCAGGACACCCTATGAATACCAAAATCTAGGAAAATGCAAGTCCCATTATATATAATGGTGTCCTTTATATAAAATGGCAAAATCAAAGTTTGCTTTTTGGATATTTATTTTTCAAATATTTTAAAACCATGTTCAAAAAATTGAATCTGGATACTGAGGGCCAATTGTACAGATCTTATCTTGCTGGATTTGGATGAACACTGGTTGCCCAAGCATCCATGGATGTCCAAAAAACATTAGGTGAAATTGAGGATGTGGCTGGGAAGAACATGGCATGTGGACCAAGAGGAGGGGGTCTCTCAACATTGCAGATTTGTGGTCACTGTAGTTTTATAGTTGGGTACACTTTCCCAGAGGTCAGCTTAACAGCTCCTGTTCTTTTACCCGTTCATGACCAAGAGGTGGACAAGTGCCTTTCTATCCAGTTCTCTTTCAGAGTAGCAGCAAATGTCTGAGAACTATTTTCTTTTTCCAAGATTCTCTACGAAACACGCAATGAGAAAAAGGAAATAATGTTTTCATATCTTTTGATGAAATAAAAAATGTCAAAAGGAAAATAGTTTTTGATACTGCCAAACAAATCTCCACAGATACTTTCAGCTCAGCCATAATCATGATGCCCATCTGGGTCCTATACAACCAGCAGGCAGGTTAGGCTGAGAAAGAATAACTGACCCCCAAAGTTAGTTTTATGGCAGAACAAGTATTTGAAACTGAGTCTCTCCAGGCTTAATCTAATGGACTTTAAATTTTATTTCCTGGACTTTACAACTCTTTGTCTCCGAGGGCCCACATTGCCAAGGAAGAGGAATGAATAGCCTCTGCCAACATGGTTATTCCTCCAGAGTCCAGACCATCTTAACTGAGAATAGCTATAATAACATCTTGACAAAAATGTACGCTTATAACTCTAACATCTTTTTTTTTTCTTCCTCTTGTTTGGTTTTTAACACATTTACCTGATGGAAGAAGCAAGTGGAACTTGGGAAGCTTGCATCATGTATTTTGTGCACTTTGGTTGCCCCAATGAAGGTATTGCTGTTTTGTGTATTTTGAATGTTTTTGTACTTTGCTGTATGGCCAACACAGTTACCCCTGGATATGTATTCTGATCAGGGTTTCCTAATTCCAGATATTTTACCTTACAACTTGCACCATCCCTGTTCATTTGTCTTGCTGGCTGGGGCTAATGGTAGCTGTAAGCCAAAACATCCAGTAGGGAAACCTACTCTAACTACTACACAAACCACTCTGGCTCTCTCCTTTTTTTTTTTTTTTTTTTTTTTTTTTTGGATGTAGGCCACTTCTTTCTTTAGATATTTTTAATAGCAACCCCTTTATTTTTTATTTTAAGAGCCTTGGGAAAACAACTGCTCCTTGGCAGTTGGGTGTGGAGAAAATGATTTTCGGTAAAGTTGCCTGTGGTAACTTTCAGAGCTTGTGTTCTTACGTGAAAGCCCAGGAGGACTTGGAGCTTCACATCAGTTTAAATCCATGTTATCAAAATTGCATTTACATTCTCTCCACCCAAGGCACAAACTGCCTTGTTCCAGCATGTTTCTGTTGTATCTCCTTTCCATCCCACTCCCAAGAACAAAGGAATGCCATTTTCATAATTGTTTTCTTTTTAACTTCCTTTCATGAACAATCTTGAATAATGCCGGACTCATCCAAAAGTGTCAAAATAGGAGGAAGGGTAGGATAAAATTACAAGTAATGGTAGCCGTCTTGTGTCCATGTACAGCTCTCTGTTGGCATCCAGCTGATTTGGGTATTAGAGCTGAAACTGGTTATGTTAAGTTGACCAAGATCAGAGTGCATGTTCACACGGGAATCTGCAGAAGGTTGTATGTCTAAACATGATGCATATCCAAAATGTTGGCTATAGCACTCATTCTATCATTGTTTTTACTTATTTCTTAGTTGCAGGATTCTTCCAGTAATCTTTATACCCATTGTGTCCAATGGCCCGATAGTGATCTGAGTTTCCTTGCCAGCGGGCAAAAGATTTGGGTGGCAGAAAGGCAAAGTAAGTGAAATTGGTAAAATTCAAATGAAGGGGTGGGCCAGTGGCGTTACTTTTCATTTTCAGCACACCTTCAGTGTTTAAAAGATAGGGCTTCCAGGAGTAGTTTACAAAAACAAGATAATAATCTTAAAATATATTATAAGTTGAAGCAGCACTGGACTCACCAAATAAAATGTCCAGAGAAATTGGGGGATGGGGAGTTGATTTTTTCCTCCATCTTGCTAGTGTGTGCGTGTGCTAACAAATTTTACAAGGACATTCACCTCCCCTGTGTACAAAAAATAAACATAATAAAACATATTCTAGCTTTTTAATCAGGGACTAATAAGATCACAAAAGATTGTTTGTTGCTGTTGTGTGTCTTCAAGTCATTTCCAAGTTATGGTGAACCTAAAATGAACCTATCATGGGGTTTTCTTAGCAAGATTTGTTCACAGGAAGTCTGTCATTGCCTTCCCCTGAGGCTGAGAGAATGTGACTTTCCCAAGGTCACCTAGTGGGTTTCATGGCCAAGCAGGGAATCAAACCCTAGTCTCCAGAGTGATATGTCCAACACTCAAACCACTATGCCACGCTGGCTCTCCACAAAGATACACTGACTTTTTAAATCAGGAGCAAGTACTAGAAAATAGTGCCCTTGGTAAATAGGGATGTCTAAAGCACATAATATCCTCCTCACTTCAATCCAAACACACACAAAAATGGAAGCAGTGGTATTAGCAGCATTTGCATCAGAACAAGAAAAAGCAGATAGAATATTTGGTTTGTATTCAGCTCTAGATCATGCATTTCTGGTGGAGGACTCAAGTGCCCCCTAAGACTAAGCAAGAGGAGGCTGGCCTTTCCTTTTATTTTTTTAATTATTTTTTTATTAAAATTCAAAAAATACAGCCATTCAACGCATAATACACAAACCATAATTCATAATACACATTATATCCTTTTATCTATCAGATTTATGTTAAATCATCTTTCTCTTAAATCCACCAAATTCTATTCATCATAAGATCCCAGAATCTTGTATTTTCTTGCTGACAAACTGGCCTTTACTGAAATGATCTAGCAAAACTGGACCGTCAAGACTCTTATGTCCTTGGGAATTCTCTAAATGATCAAGTGCTAAGCAATATTAAGTTTTTAAAAGACAATGAAAGAACAAGCTATGAAAAAACTAGATGAGATCCTAAAGATACACAACTGAGCACCAAAGTTAGAATCATCCAAACCATTTTATTTCCCATCATCATGTATGGATGAGAAAGCTGGAGAGTGAAGAAAGCCAATAAGAAAATCAACTCATTTGAGAGGTGTCTCTGGAGTTGAGTGCTGAGGATACCATGGAGAGCCAAAAAGATAAACAAATGGAACCTTGAACAGATCTAACCAAAAATCTCCCTGGGAGCCAAGATGATCAGATTGAGGCTGTCATACTTTGGTCACATTATGAAAAAACACAATTCATCTCCAAATAGAAATTTCTTTGCCCCTCTGGATGTTCTGGACTTCAGCTCCTAGAAACTCCAGTGTTAGATTGACCAACAGTCAAGAGTTCTGGGAGCTGAAGTCCAAAACATCTGGAGGTCCAAAGTTTGGGAATGGCTGATTTCTAAGTCATATAGTGGCCAAACTCTTGTTGGTTAGATGAAAGAAAAATGGGCCTATGGACTCAATGGCCATGAGCAATTGTCAGGAGAGGTTGCATCATTTGTCCCTGTGTCCTGTGCCAAGTCTTATCATTGGTTAGGCCTTTCCAAGGTCATCTGGAATATGTATATATACAGAAATGCTACACTGTCTGATCCCTTTATCTCAATGGTAATGTAATTTGGAAAGTGGTTACAACTCCGGGGATTTCTCTCAAAGGGTATGTATAACTTTTGCTGAGTGCTGTCCTATCTTTTAAAATACTATATTTTAAGTGTATTTGTATTTGTTTCAGCCCCTGAAGGAGGCCTAGTGTGGCCAAAACATGTTGGGCTTTTTAAACACTGAATAAACAGTTGACCATCTCCTCTCCTCTCTGTTAGCTAGATGCAGATTGGCCCATTTCAGTCCAATTTAATGGAAGTAGCATAAGTGCTACATCTTTGGGTCATACGTTCTGCCACTTGTGTAAGGATACATCAAGGTCTAGATTGTGCAGAATTTTTCAGTCCAAAGATCACTCAACTTCAAGGTAAAAGAAGCAATGCTGGTTGTTAGAAAATGCTGGTTGGGATGATGAGAGTTGTAGTCCCAACACATTTGAGTGGCAGCAGGTCAGAAAAGGCTGTTAAGATGAGGTTTTGTGGTTGTTGTGTGCCTTCAAGTCATTTCTGGCTTATGGAGACCCTAAGGCAAACCTATCACAGGGTCTTCTTGGCAAGATTTGTTCAGAGGATGTTTGCCATTGCTTTCCTCTGAGGCTGAGAGCATGTGACTTGCCCAAGGCCACCCAGTGGGTTTCATGACCGAGCAGAGAATCGAACCCTGGTCTCCAGAGTCGTAGTCCAACACTCAAACCACTACACCACACTGGCTCTCTGCTATTATGGGTAGCTCTTGTTTATGTGCGACAAGCCTTCCCTGAAAGGAACAGCTGTCCCTTTAAAACATCCAAAAGTCTTCCATATAGCTATTGCAAGATATATCTATTTGTTCATGTAAAGGTGTATGGATTTATTCCCTTCATTCAAAGCCATTTGGGATTTTCAACAAGCACCTCATTCTCATAATGAATTTTAATTAACAGAAATTAGCGTCAGAGATGGAACGTCTTGCTTAAAAGGGTGTGTCTTCAATGGGGAGAAATAATGCATTTGTTCATTTTCTCACAATAGAAGCGGTGAAATTGAGGAGCTGAACCACAGAGAGTCGGCGTAAATGAAATCCTCAAGTGAGCAGTTAAGCCGTTGGTTGCCCAGTTCTTAATAACAGAAGATCAATCTGTCAGATGAGTCATAACAGTATTTGTGGTGACAATGGGCTGATGTTATCATAACTGTGGTAAAGATGACTGTACACAGACACGGACCAACTCTTTGGGGTTGGCATACATCTTCATTGCCTATTCCACATCAGTAGACTGGTATTTTGCAGGATACACCTTAAATCAGATAGATTGAAAGGCATGATATTTTGCAATCCCAGAAGCATACATGAGGAATACAGAAGGAAAAAAGAGCCTTGAAAGATTGGGCCCAATGAAATCTTTGGCCCAGCATTTTGTCTTCCCATGTTCAAAATACATGTTCTGGGAAGCCAATAAGCAGGACATGAAAACAAACATCCCTCTTCTATCTTTTGTCCCCTTACAGCTGCCATTTCTTTGGTGGCAAATAGATTGGCAATCTCATTGCAAAAGTTGCTATTACAGTGGGTCGTTGATATCCACAGGAACATAGAATCATGAATCATAGACTTGGAAGAGACCAAAGGGCTATCCAGTCTAAACCCCTGCCATGCAGGAACTCACAATCAAATCATCCCTGACAGATGGCCATCTAGCCTCTATTTAAAAACCTCTGGGGTTTGCTTTTGGGAATGTATTTTATTTTATTTTATTTGGGAATATTTACAATCTGTGGATGGTTGAATCCGCTGACAAAGAATCTGTGGATACAAAGCACCAACTATATTTATATACTACCTTTTCACCAGTTTGAGACTCAGAGCAGTTTACCAGCATTAAAACAGCTAACAATTCACATCATACCAATATTAAAAATGTAATGAAGCTATCAATAGAATTAAAAGCAAAAATATGAGAAAGACAACAGCAAACAGACAATAATAGCTATCTATTACAGTTGGCCCTCCACATTTGCAGCTTTGTCTTTTGTGGATTTGATTATTTTAATTAATATATTCTCTCTATGAATCTGTAGGTCCTTCAGCGCAACTTTGCCAGAAGTTAACCCTAGAGTTGTACTGGACAACCTAGAATTAGAATTAGAATTGTGTCACACACACCCAGAATAATTGCAATGCAATGCAGCGTTGCATTGCAACCCACAAAAGCCCCAGCTATCATAGACTGTAATGAGAAATGATGGAAGATGCAGCCAAAGAACATGGGGGGGGGGCATGATTCCCATTCCTGGCCAAAGTCCTGGAGTACTAGTACTGGAGTAAACCTACAGAACCAGCTGTTGAATGGTTCATTTAAACAAATCCTGTTGATTCAATAGGTCTAATCTACCTGAGAGTAGCAAACAGTTTTAGACCAAAGCATTCAAGATAATAAATAACTGAATTCTTGTTTTGATTTTTATTTCTTGTGTATCACTGGAAGTTGCAGCAAAGAACCTGAAGTTTTGTAACTAATCCACAAGAGAGCGTTAAAAACAAGAGCTTTGGGCTACCAAATTTTCATAACTACAGCTTCATCCCCATCTAGTGGCAACTGATAAACTTTTTTCCACAAAAGCATTTACAGCTGGCTTGGGCTTTGTTGGGTCACAGGTTCTGACAGATCATCCATTTAAATATCCCCAGGAATAAACCACAATCTATGTCACATATTTAAAGCCGTTATAGAATGTTTACAAGCTGCAGGACATATTAGATGAGATTGTCTGATGTTCCTTATTATGGATGTCCCTTATTTGAGGGCCTGAAAGCTTATTCTGTATAGGGCTGGTAGGTGTCCTTTATTTTAGGGATGAAACTTGCCAAGAAAACCTTAGGGTCATCATAAGTTGAAAACAACTTGAAGGCATGCAACAACAACAACAACCTCTTAATTAAGGCTTGGAAAGTTTTTTCTTTTATACAGGCTGAACAAGATACAAAACAAAAAACCCAAAAACCAAACCCAAAATTGTAAATTATTGTAACCCACCTTGAATCCCATTGTAGGAGAAAGGCAGTATATAAATCCTTGAAATTAAATAATTAATTAAATAAATAACACCCATATTTCTGTGTGTGGTGTTTTTTATAAAGACAGAAATCTATACATCATGTAATTTCTGAATGTGGACAATACATTAATTTTGCAGAGAAATACATGACTGATATCAATAATTATATTTTGTATTTAGGTAGAACATAATGATATATGATAATAGCTACTTTCTGACAGTCAAGCCTACAGGTCATGAATTTCAGCTGTCCCTGATTGCTGTGTTACGATGGCTGATTTGATATAAATACCCCTTCTTTTGTCTTTGCCTTAGCCCTGGGCTGGGATGAGCCTTATTGCCATGAACTCAAGGTGTGACATCATGTAGGCACCTAAAAAGGTCACATCTTCATTTACAACAATTTGCAGATCAAAAGTGCCAGACTTAGGAGCTGCTAAGCAGGATATTAACACCTAGAGGATTTATGAGTGTCAGCCAGGATGTGTCCAGCTGAAGATGAGATAACATTAACATTCTATCTCCTGTCCTTGGAAATTATCTACTTCAAAGCATAGCAATTGGAATCCTTTGATATACAGTAGCAATTCATTGCCTCAGGTTAGGTTTAAGGGTATAAATGCTCCCCAAAATCTCAGGCACATTGGGGTCTGGCTAGATTTCATGGTGACACTGCACCACTGTGAATTCTGATTAGAGTCCTGGCTCTTTCCGTTGTCTTTCCTTTCATAATGGTTGAGTCGATCCATCTTCATTCATCATTGGAGCAGCCTCCTTCAGGTAATTTTTACCATTAGAAAGCCTCATGTTTCCTATCCAAGCTAACTACTTTACTCCCAAGTTCTTGTGTGTATACATGCATGTTAGAGAGTCTTTGTATGTTTGAATCCCCAAATAAATTATAATTCATTGAAAAGCTTTGTTTCTATCAGTCTATTCCCTAGCCACCTCCGTAAACATAGGATTAAAAATTCCATAGAAGACTTGGACTTTAGTAATTCCCCAAGTTCAAGGTCTTCATTACAGCTGTTTTGAAAACTTGGTAACACTAATTGTAACTATAAATCTAATAGTTTTTATAGTACGTTTCTTAGCTTCAGCTACATTTCTCCTTTCCTGTGGAATCTCTCAGGCTATGCTGACTGAAGGATCCTCGGGAATATAGTCCAGAAAATAAATTTACTTACTTACTTCTATATTTCATATCCTACCTTTCTCTTGGGATAGGATCTAGGAATAAGGTTTCTAAGCTCTGCTCCTTCCTGTTACAGGGGTGTAGCATATAAGGAACAAAAGTAAGCAAAGAGGCTGTTGAAGCCATGGGGTGCTTTAAAGAACTTCTCTCCCAACTCTTTCCCACTCTGCAAAGGAATACCATTTTGAAGCTTAGCTCACCATGCTATGGTCCTCCAAGCCAAACTGGCATCCCACAGGGCTGCTTTCAGAAAGTAAAACATATATTAGGAGCTCTCCCATTAGAGCATTCCTATACCAACAAATGGTTTGGCTAGTCATTGCTTTGGTAGAGTTTTGGTGGGGCAGTGGATTGTGTATTTGTTTTTATATAAGTTCCACATAGTCAAAGCCCTGATCAAACCCAATGGGAAAATCAAAGAGGATGACAATTAGACCCTCCTAATTTTGACACCTTTTACTCTCCCACCCATACATTTTCTTTTCATGTTTTTACTTTCTTCTTTCCTTCTGCTTTCATTTTGACAGTAGCTTATACTCCCATTTACCAACCCTTTTGAAGTGGTTTCTTGTTTTGTACCGTTGCAGGGTTTTGGCTACTGTGAAGCACACTTGCAGATTCAATCATACGCTTTTGCCAAGGGGCCCTCTGTTTGAGGTTAAAAGGTAAAAAGATAGCACAAGGTAGATGTCATATCTCCTTTATCTTCATGAGACATTGAGAACCTTGGGTATAAGCTCTGAGATACCCAGCTCTCTTGTGCACATTTTTGCATAGTGGCACAAGACAGCAGATGCTATTTTCCTGACATCCAGTACAGCCTTTCCCAATAAGGCCCCATCATAATTAATTAATTAAAATTTTATGTTAAATCTGACTCACTTTTAAAGCAGCTCAGTTTTCCTACTTTGTTCCTATAAGTACTCTTCTGCTTCTGCAGTTTTCCTTATGCACACTCAGGAAATGAAAGGAATTTGGCTATTAGGAAGAGCCATGAAAAGCTTTACCTGCACCCCAACTAGAAGGTTCAAGGCGTATGGCTCTTGACTGGTTATTTGACCTAATGTTGTTGCCCAAGACAAATGGGATAAAAGACTGCCCTGTGCTCATGATCTTTGCTTTTCACAAAGTGTCTTCATTTGTGCTAGGGTTGCCAGTCCTCACAGCCTGGCTCTGAGTCTCCAGTCTTCTGGTTCATCTCTAGTAGGAGACAAGGGTACAAATTCTCCAGTTTGGGGAGACTCGGGTCCAGTTAAGAAAAAAGAACTTTGTGCAAATCTCCAGTCCAGCTGTTAAAACTGTAGTTTGCTATACTTCATAAAGCTTTATTGATTTTTTGCTACAACTTCAAAAGATTCTCCAGAGGGACTATGTATTTAGTTACTTACCTTCTGTTGTTGTTGCTGTTAGTGTTCATTTATATATATATATAATAGCTTTGTACAGCACTTTACAGAGTTATCAAAAACAACATAAAACCTGCCGATGGCACACAATCTAAGATCAGAAAGTGTAAAATATATTAAATAGACAATTTATCCCATTAAAATGACTATAAAACTATAGACAAACAATATACGGTACCCCTAGTCTGAATTATCAGAGATATCAAGCTACAGTCCTTCTTCACTCCAAGTTATTGCATTATATTGCACTCCTACTTCCTCTGCTCTGCATCCATAGAGCATGGTACAATCCTGATCTAGTAACCCTAATTAATCCTGTATAAGTGGTTTAACTATTTGCACTGGCCTTTGTGCATGTGGAGTTTTTTCAGCCTGTATATGCAAATATTCCTACAGTCTGAGACCCTGTCTGTACAGCTACATTAGCAACTGTTTTTGCCTGTTATAAGGTCTGTCCCAAAATCTCCTTTTGGATCAAGATAAATTCTGAAAAAATGAGTACTGAAAATTATGACTGTCATATAAATAGCATGTAATAATTTGAAAGACAATTCATATGTATGATGATGGACAGGGACAGGGTTTATAGGTTCGTGATTTGGAGAGGTGAGGGTGGAAGGGAGGTGATAGAAGGAGAAAATTTTAAATTGCATTATATTATTATTATTATTATTATTATTATTATTATTAATGGTTCAATCTTCTTGTTGTGTGACTTCAAGTTGTTTCCAACTTATGACAACCCTAAGGTCCTAACCCTATCATGGGGTTTTCTTCACAAGAGTTATTCAGAGGAGGTTTGTCATGAGCATAAAATCCCACTGGGTGACCTTGGGCAAGTCACACTCTCTCAGCCTGACAGGATGGCAATAGCAATATCAAATCCCATCTGCAGAAACTTTAGGGTTGCCATAAGTCAAAAATGACTTAGAGGCACACAATAACTACTTAAACTTATGTATTCAAAAATGCATCACATATGTAATGTCACACACACCCCCACTGACCTCCTTCCATAACACACCATACAGAATTCTTAGTAATGTTTTTGTACTAATGTTACTTATAAATCATATTGCCCATATATTACTAAATGTAATAGTTGTGACATAAACAACCAGCAAAATTGAAATTATGCCTTTAAATTACAATACCCTACGCACAGCCTAAATACATTTACATGTACATAGTTTCATGTGCTTAAAGTGAAAATTTGGTAAGATGTGATGTTTTTAATGAAATTTTTAAAAGAATTTAAAAATATATTTTTAAAAAAATATTTCAAAATTTAAATTTTACTTTAAAAAAAAACCTGGGATCTCTCCTTTCTCCTCCCACAGAGCCTTGCCCCACTCACACCATCTCTTTAGCATTTTAAAGGGATGCAGCTGTGCCCACAACCCATTTCTGCCATAGACAGATGTTCTGCCAAAAGCAGCAGTGTCACCCCGCCCTTAGGGTGTCATCCAGTGTAGCGCATAGCCCCCTCACACACACACCCCTAGTAATGCCCCTGAATGTGAAGATCACCACCAGCACCTCCCATTCCCAACTAGCCAGCAGCCCAGCCAGACTTGGAAGGAGCTGCCTGTGGCCGTGGCATGTGCCACTACTAGGCAGCTTGGCTGGGACAGGGAAGAAGGCAAGGTGGTGGTGGGGGGTGAACGACAGATATGGAGCACCCTTCCTTGCCTGCTGCTATTTCTCCTTCCATTTGACTCCTTCCTTCCTCTCTAACTCTGCAACAGCTCCAGTGGCAGCATATTCCTTTTCCACACTCCTCTCTGTCCCCTTTTGCAGAGTTTCCCTGGCTGGCGGCGGGGGGGGGGCAGCAGCACAGACTCCTGTGACACCCCTAGTTCTTACAACTGTAGTTTTTCATTATAGGTCTGGGTTTCCCCAGACTCACCTTGAGTGTATATAACTGGCGTAATGGCAGTATTGACGCTGGGAAATTAGTAGGCTGCCAGAAGACTCGGGTTAATGGATGGGAACTCAGAATCATAGCATCATACCAGAGCCCCCACTGTCACAGCATTTTCCAAATGTGCTGGACTTCAACCCCATTACCTTCCATCAGCATGATCATTGGCAATGCTGTCTCAAAATTATGAGAGTTGTCAGAGCTGGACCTACTGTTAGGCAAAGTGAGGCTCTTTACTCAAGTGGCAGTTTTAGGGAAACAACAGCAAAATGTTGAAGGTGTCCAGGAAAGCAGCCAGTTGCTGAGAAGAAATTCTAAATAAGATGTTTGCCATATAAACAAAAGAACATCACATAGAGTTTGTGGAGTTATGGCAAATCTTGAATGGCAGACTTACAAGTAAAAGGCAGAGCCAGAAAACCAGGTCGATACTCAGTCTGAGTGCAAGCTAAAGGATCAAACAAAGAGTGCAGTCAAACAGTCCAAGAAGGTCAAGGGTTCCAGCAAAGCAGAATGTCCAGTACGAATTTCAAAGATCCAAGCCACAAAGTCAAACAGAACATCAAAGAACAAGGTGCTTTCACCAAGGAAATCAGATAGCTTCTGACAAAGCATCCTTCCCAGGTTTTTATCATCCTGCATCCTTCCCAGGTTTTTATAATCAGCTCTCATGAGTGCAGCTGATCCTTTATTGTTTGGCATTTTGTATAAAGCCTCTGAGACTACTGAAGGCATGCCCTTTCACATCTCTGTCTGTAGATAGGTACGCTGGTTTCCTTGTCTTCCTCCTCCATACCCACATTTCCAGAAGGCTCTGCTGCCTGAAGGCTGGACTCCTGATTATCCTTCAACGCCACAGTCTCGGCTGGTGCTCTCAAGGCAGAGTTAGGGCCAGGCTCAGGCTCAAGCTCTGGGTCAAATATCTCTCCTGAGTCCTCAGCCAGGCTGGGCATGACAGAAAGAGAAAATGCTGTGCACCCTATTCTGCATCACCAAGCTTCTCAGCTGTGATGGAAAGCATTGTACCATCCTCAGTGTTGAAGAAATATTAAATGGCTAGTCCAACCAACTTTTGTATATGGAATGAAGGGTCTGTGTGTCATCCTTTTCTTCTCAGTGTGTCATCTCAGACAGCAAGCTATTTTAGGACAACCCAAGCACTGTAGCTGAACACAGATAGCTCTAGTGACTGAAGCTGGCCTTGATCTCTACACTCATTAACCAGTGTGATCCTGTAACAGCTAGACATGTATCCAGGTTCACATCCCACCCCAATATTTCTACAGGACATTCCACAGTATATCTTGTATAGACCATAACACCTCAGTCCAAGACAAGTTAGCACTTCATTTTCATCAGCAAAGTGCATGGCTGACCCAAGACATTTTACTACCTGGGTAGAGCAGCCAACTGCATGCCTGCCTTATAAAATACATGTAATACCTTCTTCACACCTGAAAAAGAAAATCTCCCAAACAGCTCTCCCTATTTGCAATTTGGCAGCCATGTAAAAGCTAGTTTGGGAGATTCTGGGAGTTTTATTTTGAAGAGGTAACTTTCCCAAACTTTCCTAAACTCTGCTCATATGCATTTTTATTTCAAAAATGACATTTTCAGCTAATGTTGTTCCTAGGTTTTATTCAGATTCTGCAGAGATAGGAGAGGGTGAGGAAACTTTTGGTCTTCCAGATGTTTTGCACTACACTCCCATCAGCCCTGGCCAGGACAATGTTGAGGGATAATGGGAATTACAGTAAGATAGCAACTGGAAAGCCACACATCCCCTAGCCCTGAATTCAGAGAGATGTTAACAGTTCAAAAGCATGCAAATTCAAGTAGATAAATAGGTACTACTTTGGTGGGAAGGTAAACAGTATTCTGTGCAGTCATGCTAGCCACATGATCACAGAGTAGTCTCTGACAATGCTGGCTCTTCAGCTTAGTAACGGAGATGAGCACCACCCTCATGGTCAGGCACGACTTGACTACTTTGTCAACACGGAATACCTTTACCTAGTAGACATCAGGGCTTTCCCAAGACATTTTGCTGCCTCAGGAAGAGAAGTAAATCATGTCTCATTCACCTAAATCACTGCATAGTACCCTAAGCCAGCCAGTGAATTTGGATATGTGAGACTGAAAATGCTGCCCCCCATTTCTTATGGTAAAAATACAACAAATTGCAAAGCAAAATATAGAGCAATTTTAGCCTTTCATTACTTCACAAAACTGCTACCTAAAGCAACTGCCTTCTGCTTTATCACTGGATGGACTCTGGAAGACAGATTCACCAAACAATCACAGCTTCTCTGCTAAGAAGGTGATAACAACTACTCAGGGTTAAACAGTGAAGGAGGGAAAACAATAGCACATAGCATAGCTAACTGCTGGAGCTGAACCTTGCCTTTATACATGTTGCAATGTGATAACAAAGGACAGGTTGTGGTTTGGTGTTTTGCTTCTCCCCACACACATCTTCATCTGCAACCAGAAGCCGGAGAGAAAAACAATTTGCATAGTGTATCTATTTCTATGATTTAGCAACAGCACTTATTTTGACAACAGCAAGAGCACCACAATGGGGACAGTGGGATGCAAACCCTGCCTGGACGCATTTGAACTAACCTCTTCCAAGGGGCCTAGGCACTTTTAATTTTGCAAAAGAATACACACGCTTCATATGACATCAACAAATACAGATTTTATGAAACAACATTTTAAAAAAATCATTATTTTCAAGGAGTGATGGTCCTCTAGATGTAGCTTGACTACAACTCACAGCAGCCTTGGCTGGTACACCCAATGTGAGAGAACTAATGGCAGGAGGACAGTTTAAGGGAACTGGACAAGCCATGTGGGCCATGCAAAATTATCCTGCAATGAAAAGCAATGACCATGGGGCTCAGGAAGAAAAGCCAAAGTATTGCAGCTACCACCACCCAGTAAGCTGCTGCCTGAGGCAGTTGCCTCATTTTGCCAAATGGTAGGGCCAGCCTAATATCCCAGTTTGGGTTGTAATAGCTACTTCTGGTATTGAGAAAGATGTTGCATTTAATTCAAAGTTTAGAAATAGTACTTTTTGGAATGCAGCTGACAAAATCCCAGTCTGCTATGTATTTTTTTTTAAAAAAAAACTTAATAATTTATGAGTTGGATCCAGACTAAGGGCCCAGAATATGCTGGGTTGCTCCCAGAGTATTCTGGCTCCAAAGCTGCCCCAAATTCCCCCAATACCTGGAAAAAGAGGCACCCAGCTTTGATCACATGTCCGGGCACCTTGTTGTGACCTCAGAGAAAGGAACTTGCACTACAAACAGTGGGCAGAGACACTGTGGGATGCTGTGTAAACAGCTGCCTGGCATTGCTCAGGAGTACTCCAGAAAAACAGTGAGTTTTTAAAAACCAGTTTAAGACAAAGATGGCTCAGATTCGATATGGAACTGCCCTCAGGTTGTCAAGACAGTCTGCAGTCAAATCATGGCTTTGGTCCTTCATCGTGAAGACAGGGAGACATAAGGGCATGGGGAATTGGTTTAAATGGCCTGTGTAGACTTGCCATAAAAGGTAAAGGTAAAGGTATTCCCCATTGACAAAGTTAAGTTGTTTCCGACTATAGAGGGTGGTGCTCATCTCCATTACTAAGCTGAAGAGCCAGCGTTGTTAGAGACTATTCTGTGATCATGTGGCCAGCATGACTGCACAGAACCTGTTTGCCTTCCCACCAAAGTGGTACCTATTTATCTACTTGCATTGGCATGCTTTTGAACTGCTAGGTTGGCAGAAGCTGGGACTAGTGACAGGAGCTCACCCGATTGTGCAGCACCCGGGCCTCGAACTGCCAACCTGCTGATCTTGCAGTCAACAGACTCAGCTCCTTAACCATGTGAGCTTAAATTAACTTTGCCTTCAAATTAATGGGTCTTAAATTCTGATAAATGGATCCCACTAATCCTAATGGTACCTACAGTCAACTAACTTAGCATGCATTTACTGTTGGTGTTGTTGTGCACTTTCAAGTCATTTTTGACTTATGATGGTAGCCTATCATGAGTGGTTTCTTAAAGCAAGTTTCTTTAGAGGGGGTTTGCCATTGCCACCCTCTGAGATTGAGAGAGTATAACTTGCCCAAGGTCACCCAAAACTTTATAAAGTCAATAAGGCCACCCTATATGGCCAAGCCAGGATTCAAACCTGGTCTCCAGAGTCGTAGTCCAACATTCAAACTACTCCACCATGCTGGCTCTCAGTCCCTTGTAAATCTAAGTCACTGGGTTGGGAACATATGCACTCCTAGTGTTCTCAGACTGTAGCTCTTTTCATTTCTAGCCAATAGAACCAATAATGAAAGATGGTGGAAGTTGAAGTCTAACAATATCTGAAGAGACATACATTCCCCAGCCCAAATATAAATATATCAAAAATGGATCTCTGGTGCATAATGTGACAGTGTACAGTAACATACTTGTGGGTTAGAAATTTTTAGAACTGCCTGTGCTAAGTGTAAAATTGATGCCTGCAGTCTAGATCCACTTCCTGGAAGTGGTTTTGATTATTTTTTTTAAAAAAATCTGTAGAAGATAAGGAGTACACCTGTTTCTTCAAGACATGTGTGGTTAAAAGGGAAAGCAGCACTTATGAACCAAGCTGCTAAACCATTGAATGGATCTTGAAATATGTAACTGATAAAGAGAAGAGCAAATGAAGCCACAGAAGTGTAGAGAGATGGAATACGCAAATTAAATCTTTGTGTCTCATTTCAGCAGGAGCTGGTAAAATCACACACATTTAAGACCTTTTTCTACAGCTCTTAAATATGTATGATTGATTTTGCTCTGGTGTGTTAAAATATGCATGCATGCCTCTCCAAAACACCTATTTGCATTTCAAAAGAAGCCAGCGGTGGCTCTTGGCTTCCATATTACTGGGACTGCATCCACACTGCAGAAATAATAGTTTGACACCACTTTAACTGCCATGGCTCAATGCTGTAGAATTCTGGGAATTGTTGTTTTGTGAGATATTAAGCCTTCTCTGTCAGAGAACTCTGAGGCCACAACAAACTACAAATCCCTAGAATGGACTCTTGGCAGTTAAAGCGGTGTGAATACATCCTAAGACAGGGCATCTAACCTGGGGGTTAGTCTGAACTTTACAAAACTTGTCCAAGGGGCTGTATGGTTTTCAAGGGTAGGGTTGAGCTCCTTCAGAGTGACCAGATAGCTTCAATGCAAAGGAGGACAAGGCAGCACATAATGTAGGGTGTTCAAGGAAAATGCAGGGCATTAAAGCTAAAAGCTAAAAGCACTGATATAATTCGCAGATGACCACTCGAAGAAATATTGTTACAGGTAAGCAACCTGTCCATTCATGCTTCTTGGCCATGCTTCAAATGGGGGTCATTTTGGAATTTCTCCTGGACAGAAGACTGAAATGTAGCAAATGTCCTGAAAAAGGGGATATCTGGTCAACCTGAGCACCTCGGATAGCTACTATAAAATTTGGACTAAAACCAGAGTGGATTCACCATTCCACCAACATGGAAACTACCAGGAAGAAGCTTCTGTTGCAGTGCTGGGCAACTTGTGATTCCCTTTTTTGAACAAAATTAATTGTATTGAATAAAAACAATAAAGAATAAAAAATGAATAACACAGATAACAAATACAAACTACAAAATATACAAAACAAGCCACCAAGAGCAAAACCTACAAACTCTACAACTAACAAAATAGAATAGAAATAATAATAATAATAATAATAATAATAATAATAATAATAATAATACATTTATTTTTATCCCTCCCCTCTGCAGCGCAATCAGGACGGCTTACATATTAAAAGACATCCATAATACAACAATTTCCCTAACCCACCCACCCCTTAAAAAAGTATTAAACTAGTCAATTTTAAAACACAAGATACACTAAAACCAAGTCATACAAAGAGGAATGTACTCCTTCTTCTCGGGCAGATCCCAGAGGGTGAGGCTCGGGGACAGCTGCTCTACTAGAATAGAGCTTAATTGTGGTGTCCCTCAGGGCACTGTCCTGTCCCCAATGCTATTCAATATTTATATGAAGCTGCTGAGAGAGATCCTTCAGAGGCATGGAGCGCGGTGTCATCAGTATGCTGATGACACCCAGATATACTTCTCCATGACCCAGTCATCAGCTTTGACTTCAGATGGTGTCTCTCCTCTCAATGATTGTCTTAAAGCAGTAATGGACTGGATGAGGAAAAACAGACTGAGACTGAATCCAGACAAAATGGAGGTACTAACAGTTACGGGCCCAAAACCAGGTCTAGGAATACAACTTCCAGTCCTGGATGGAGTCACACTCTCCTCCAAGGACTGTATTCACAGCTTGGGGGTACTCCTAGATTCATCACTTCACATGACAAATCAGGTGATTGCGACAGTCAGGAGTGCCTGTTATCAGCTTCGGCTGATATGCCAGCTGCACCCTTTCCTGGAAATTAGGGATCTTGAAACTGTGGTACATGCTCTGGTAACCTCTTGTCTTGATTTCTGTAATGTGCTCTACATAGGGCTACCCTTGTGCTTAACCCGGAAAATTCAACTAGTTCAGAACATGGCAGCCAGGTTGGTTATCGGTATCTCTAGGAGAGAACACATAACACATGTGCTTAAATCTCTCCACTGGCTGCCTATTAGTTTCCGGGCACAGTACAAGGTGACTTCCAACTATCTCTTCTGCAGGTACATTTCTGTTGGTTTTTCATCTTCCTCCTCTCTCAACTTTATTTGGAAAGATGGTGAGATAAAGATTTCCTTTTACCTTAACTATTCACTAGCCAAATTAGGATATAGCATTTTATGTATAGATAGATAGATAGATAGATAGATAGATAGATAGATAGATTAAAGCCATAAGTAAAGTTTTATTTTAAACTGCAAGCTGCACATTTGTTGTCAAGAATTTATCACACAGGAGGGATCCCATACAAAAATGAGATTTAAACCAGAAAAAACCCGCAAAAATGGATTGATTTTCAGATGACATCTGACATTAACCCAGACAGAAAATGAAAAAAAACCCGCAACATCAGGATTAATGAGTATTAACACGACATTAACCTGGACAGAAAGGACAAAATGCACTACATTTTACTTTTGGAAAATCCTGAAAGTAAAAAGTGGTGTGTTTTATCAACTTTCTGTCCAGGTTAATGCTCATTAACCCCGATGTGTCTGAAAATCAACTTGTTTTGCAGATTTTTCCCGGGTTTTAAATCCCGTTTCTGTACAGGATTTGGACATGTTGCCTCCCATGTGATAAACTCCTAAATTCTTAGGGAAGCATAGATAGACAAAGGCACCTTTCTGCTACTCTGCTAAAACTAGACCCTAACAGGCTTGGCTTTGACATTTGACAACTCCAAGCTATCTTGGGCTCCAAGCTGTCTTGGAGGAAACCGATTATCTAGACCCATTTCAAACTGGCTTTAGGACAGGATTTGGAGTTGAGACCACCATGGTTGCCTTGGCTGATGACCTTCGTCTGAGCATCGACAGAGGTAGTGTGACCTTGTTGGTGCTCTTAGACCTCTCAGCGGCTTTTGATACAATAGATCACATCATCCCCTTGGATCGCCTGAGAGGGTTGAGAATTGGAGGAACTGTATTGCAGTGGCTCCGTTCCTTCCTCTCGGGCAGATTCCAGAGGGTGATGCTTGGGGACAATTACTCCGCTAAGAGGGAGCTTAATTGTGGCATCCCTCAAGGCGCCATCCTGTCCCCGATGTTGTTCAATATATATATATGAAGCCGCTGGGACAGATCATCCGGAGGCATGGGGTGGGGTGTTATCAGTATGCTCATGACACCCAGATATATTTCTCCATGCCTCGGTTGTCAGCCATGACTTCTGATGACATCTCTCCTCTTAATGACTGTCTTAGGGCAGTAATGGGCTGGATGAGGAAAAACAGATTGAGACTGAATCCAGAAAAAACGGAGGTACTAACAGTAGCGGCCCCGAAACCAGGTATGGGATACAATCTCCAGTCCTGGATGGGGTCACACTCTCCATGAAGGACTGTGTTCACAGCCTAGGGGTGCTCCTAAATCCGTCGCTCCAGATGACCAATCAGGTAAATGCGGTGGTCAGGAGCACCTGTTATCAGCTCCAGCTGATACGCCAGCTGCGCCCTTTCCTGGAAGTAAGGGACCTTGAAACTGTAGTGCATGCTCTGGTGACCTCCCATCTTGATTTCTGTAATGCGCTCTACATGGGTCTACCCTCGTGCTTAGTCCGGAAACTTCAACTGGTACAGAATATAGCAGCTAGGTTGGTCTCTGGGACATCTAGGAGAGACCATATTATACCTGTTCTAAAAACACTCCACTGGCTGCCGATCAGTTTCTGGGCTCAGTACAAGGTGTTGGTCATGACCTTTAAAGTCCTACATGGCTTGGGTCCAACCTATCTTCGGGACCTCCTCCTTCCATATAATCCTACCCACGCACTTCGGTCCTCTGGGAGGAATTTGCTTCAGCCTATTAAAA
>CM034710.1:30192297-30226271 GCA_020142125.1 Phrynosoma platyrhinos
AGAAGAGAAGGTTCAGAGGTCATATGATAGCCCTGTTTAAATATTTGAAAGGATGTCATACTGAAGATCGTAGTTTGTTTGTTTTCTCCAGTTCCAAAAAATAAGACCAGGAGCAGTGGATTCAAACTACAAGAAATGAGATTCCACCAAAACATTAGGAAGAATTTCTTGACGGTAAGACCTGTTCAGCGGCGGAATATGCTGTATTCAGACAGTGAAAATAACCCAAGGTGAATCCAGGTTGAATCTCTTGTCAACTCCATGTTTATTCAAGTGCTGACATATGTGAGCAACTAAATGCCCAGAGATGAGCAGAGATAGTGTGAATAAGAAACTCGGAATGTGTGAGTGAGGTTATTCGCATTGTTCCGCTAAAAAGAAACAGCATCTGAATGAATCCTGAATGACCCCCTGGAGTGTGATGGAGTCTCCTTTGAAGGTTTTAAAACAGAGGCTGGTTAAAGGCCATCTGTTAGGAGTCCTATGATTGTAGTTGGCTCTCCTTATCCACGGATTTTTTATCTATGGACCCAAGTATCCATGGCTTGAAAATATATTTTTTTAAATTATAAATTCCAAATACTGATTTTGCTGTTTTATATCCAAGAAACAATTTTCATTATGTCATTGCATTTAATGGGACTTGAGCATCCATGGATTTTGATATCCACAGGGGGTCCTGGAACCAAACCCCAGTGGATAACAAGGGTCCACTGTATATTCCTGCATCTCAGGGGGATGGACTGGATGACCCTAGAGGTCTCTTCTTACTCTTCTACAATTCTTTTTTTATTTTTTATTTTCATATAATTTATATACATTAAAAAAAGCTTTAGTGATAATCTTCTCCAAAACTGGTGGTTTGACAATTAAGTAACCTCCAACATACATCTCTTTTGAACACAAACGACCTCCTCTGTCTCTCCAGTGACAGCTCCCAAGCTCAACTTTCTCTTTTGGACTCTTTACATAAATTGAACCAGTTCCAACATAGTCCCCTGAAACCATTATCCTTTAAGAAAAAACATGCTTACTTTAAGTATTAAAGGCTTCTACATTCTTTCACTCTATTTACCTACTTCCTGCTCTTATTTCCATCTTTCCTTACAATACCCTATGAACAGACACCATTCCTCTTCAATCTGCTCTATATCCTTATTATTCATCAGACCTGTCAATTTATCCATCTCTGGCCCTAAGCAGATGGGCGGCCGTGGGCCTCCCCGAGAAGCCACGGATTGGGGCTGAGGTAGCCGCAGTCCTCGGCCCCGATCCACTTCTTTTTGGGCCCTGGAAGGAGCGCTAAAATAGCGCTCCTTCCTCAAGGTGCGGAAGGTGCGCTGCAAGAGGCATTGGGTGCCTCTTCGGCATCTCTTCCATCGCAGCGTGTCCAGACGCTGCAGTGGAAGGACGTCATTGGAACGCCTGTCGTGTGGAACGACGGATGCTCTGATGACGTATTCAGGAAGGGGTTGGGGCACCCAGCGTGAGGCTGCCCCTCCCCATCCTTACTTCCAAGATGGCGCAAAGCGCCATCTGCAAAGAGGGTGTATCATTTCTGTGATTTTCGAAGTCCAGTCATCTAAAGTGGGTACTTCCTGGCTTTTCCATTGTTGCGGTATACTCAATCTAGCTGCTGTAATCATATATAACATTATCCACCAATGCTTCTTCTCAAACTGCACCAGCATATTCATTAAATACATTTCTGGTAACATTCTAAAATTGATTTTTAATATCTTTTCAATTGTTATGTGGATCTGTTTCCAAAATTTTGTCAGCTTCGGACAGCACGCTCTTCTACAATTCTATGAAGAATAAACTGTCTGTCTCCTTTTTAGCTGAAATCCATATAAGGTTTCTTCTCCCCTTTCAAACATCCAGGTTCACTTCTCTATTTCTGCTTCTTAATTTCCTCTTTGCAGGAGGCAGGCCTTCATCTTCCTGGTAACTTGCAGCTATGAGCTGCCGTGTGGGGAGATTGCCTGGCTGTTGGCCAGCTCCCGCCCTCAACTCCTTTTGCTTTTCCATCACCTCTGGCCATGAGCCGAGAGAGAGAAATGCCTCACACAATCCAGGTGTGGCTCCCATGAGCTCACCTGGCCTAGGTGGGACGGAGCTACTGTTAAAGCAACAGGGCAACCTCAAAAGTAACTGACATCTGCCCACACTTTCCTTTGGCCACACTTTGGAGACTGAGCACAGCAGAGAAAAGAGCGGCAATTCAGGTAAGTGAAGATTTTTGTCTTTCTTTTTAGTTTCTTCTTGCTCCTTTTGTTTGTCTTTTGTTCTTCACGGATGGCTTCTTCATTTCCTGTCGCCGTGGTATAAATTCTGCCCTTATCAAGCCATGTAATTTCTAATTAACTAGAATGTAAACTGTGGGATCTCTTTTTGGGAGGAAGGGGATTTAAAACTATCTGTTGAAGAAACATTTAATTCCAGAAGGTTAACAATCATGCTAAAAATAAGAGCAATGCTTTGTGAAACCCATTTTCTGCTTGAGCACTCAGATTATGTATGCAGCATGTAAAACCTGCATGGAAATGCTGTTCTTGAGCCTGTGGGATTCTTGTACTATCTTTTTCCTGAATGTGCAGGTGTGGTTAGCATAGTAATGAAGGAGTTCTTAGTTGTAAAGCATCTGAATCAGAGCTGGGGAATGTTATTTTGTTAGACAACAACTGCCAGAAACCTGCAGCCAGCTGGGGGATTCTGGAAGTTTTAGTCTCAAAAACCTAACCTTTAATTCATTCATTCATTAAGTCAAGGATTATATAGAGTATAGTACATGGGGAGGATTAAAGAAAGATAATTTCCTATCATTTGTAAAATACCTTTTGTGAATGTTCTATTTTTGTGAATGTTGTGTCTACCTCCTTTATATTCTTTTAATTGTTACTGATTTAATAATTTTTAAGGGGGGGAGGGGGGAGGAAGTTGATCTTAACTACTGTATATTGATTTTATGATGTAAGCCGCCTCGATTGAGCTCAGAGGGGCGGGGTATCAAATAAATATTATTATTATTATTATTATTATTATTATTATTATTTTATGTTAAGATATGCTCAATAAAAAAACCTAATTTTTCCTAGGCTGCATCTGCACTGCAGAAACAATCCAGTTTGACACCATTTTAATTGCCATGGCTCAATGCTATGGAATTCTTGGATTTGTAGTTTTGTGAGCCATTGAGTCTTCTCTGTCAAAGAGCTCTGGTGCCCCACCAAACTACAAATCCCAGATTTCCATAGCACTGAGCCAAAGCAGTTAAGGTTGTGTCAAACTGGATTATTTCTGCAATGCAGATGCAGCCCAAGCTTTTCCTCCCTCTATTCAACACCACTGTTAATTGTTCTGTCCCTTACACATACAATAAGCAAATTTTCCCCCAGTTTTAAAATCTTGTACAATATTAGTTTTTCCTGGTTCCAATTTTGGAAAGTAGGCGTGGGAGAACTGCTAAGTATGTTCCTCCTTGTGGGTTGAATGTGCAGAAGGCTCAGCTCAATGCTGGGCAGGATGAGACCAAATGCTAGTCCTGTACATTAAAAAAAAACTGTGACGTTGGCACAACATGGGATGCTGGCCATGTGGAACAGTCTTGCCCAGGCCTGGCTCTATCATTAGGCAAAGAGAGGCAGCAAATCTAATAATTTTACTACACCTATCTGTGTGGCCCTTCTACCTTTTCTGAGACTGCAAAATGTCCAGTCCTCCTCCCCTCCCCAAGAAAGGAAATGTAGTACAATCTCCAAAAGTTCCTTCTCAGTCTCTCTAAAGGGCTGATGGCTCACGGGAGCAGTCATGTGTTGTAGCAGTGAAGCAATCACATGCGTTCATCACTGTAACCTTTGTGCCACATGCCATTTTTAAAATTATCTTTGTAAATCATATCTGGAGAAGCCTAACTGAAATCAACAAGACTTTAGTTGGTCCTTAAGTGTCACTGAGTCCAATGGAGCTATTCTGAGTATGATTTAATTTGGAAGTGAGACACTCATTAACCACTTTACTAAAATGATATGGACCAGAAAGTGTGTGTGTTATTTTTTTTTTAATTAAAATGTTATAGCATCCCAAATCCATAAAACAGCAATACTGTTATTGGGTTAATCAAAATTCACACTGAAGGTGTTGCTGTTTTGTGGATTTTGGATGTTATTGTACTTTGTTGTATGGCCAACATGGCTATTCCTGGAAGTGTTACAGCAGTATAATCTTTTTTCATTAATGGCATCTCTTCAATATTTTGATCTTTCTTTTAAAACTGAGAACAAAGCACTTCAGCACTAATTAAAAGATTCTTTATTTAAAAAGGATGACAAAATGGTGACCACATATAGTGAATGTGTTTGCTGTTGTGCACCTTCAAATCATTTCTGGCAACCCTAAGGCTAACCTGTTGCAGGTTTTCTTGGCAAGGATTGTTCAGAGTAGGTTTGCCATTGCTTTTCTCTGAGGCTGAGAGTGTGTGACTTGTCCAAGGTCACCCAGTGGGTTACTGAGCTTCAAATGACAACCGAGGTGAATTGTACTACCCCAATCATAGCCAGAAGGTCATATCCAGTGCTATGGGTGATACATGGTGGAATATACCAATGGCAGATGGCACTACTAAACCTTCTCCCCCAAATAGATTCAATACCTTAGACAGCTCTTTTGAAGTTCGCACTTAATCACAGTATGTATTCGCTGCCTCACTAATGGGGAAGCCAGCCTTTGCCACAGGGATATACCTGTAGAAACAGCACAACCATCCCAACAGCTTGAAAAGACAATTCTGATTCCTCTTGTAGCTTGCAGTGGTTGGGCAATACCACGATCCACGTGTCTGGAAGCAATCCTTGTGAGTGACTCAGACCTCTACAACCAGATGGCAGTTCACAAAAAGTACAGGGGATAATTTTCATGCAGTTCAGAAAATAGGTTCTTGACCCTTTGCAACACCTATTTCTATCCTTACAGGCAGCTGCAGTAACTGGAGGGCTTTGGAAGTATCAAAAGTGCCAGCTTTGGTCAAAAGGCAGTACAGGGGAGAGGAGTGACAGCAATGAAAACGCTATGAGGAAGGAGCTGTTGGGAAATGGAGAAGCAACTTGCATGGGTGCTGGGTAGTGGGTACTATAAATAGCTTAGGAACTAGTGCTGGTTGTGCTGATTGGGAGTTTCTGGGAGTTATAGTCCGAAAAATTGAATTTCCTACCAACTGAACAAGCTTGCTTATTAAAACTTTATGATATGGCAGAGATGGCTATATTGACAAATTTAAGGATAAATCGTTTGAACAGTACAAAAGGGAAAGAGATGTTCCCATTATGGGAAGGTAAACGGGGGGAACTAGCAGTCATATACTTTGAACTAGCTTATAATTTTGGAAAATTGAAATATGTCATCTCCATAGTATATACTGATTAGTAGACCAGAATGTTTTTTTTTGTTTTTTTACTGATTAAGCATTTTTTCTTGTGTGTGTGTTTTTTTTTAAGTATAACTAACTAAATACAAGGTATACCAAAATGTACAATATACTAGTTGCAAGCTTTCGAAGCTCCACTGGCTCTTTATCAGGCAAGATGTTACAAATCAAACAGGAGGGAAACAATTAATAATAATAATAAATTGGAGATGTTAGCCAGATGCCTGCACTTTGTTGTTTCTGTCCTTAGTTAAGATGGTACCTTCCCATACCATCTTAACTAAGGACAGAAACAACAAAATGCAGACATCTGACTAACAGCTCCAATTGTTTTTCTACTGTTTGGTTTGTAACATCTTGCCTGGTAAAGAAGCCAGTGGAGCTTCAAAAGCTTCCAACAAGTATACTGTGCATTTCGTTTGGCCAATGTCCCACTGTTTGGTGGATTTTTTTTTAATTTGCTAAATGACCAACACAGCTGCCCCTGGATAAATACAAGGTAGTAAAATATGGTGTCATTGTGTGTATTTGGAGATTCTGAAATATAGAGGAAACATCTGATACCTAGGATTAGGAAGTCATATTAATAAATTAGATAGAAAGTGTAATTCAATATAAGTGGTCATTTTTATTTATTAGTTAAATGTTAGAAGTAAATTCTTTGTTATTTAAATTGAATAGAGTGTTACCTTGTTACAGTTGTGTCCTAAGAGGTTTCTTTAATGTGTTTCTGTGTAATGATTTTGTTTATTAGATAATGTACTATCTTCTTTTATATGTTGTTGAATGTTTTAATGAATTTACCAAGCTCTGATGCTGTGGCACTCTGCCTTCCCTGCCTTCCCTGCAAGGAATTAAGTGGTCAGAAAGAACCACATAGAATAGGTAGTCCACCCCTTGCTTCTTAGGCCAAGTTTTATTTTTCTGATAGTTTTTCTACACCTTTAAGAACTTTCTGGTCAATGTAAATTATGTCAGTGGGAGCTTCTGCCTTCACATTAGCCCCATTGCCAAGTTAATTTTCCAACTCAATTTCTGTCTCAGGTAAGTGTATGCAAAACAATATTCTTTTAAAACCTAAATCAGCATTTTCCAATCTTCTGTTCTAAAGACAGATTGGACTACAAATCACATCACTCATAGACAACAATGTGACCAAGGAACCTGCTGGCTAAGCTTGATGAGATTGGCTAATTTAAATAAAGGGGAATACCTGCCCAGCTTTTTTCTTGAAAAGGGCCAAAGAAAATATTTCCATAACCACCCCCAGACAACTTGTCCCATTAGCTGATGAGCTGTTTTAGCTATAACAACATTCTTCCTAATACCTCCCTTCAGAACTTTCATTGTTTCAAAGTTTTCGTTGTTGTTGTTGTTGTTTTTAAGTACAATGCCCAGTATATCTCAACCAGCAAGTCCTACTGGTTGGGAGAGTCTGGAAGTTGTAGCCCAAAAGCTAACTTATCCGAGCTCTGCAACAAAATATAGGCAACAAGGAGCTAAGAAATGTAGATAGTGTCATCATGAAAAAAAATGATGCAAAAAGAAAGATCAATTCACTATTTTTATAGCCCACCTTTCTTTTAAGGAGCAAAAAGCAATAATGTAGTCCTTTCCATACACATTCATTTACCAGCCTCTTTCTCCTTCTAATCACCACCATTGTTGGTCCTGTCTACAATAGATAAGATTAACAATTCAGCTGTATTTTCTGAGTATTGCAAGATATTTTTCTGCCTTAAGGAAAAGATAAAACATCACTCCTATTCCAGATACAGAAACTGTCAAAGGTAATAGGTGAATATTACTTCTAACACCAGCAATGGAACAATTTTCTCCACTGCCCCAAGAAGAACAAAGTTGCTTAAGGGGTACAGAGAGGGCTATATGATATCCATAGTTCTGTCCTGTAACACCTCAGAGCTGCCTCCCAGAATCTGCTGCCTGAGGCAGTTACCTCATTTTGCCTAATGGTAGAGATGGCCCTAATTGGGAAGAGGAACAATCTCTCCATCAATTTGTACTGGACAAATGATCAAGTGTATTATTTTAAATGTTTTTTAAAAAAGATATATTGATCCATATACAGAGAAAATGGACTTATATGGGTCATGGGAGCCCTGAAAATCTAGGCCTAAGTAGGAGAAACAGAGTGAAAGAACTACCATCAGAAACAGCATTATAATAAATACTGGTGTATTTAGGACCAGGGCCAAATGGTTTTGATCCAAACTCTAGATACTACTGACCACTATTTCCCTGTATGGAAAGCCTCTTCTGCCATTGATCTACAAGTAGAGTGGTCTCAAGAAGAAATGAAATCCCTCACCCAAAAAGAATATAAATAGAACGCTTACTTACATCAAAATTGCATATGCCAATTGATAAGTTTTTGTTGCTCTTGTGTGCCTTCAAGTCATTTCAGCCTTATGGTGATCCTATGACAAACCTCTCAGGGTTTTCTTAGCAAGATTTGTTCAGAGGGAGTTTGCCTTTGCCTTCCTCTAAGGTTGAGAGAGCGAGACTTGCCCAAGGTCACCCAGTGGGTTTCCATGGATGAGCAAGGATTTAAACCCTGTTCTCCTAGAGCAGAGATGGTGAAGCTTTTAGAAACCAAGTGCCCAAACTGCAACCCAAACCCCACTTATTTATCACAAAGTGCCATGTCCCTCCGGTTTTCTAATAATGAACTCTGGCAAACACTGTGCTGGGGTAACAGTGAGCATGCCCACAGAGAGGGCTCTGAGTGCCACTTCTGGCATGCGTGCCATAGGTTCACCTCCACTGTCCTAGAGTCATCATCCAGTACTCAAACCACTACACCATGTTGGCCCAATTGATAAGTATAGGTGCATATTTAGAGACAATTGCTGTGGTTTAAATAGAAATATAACCTTCTCACTACAGTAGGGAAAAATGTGACCTTGGAGCCTGCTCAGTTGGCTGTCCAGGTGCTAACTCTTGTTCTGATCTCCCTTCCTAGGATTCTTGATCTTTAAGGAAGAGTTGAATTAGACAGGCATTTCCATCAGAGGATGTCCTCAAATGAATGGCAATCCTATTTAAAGTAAGAACTATGGCCACAGTTGGGGAAATATTTGTTCATATCTGACTTTAACGATGTACTTATCGTTTGCTTTTCCCGCTTGAAATTTGAGCTGCAAAGACAAACATATATTTCCTGAGCTTGGCAGCTACAGGGAAGGGAAGGTTGGATCACCGATTACATGTACCTTAATCATCACTGGGTTCTTTTGTGGCTCATCTGGATTACCAGGGTGTGCCAGTGAGGTTGAAGGATAGAGTTGCCACAGTTACCAAGCCTTATTTGGTTTGACTGAATTAATAACAAGGTATGTTATCAGTAGTCCAGTATAATGTTGATCTGTTTCCTGGCATTATGCAACTGGGGCCCCAAAATACAAAGGCACAAGGTGGTGTGGGTGTGTTGAAAGAGATCCAGGCCTTTACAGCTGAGGCCCCAAATCAGCCCCCATGCTCATTTTGCATCCCGACAGTGCTCTCTGGGATTTTCAATTAAACAAAAACAAAATTGCATTTTTGCTGCCAAAAATTGCATTTTTGCTGTGGCAATCCACCTAATGCATTATACTCAAGGGAAATGGACTGTACTCAATTATCATCAGTCAATTTCATACCTTTTAGTTCAGTGTCAATAGTCAATATTATAGCCAAAGCCATATTCATTAAAGTTAGCTTAAGATAAATTTATAAGTAGTAGTAGTAGTAATAATTGTAATTTATTAATGCTTAGACCATAGGCCATTCACATACAAAATGAATAAGTACAACATAAAAGTGCTACATAAAATAAATAGCATATAAATCTTGCATACTAAAAAAGAAAATTCAATACAATTGAAACACATAGAAAATAAACAACAATACAAAACAACTATAAGAGTATCCCCAGAGCAATCAATTGCAATATCAGTAATAAATCTTGTCCACTCTGTGACTTACCATAGAGTCAGTATCAGACAGGAGATAAAAAATATTTTCTGAAATATAGTATAAGAATATAGATAAGACACAATAGAGCCCAGAAACATCTAGGTTATATATAAGTATACATTTAATAATAATTAATTAATCAACTACAAGTGATGGGTCTTATTTGATCATAACTAGTGGCAGAAGTTTTACTTCAATGATAATTAATGAATTAATGAAGTGTGACTTGCCCAGGGTCACCCAGTAGAACTCATGGCCAAGCAGGGAAACTCTGGTCTCCAGAGTCGTAGTCCAACACTCAAACCACTATGCTACACTGACTCTCCATCCCTCCCCACCAAACCCCCAATGGAAACCAAAAAGGTGCAGTCCTCATACATTTCACCAATCCCAAAAGTAGTCTCTGACTCCACAGCAGTTTCTTGTCTCTGCTTTAAGCAAATAGATATCAGTCATAGTCTTACTTGCACATCTTGCATTCCCTTAGGTAGATCTGTATAAACCTGAATAATGTCAAGGGTGGGAGAGAGCAAAGCTTAATGATTATATTGCCAGACTACATTTAGAGAAATATAAATCCCTACTCAGCTAGAATATTTGCTGATAACCTTAGGCCAGTCACACCCAGTCAGACTGAACTATCTCACAGGGTTGTTACAAGGGTAAAAATGGTGGTGGTGGGGAGGCTACAACACAGCCTTCAGTTGCTTGGCAGGATATAAATGTAATAAACTTTCTATGTACAACATGGTATCCAAGCTAGATACTTTCTTTAACTCCTTATTTATCTTCTTTTTAAGAGGTTAGGAAAGTTATGTTTTTGGACTGCAACTCACAGAAAATTGAAGCCATCATGGCACCACATTGGCTGCAATATTCTGGGTCCTGCAATCCAGGAAAGTAACTTTTCCAAGCTCTGTTTTGTTTTTTCCTTTATAAACTAAAAATTCAAATTCTCTTCTGCTTCCCTACTATCTGCTGTTTCTTTCCTGTTTCTTGTGCAACAGGCCTCTTTCTAGTATATGTGCCACTGTTCCATCAATTCCTATTTTTAAAAAGTACCCACAAATCTATCTAAATAAAATTGCTTTCCCAAACAGTTATATAACTTGCAGCTTTTTCTCCACTTTCTTTTGTTTCTTCCTCTCTCTCTTTCTCCTTTACGTTAGACCATTTGCCTGCAGGCGGAACTTGTCTCCTTTCAATCTTAAGTCCATCATTAAAAGTTACAGAAATAATATTGTCATTACCTCAGGAGTTCTTAAGCTTAAAATTGATCCCAACAATACTGTGTACTTTTTGTTTTGTATGAAGGATAAATGTCTTGGAATGTTACCCCACGCTTTTTCCTCCATGTTTCTCAAATTGCTAGTATTATTTAACAGCACACAAATCTGCATTTTCAAAACCACTTCTATGCAAAATCTTATTAGTGCTCTTTTTCTCCTTCCAGCCACTCCCCCCCCCCTTTGCAACGTACTTGCTTTCAAACAATCTTATGCAGCAGGGTGGGCAGCTGTGGCCCTCCAGATGTTTTTGACCTACAATTCCCATGAGCTCTAACCATTCCATGTTGAGAGTTGATGGGGACTTGTAGTCTAAGAAGTACTTCTCAATCTATGAGGCACAAAAGAGATTGTACACTAGGTTTCAAGGAAGGACAGGGCCCAGAGCTTGGTAGAACATTCCTCTCCCACCATCCCATCCATCATGATTAACAACGCTGCTGAAAATGTGAAATCAGATGGTTTGGGTTGTTAATGTAATTTGTGTATTGAGCCTGTGTAGCTGTATAGTCATCAAGAGCTTGGAAAAGGTACTGTTTGGACTACAGGTATCAGAATTACCTTGGGAGTTGCACTACCCAAAAAGTACAGTACTTACCGTATTTTCCAAGTTCTATAACTAACCTTAGTATTTCTAATATTCAAATCTTGACTAAGAGTTGACTTGAGCCTGCATGTTCTACATAGCTAAGCCTCTCATCTTTAACTATCTCTGCACTTTATGTTGGTGACTTTAACCCTTTTCTCTCTGAAATAAATAAAAACACCCCGGTTTTGATGTTCATGGAATGATATCTCTTTGAATTGTTGTTTTCTGAACCAATTAGTGTTAAAACATGGGTTTGAAATCCTTCAACCAATCAATCATATTTGACAAAATAAAATCATATGTTAGTATCCACTCCTGGTTCAACATTTCATTCTTACACATGGCTTGGTTTTCTTTCTATATCTGACTACTCTGTTCCACAGATCCACATTGCAGTGTTCTCAGGATGTGTATTCACACCATAAAGGTAAAGGTATTCCCAATTGGCAAGGCCATTCTTTACAGCTCCATAACAAATACCTAGTGACTGTAAACAGTACAGCATGTAGAAACACCTAATTGTACAAGAGATGAAAATGTAGTGATGTGGGATGTCATAATGTGTCATATCAAGACACATAACAGTACCCAGTATTCAACTCAAAGAGCAATTTGTATGCACACAACAAGATCTAGACAGAACTTTGCTCTTGAGTTTGACTGAGACATTTTTAACTTCGTAGACTAATTACAATTTTTGTGGGGATAATTCTGTCCACCCCTAGCCATGACCTAGGTGTGCTGCATGTTTCCTGCCAGATGATTCTCAGCCATCTACATTGGATTTGCAAGGCTCTGAATCCCATTCCATCATCAACCAAACATGAATATGGGGAACAATCAAAAATTGCAGGGCCAACTCTACTCAGGTTTGACTTCTATTGAAAGACAATTTTGTAATACTTAGTTTTATTTACAGCTCCACAGGTAGAACATTTGTGGAGGGGGAAAAACACTCATACAAGGCAGAAGATCTCCTATCCCAGCTTTCTTTATCCCAATGCCCCTTAGATGTGCCAGATGATGGCTCTTGTCATTCCTAGTCAGAATAGTCATAGGCATGCTGGCTGAGCATGGTGGGCATTGTAGTCCGACATCTCAGGAAGAAACTGGTTGGAGAAGGCTGTCTTGGTCTTCAGACAGAGCTTTCAGCCTATAATTCTCTTTCTCTGTATCTTATTCTGTTCCAAGCAGATTTTGGTAAACATTAGAAGAAATTTCGAAGTGATTTTTAAAAATCCAAAAAGATGGAGAGGATGCTGGAGCATCCCTGGGGGCCTTCTGGCTCCCACATACAGCCACCAAGCCAGTTTCCCAACTCCTGCTACATAGGTTTTAAGGTAGAGAAGGGATACTAGATGGCCTCCTCTCTTTTCAGCATTTAAGTACTCAGATCTGTGCAAGTAGCAACAGCAGAAGGTTGATAAAACTACATTGAAAAATAGATTGTTGGTGAATGAGCACAAAATGGAGTAATGTCATTGTTAAAACATTGCGAAATCAGTTTTTCTTATAGGGCATCCCATTATGCATCATGTACACTGTTACCTTAATATGATAAGAAATTAATATGATTAAAAAAAAGGCACCAAGCTCTTTCACAGCCTTTGAAAGAGCACTCAGTTATCCTGTTCTAGGATGAAGCAGCTCAGTAAAAAGCATTGTACCTGGGTGTTATTTTTTTTTTAAGGAAAAGAAGGCAGGAAGAGGAGTTGTTTGGTCATGTCCAGTGGTTATCTAATACCTAATACCTAGAGCATAATGTTCTGGGCATTTGCCATCTACCTCTCCCATCAGCCTGCAGGGCATTTAGTCAACCTTTGCTAGACATGACGTGTGGTGCCAATTGCAGGCCATAGCTTCTCCACCCCAAGCTTGAGCTATAAATTCTCCAATACTAATTTGTCTGCTCCTGAAAGACACACTTCAGTAGCTGATAAAAACTTTCGAGTCTCAAGTCTCTTAAGGAAAGTCACCACAAAAATATATACTGTGGACCAGAAGCTCAGTCTCTGAGCACAGACCTTGCCACTTTGGAATGACACACACACACACAAACACTTGGACCATGGGCTGCTCCTAATGCTGTGGCAACATTTGTACCTCTATTTCCTGTCTTGCAATGGGTATATAATATTAACATGGTTGCCACATATTATTACAGCTGCTGCCTTATCATCTGCAATTTCTTGCTTTTTCCTCTCTGTGTCCATTATTAAAACTCTTCTATGTCCTCTAACAACCTTTTGTCTAACTTACTATAACAAAGATTCAGGCAGTTTATGTTTAGCAAGGATGGTGTTGATCAAAGATGTATCTTACTCATTTTTGGCTGGTGCTTTTCAAAGATTTTTATTGAATTTTTTTATTGATTTTTATAAATTTTATTGTTAGTGATTTGAGTTGCTGGTGATCAGGTTTCAACCCTCTTCCCCAGCTCCCTAGAACTGTAATCACCCATAGGTGACTTACTATGTCCCCATGCAAAATGCTTGCCTTCCCTTATATCTATCTGTTCTGAAAATGTATATCCCTCAAACTCTGCTTGTGGGTTATGAGAGTGGCAAGTATAAAGTAATTAATGGACAAATGACAAATTTAGGATGAATGAAAGGAATAAGCTATATTGTAGGGACTGCATCTGAAACAGAATGATTAATTTTAACTCTCTTTCAATTTTATTCTGCTATATCCTTTTTTGAAATGGCCAATGGGCTAATCAATAAAAGATTGATTGATTGATTTGGATGCTAAAGAGAGAGCTGTGGGAAGAAGATGGAAGCAAAGTGGCCCTAATGATATTAGTCTGCATCAAAGATGTACCCAAGGCAAAGCTGACCATGTTATTCTGGTACCTGAGTCAGAATATCCTACAAGAACCTCACCCACAGTTTTATGACAAAGCAGCATCTTTGTTGTTTATTATTGCTGTATTTTTATGCCCGGGTGAGATGCTTGTGGGATTTTCCGCCTTAGAGATCAAAATAACACATCCAGCCTTATGCACCATGAAACCTGACCTGGAAGAACCTGACCAGTGGCACATTTGCCACTGTGCCCCAGGAAACAAAATGTGCTAGAGCATACTTTGTTAAATGCATCATCTACTCATTCTCCAAGGGCCACTGTTTACTCTCATATCATAGTGGGTGCAGTGAATCCACTCTGGGTTGTAGTCCAAACTTTAAAGGAACTATCCAAGGTGCTGAGCTGTTCTGTGGATGAGGCTTAGTACCTTGGCTAACTTTTTCTAAAATAATTGAAAGTGGAACCCAAACCAGATTTACTGTTTCACTGACATGGAGGTTTCCAGCTGCTAATGCCAATCCTTCTCCCTTCCCCATTATCTGCTGCTATGGGACTAATGCATTCTTGACCAGAATGTTCATAATTGCTTTTCTTATCTTTGTAGGGTACCATTTGCTTGAGTCTGCTTCTTGAATGAGAAAAGCCTCAGGAAAAGGCAGAGGACATAGATAACTCCTGGGGACTTCAGTGCTGAAGGATGTCAAAAGTCATCCCCAATCAGGTGGTACGAGTTGGACAAACAATCTGTGTCTCAACCCCAGAAGAACATGCTTGTTTGCATCACCCTAATGGGTGCTTGTCCTGCCGCACTTTGCCAGCACAGTGTTTATATTATTCAGTGGAAGGCTGGGAAAGACAGAGCTCATTGACTCAAACCAAAACATGTTCACTATCGAAGATGGACTGCTATGACTCTTGTAGATCTACTCCAGAGGACATGCCTATGTCACCTCCAAATCTGATGGACAACTGTATACAAGAACAACCTACAGAACCAAGCAAGGATACCTGTCCAGTCTCTCCAACTTTGGATGTATCCATTGAAAAGTTGAACCGCCTAATTTTGGAAATTGATCCTACTTTTCAGCCTCTCCAGTTGAAGCCAACCCAGTCCCAGAATCCTGTCCAAGCTCTTCCGCAAAACAGTTCAGCGGTTGGCCCAAAACCTGAAGCAGATTCTCCAGGTATTATATGTATCAGGTCACAAGGGCCAATCTACAGAGCCAGTTAGATGGTCCCTGGTATTTTATCACTGAACATTTCCAAAATATATTAGAACAATCGTAAGACTGGTTTTCTGCCCCAAAATAGCTCTCCCAGAACATGTGGTGGTGAATTTTCTACTTGATAGATTAAAAAAGAAAGTGTGTGTGTGTGAGAAAGAGAGAGAGAGAGAGAGAAGGAGTAATCTGTCGGGATTTCTATTGGTTGATCTCCATGGGTCACTGGTTAACTCCATATAACTGTTCCACCTAAAACACCTAACTGATTTGTCTGAATGGTAATGGATTAGATGCAACCTTGTACATGAATGTGTGTGTGTGCACCCACATGCGCTCACACACTTCATTTCATTGATTTGGCTGGGCTGGGCCTGGAGGTAGGGGAGTTTGTTCAGACAAGCCTACTTACTCATTCTAAAACTCCAGTGATGCCTCAGAGGGTGTTCCATGTGGCCAGTGCCAAAGGCAATAAAGGATTATTTGTCATCCCTCCCCAACCCTGCACTCCCGCCACAGATACGTCTTTGAACTATAGCCGCCAGGCATGTCAGGAAATTGAAATAAAAATAAATTACAGCTCTGCTGGGTCAGCCTAAAACTTTTTGCTGCCTGAAGCAAAGATCCTCCCCCCAGTTTGATGTACAGAAACCAGCTGGACCAGCAGCAACGAGATAGGGCCCTTTAACACAGCAGAAGGCTGCAGGTTAGTTGAGGAGAGTAAGAAAAGACAGCTGGATCACATAGTTCTGTTCCTCAAGGGAGAGAGAGAAAATTCCAAGGGGTCTGGTGGACCAGCAACGTGTGTCACTGCTATTCTCCTTTATTTGCTCCCTGAAGCAATTGCCTCACTCTGCTTAATTCTAGGCAATTCCCCATCTCCCTCTATCTCTCTTTCTCTTTCCACCCCCAACCTTTCTCATCTTAATGTAAACATTCGCAGATACAGATATTCTGATACTCCTAAGATTTTCCGAAATGAAAATGTCCAGTGGGCCTTAGTATCTACTGGGGTTTGCTTTCAGGACCCCTCATGGATACTGAAGTCCCATTAAATACAAAGTAAATGGTGTCCCTTATATAAAATGGCAAAATGAAGGCTTGCTTCATATAATATTTTCAAGTTGTGGATACTTGAATCCATGGATAAAGAATCAGTGGATACAGAGGGTGAATTGTAATTATTTTTCCTGGATGGTATCCCATAATTCATGGGATACTGTGCCTTAGTGGTTAAGATACCAATTCTGATGATCGGAAGGTTGGCAGTTCAAGGGCTGAGTGCTGCATGATGGGGTGAGTTCCTTTCATTAGTCCCAGCTTCTACCAACCTAGCAATTTGAAAGCATGCAAATGCAAGTAGATAAATAAGTACCACTTCGATGGAAAGGTAACAGCATTTGGTGCAGTCATGGTGGCCTCATGATCGCCGGATTCGTCTTTGGACAACACTGGCTCTTCAGCTTAGTAATGGAGATGAGCACCGCCCCCTGCAGTCGGTTATGACTAGACATTCATGTCAAGGGACTACCTTTACTTTATCCCATAATGCACTTGACAATGAGAGGAAATGGAGAAGCAAAAAACATTTTCTCATAGAATCACTGGGATGGATCTCCACTAAGGGGGTTGCAGACTTCCAGAAATAGTGCAAATTGAGTCCACTTTCAGGGTTAGGGTTAGTGCTAGGGAGTCATTGGAATTGTGTTTTTTTTTTTTTCTGAGACATTGAGCCTTCTCTATCAGAGAGCTCTGGTGCCACAATAAAATACAATTCCCATAATTCCCTAACCCTAAACCTAACTCTAAAATTGGACTCAATTTGCACTATTTCTGGCAGTCTGCAACCCTATTAGTCAAACCTTGACTGTTAGACCCATGGTTGGTTGAGCTAACAAGTATGACAAAGCCAGCATGGTGCCATGGTTTGAGTTCTGGACTGGGACTCCGGGAAACCAGGGTTCAAATCCCTGTTCAGCCATGGAAACACATTGGGTGACCTTGAGCTAGTCATACATGCTCAGCCTTTAAACAGCTCTTGCCAAGAAAACCCTATGATAGGGTTACCATAATCTGGAGTCATCTTGAAGGGATATGGCAATGCTGAGTATATCTCATTCCAGCCTAAAGAGTTGTAGAGAGTCTTGTAAGCCATCTAGTTCAAACCCTTAGTCCAGAGTTGGAGTGTCATCGCTAACAGAAGGCTGTCCAGCATCTGCTTGAAGCTTTCCAGTGAGGGACAGTCTATATAACCTCTCTATGTAACCAGTTCCATTGCTGAACTGCTCTTATCATCAACATTTATCTCCTAATGTTCATATCAGCTGGGAATGATGGGAAGTGCAGTTCAACACATTTGAAGGTGATGCAAGATTGAAGCAGCCTGTTTAAGTCTTTTCTCATGAAGGAAGATTCTGTGTCCCACTTGGTCATTCCTCCTATCTAACCCTTCTCTTGGGGGTGCTTAGATGATTTGGTATTATAATTGAGGTAGAAGGGTTTAAAAAAAAAAAAGCATTAGCCATGCATTAATAAACTAGATTTCCAGCATGGTGTAATGGTTTGAGTGTTGAACTATTACTTTGGAAACCAGGGTTCGAATCCCTGCTCAGCCATAGAAACCCACTGGGTGGCAAGTCACACACTCTCACTCTCAGAAAATGGCAATGGCAAACCACCCATGAAGAAACTTGTCAAGAAAACCCCATGATAGAGAATCTTCCCAATCCACTGATTTTCCTGCCGTGGAACAAGAAAAACAGACAGGGATCAAGCAGTGGTCATCATTCCATAAAGATCTTTTAGATAGTGAGATCCAATAGATGAGCTTCTTGCCTTTCGGGAGCTTAATTGTGGGGAGGGCATGGTTGATGGAATCAATTTTCAGCTAGCCTAGCAAAATTGGTAGACACCTGACAAAGGTACCACTTGATTGATGGCAATATTAACTCTGCTCCTCAAAGCCTATTCTCAATAAATGCTGCATGCCCCTACCAGGAAAAGAATAGTTATAGCCTCCATTCCAGGAATGGAGGTACCACCTAAGACCAGGATAGGCAGCCATAGCAATAATTACAACATCTCTGTTGCTACATTGTCCAGTTTGTGCATCTGAATCTGATGTGAAAAGCTATCTCATGACCTGTGCTCCATCCCTTAATGAACACTACTGCTCTCTTAGGTGTTTCTCAATTTTTGGTCCTCCAGATGATTTGGGCGTTAACTGCTAGAAAACCCAAACAGGAGTCAGGGATTCTAGGAGATAAATTTGGTATGAATAAGATGAAGAATAAAATGAAGAAATCTGAGGGCCCTGCCCCATTAACAGGTCTGTTTGATTATATGGAATCTGGTGATGGAGAAGACACCATTTTGTCCTTGTCCCAACCATTCCTGTTCTGCTGAGGCAGGTGACCATAATGCTCATTGCAGATATCTGAACCAGCCACACCATTACAGCCTATGGATCCCCACCAATGACTATGTCACACCAAAGTAGAAAGGCAAGGCAAATTCACATTGCATAGAACAAGACTATGTTAGAGTTTGCACTTTGACACTGTTTTCTTATTACAAAAGGCACACACAGAGTTATTTGCAAAGTAGGCAGGGGAAGATTGCATATTTTATAGACGCTTGGATTGTCCTGCAAAATGCATGCAAGCAGATACCAGGAAAGAATTACACACATGTGCATGTGTCTCCGCATAGATATACACATCACAGACAAAAGTGTGTGTGTGTGTGTGTGTGCTTTCAAACAAAAATGGTGCTGTTCATGAGCATTTTAGGCCTAAAATCAGTTACTAAGTACACAGGGCAATATGCTAAGCAAATGAGCTGACAAAAGAAAAGCCTTTGAAATTCATGTGTCTCCTCTCCACAATTATAGAAAACTGCCTTCTACTGAATGAGATCACTATGGAGCCTTATAGCTCAATAACGTCTGCTCCAGGATTGGGAAACGTGTGGAGGTTTTTAGGTACTGTTGGACTTCCAATCCCATCAGCCCTAGCCAGCACAGCTAATTGTAAAGGATGATGGGATCTACAGTCCAGTAACACCATAGGGGGCTGCACATTCCCTAATCTGAGCTAATACAGACAGGAAGTGGCTATCCAGGGATTCAACTAGATGAAGGTCTCTCCCAGCATCACCTGGGAACTCCCCAGTTTTGAATTGGAGAATGCCAGTATGGAAAATATGTGCTGTACTACTGGAGGGGGAGGGGGAGAGAAAACAGATTGAATTTTCATTTTAGGCCACTTATGCTTGGAGAGAGGAAAAGGTGTCTCATTAGATGTATCATGAGAAGGATTGTTAGGAATCAAACATTTGTGAAGAAATCCTTTTCTGGACATGTTGGTTAGGAGATTCTGGAAACGGTAGGCCCCCAAAACTAGTTTCTTAAGCTCTGATTGAAGATCTGTACAAACTACCTTGATGCTATGACATGGAGGGCCCCTTATATTACAACATCACGCCCCCATATTTGCATTTCTATATAGCATGAAATCTATTTCAGAAAAAGTCAGTGTGAGATCATTGCCTTGCTTCAGTCAAAGCAGCTTTGAGGTGTGGCCTTGTCTCTCTTAGCCTGCCTCCAGATGTTTTTCATCTGGAGTCAGGTAGAGGCAAGAAGGGGAAAGCACTGAAGCATGCATCCCCACCCTCTCATGCAGGTGCCAACAAGCAATGCACTCAGTAATATAGTGAGCACCAAAATGACTCTACATAACACAAGTCATGGTTTGGCAGGGTTGTTTGCCTCCCAGATAAAGGACCAGGGAGGTGGTTCTTTGTAGCAGGAAAAGAGAAATGCCTGGAATCAAAACAATGGCTCTTAATCTAGAAGGCTTCCTATGCACACACACGAATCCCACACATTTCTGTTTAGATATCAATGTGCACCCTGGGTGGTGATTATATAGTGTCTTATATAGTGGTTCACCTCACCAATGGCTAGGATGGCTAAGGCCGGTGGGAGCTGCACTCTAACAAAATCTGCAGGACCACAAATGGCACATTCCTGGTGTATCTGCTCCAAGAGTGAGGAACCTGTGGCCTCCAAGATGTTGGATGACAACACCCCCAAGCTTTAATGTCAGTTATAGTCCGGCGACATTTGGAGGGTCACAAGTTCCTGTCTCTAGCCCATTTGTCAATTTACATATAATAAAATAAATGTAAAACAGGGGCAATTAGAGCTCAAAAAGACATAAATCTTGATCTAAGTTTTTTTTCTTTAATAAGATGCACTTTCTTCACTTCTGTTCAAGAAGCAATCTATATTTGGCTATATTCCTAGAATATCATCTTGCCACTGCTCAGTTATGGGTGGCTTCAGCATGTTTATATTCAGGCTTCTTTAAAATAACTGTCTAAACACTTTTCTGGCATAATTCATTCAGTGACCACTAAGGAAGAGATTTTTGTTCTCATGTCATCCTCTTTTTGCAGTATGGGGCTAATGGGGCTGACTATCTTTCTGAGGGTGAGTATATGTGTTGGCTCATTGTAAGGATTGTTAAGATCTTTAAAATATTCAAAATGATACAGGCGCCAATTCCCATCAGCAATGCTGCTAGGGCAGTTTATAAAACTAAACCCCAAAATAAAATGAAAATATCAGTAAACTCCCCCCTCCCATAGATATGAATATTTTTACAACATTAAAAATTCAAAATGTTTAAATTATGATCTCTGTGTTGCTTATCAAGCAGAATGAAGAAAGCATTGTAAAAAAAATAGGACCAAAGGTTAACTTCTGTTGAACTCTGACTGATCTTGTATGTGTTTGTGTGTCTGTGTGTCATTTTACTGCCTTTTTATCCCACTCCTCAGTCAAGGGTCTTGAAAAAGCTTATAAACAATGAGCTTTTTTAAATGATAGTCCATAGTCAACAGCTTACATATTCTAAAAATGTGTACACACTACACAAAAGGAAAAACAAGATGGGGAGGGAAAAATAAAAAAGCAGATGCTCTACATTAAAACTAGCAGAATGGCCCTTTTGCCTATCTTTCTCCATTTCAGCCTGCTGGGAAGGCTGGTGGTGTTGAGAGTTGTGGAAAGACCCTTCAGGAAAATGTTCTTCTAAATTTTGTCTTCTGTTTGTTCTTTTACCAGAAATAAAGTACATTGAAATGTCTCCAGCCAGAGCAAAGGGTCAGGAGCCTTGGCAAAACTCCACCAGTCCTTCCAGCACTCCACATTCCATGTCTCCCCTGAACACCAGGAGTTTGTTTCCTTGTGGAAGGACCCAGGGAGAAAACACTGATGCCAATGGCCACATCGCCTTCCTGTGTGCCCATGATTCTGGAGGTAGCCCCCAGCACCTCCCACCCACAGGGAGGCAGTCACCAGCTTGCATCCAAATGTCTGAGAGCATCTCCATTCCACAGGGGAACCCAAACAGCTCTGTTGCCTATGAGTCCAGTTCCCACCTGGCTTCCTCCCCAGGCGTTGAGATTTTGTTGAAGTTGTCCCAGCATGGGAGGATGATGCAGCGGTGCAGTGAGACTTCTGTGCTTTCAGCAAGCCCTGGATCAGATACCAGTTACATTTTTGGAAGGTATTGTTGTTTGAATACTAATAGCAATTCACCCTGCAAATGCCAAAGGTCTTATAGAAAAAATGACAGCATCCACATGCAACAGAGGTATCAGCAAGCTCAAAAATTCAAAGAATTACAAATATGTATATATATTTAGAGGGGGAAACTCCTTTAAGGACCAGGGAAGGAAAAGGCTATGGCTGTCTGGCTGACATTCTGCTCCAGATTATGTATTCTGTAACATTTTTCTTGTGGATCTCATTTGTCTCCTTGAAAATTCTAACTTCTGATGATGGAAGGGTCTATATACATAAGTGTGATATCAGCTGACATCCAGTTAGTGAAAGAAGCTTCTTGGTTTCCTATCTTTGAGTCAAAGCATAGAAGAGTGGCTAAACTCCTCATCCTCATCCTCATCCTCCTCTCAGTACTATAGACCAGGGGTAGACAACCTTTCCCCTTTAAGGGCCGAGGGACTTCAGCTCCCAGAAGCCTCAGCCATGTTGGGCAATAGTCCCATGTTGGCCAATGGCTCCTGGGATTCTGGGAGCTGAAGTCCCTCGGCCCTTAAAGGGGAAAGGTTGCCTACCCCTGCTATAGACCTTGCCTATCTGCCTGGCTGGAGAAGCTCCTTCCACATGCTAAGTGGTGGGCAAAGTGCAATCCTGCAGCTACATGCAGCTCCCAATGTGGGCTTTGTGGCCCTCCGCCGTTCCAGACACCCTATGCCACCCTTTTTCTTGTCAGAAAAGGAGTGAGTTGGAAGCCTAGAGAAGTGGTATTTCACCTTATAAATAGGTTTCAGGGAGCCTTTGCACTATTTAACATCTTTAAACTACTAGTTTTTCAAAAGCAGAAGTGGTCTTCCATCTACTTGTCATTGGGGGTACCATTAGTGGTTCAGAGGGTTCCAGGCCAGCAATTGTTCCCCCCCCCCAACCCACTACATTTACTCACACCTGCATTAGATCTCCTGTCCACTTCTAGGAGTTCCACTGTCATTCAACCAGGACCAGCCCTACTATTAGGCAGAATCTGGCAGCCTCCTCAAGTAGCAAATTTTAGGTGTGTCATCATAAAAGGGTAGCAAATAGCTAATTATTTAATTTACTGTGATTTTATTTTTAGTACCTGGAAGGAGCATATTGTGAGATATTTGGCTTCAAATGTCAAAATATTATGCATCTTTACTTCTCTGCCTCAGTAAGCAAGTATGTCTTGGGCTAGTCCCATAGACAACCTCTTCTAGTCTATGCCCCTCCACAGAGAAGGATGCCTAATTAAATTGAATAGTTAATTAAAAAAACCTGATAGTTATCTGCACTAGACAAATTCATAGCAATCTATTGCTAGGAACTGATTACTTTCTGCAATTTGGAGACCAGCTGTCAGTATATATCTGGTGTTTTAAAGGGCCATAAGGTAGCAAACAATTGTTTTAATTGGGTATTACTATAGTTTAATCTTGTTGGGCAGATCTGTCAATAACTGCAGATTGTATATTACAAGTGGAACCTATGAAAAAAATGTTGCAGTGTACACTGCTCCCTGTCCAAGACTCCAAATACTTCATTCCATTCCCTGCTCCCCCGCAAAAATGTCAATCAGCTTTCCATGGACACTAAGGATATTGCCACGCTAGCCAGCTGTCCTGACACAATCATGTTAGTTTAAGAATGGAAGCATACCAGTTTGACACAATTTCTTATCACACTTTTCCCTATGATAACACTTTGATAATCCATGGCCATGTGAACTTTTCACACTGACAAATAACAACTTGGGGGAGGGATGAACAATCACAGCTGCCAATTGCCTCCTGAAACTAGCTGCTGTATGTATGTGCAAATAGCAGGCAGCTTCAGAAAGGTGTTTATAGCCTTGCTTGCTGCAAGTGGGGGGGGGGAAGGTGTAGAGGAATAGAATCACACCCCCTCACACCACATAACTGCCTGAGAAGTGGAATTGCACCAGAAGGGACCTATTGCACCAAGATAATGGATTGGCTGTGATTGAGAACGTATTGATGGGTTTTCCCTGTCAATGAAAAGGTTCACAGCAGTAACAAGTGGAAAGTAAGACAGCAGCAGGACAGACATGATGTCATGTGATAAGTACCAGCCAAAGACACTTTTATCTTGTTAAAATTCCACTTTTTTAGCCTCATATGATAAAGTCCTAAGAATGTTCAGTCCTCCACATTAGGCTGTTTTAAAGGTTTTCTTCTCCATTTTAAGATTTTTTCCCCTGAGATTTTTTATAGCTTTGCAAACGTTAGAGTTCCCTAGCCTCCTGTCTCTGTGTACGTTTTACACAAACCATGACAAGTGGAGGAGAAAGTGGACACAGTTTATTGGGGAGCAGAACAATGCAATTTTCCCCCAAGAGCACCTTTCCAAGGACTCCTTAGATCAATCAGTGATCCTGCACAGAAGTTGTGGTGGAAGGAAGAAAGGAAAAGAGCATAGGAGGAAAGATGTATCACATGGTTAGAAGTATTTCTCTCCCTTGCCAGCAGGCAAGGTACACATTTTATTAATGGTTGTTTCCTCCTCCCCACTTAGGAACTCCCAAATAATTATTTTAGCCCCCTTTACCCATCACTATGACTAACTCATCATCACTTTTGCATAACAAAAATTAGGGAAATTCCAAATACCAAATCTTGATGCTGCTGATTCCACATGCTGCCTTACAAAGCAGAGACACAAAACCACCAGATGCAGACAGCTTATGTGGAACTAAAGAAGAAATGCCTAAATGCAAACTGGGGGATTAGCAACTGGAGATCTGCAGGGCCACATTTGTCCCCAGAGGGAAGCCACAGGCCTCCCACTCTCAAACCAAAGGAAGGATAAGAAAAGGGAGGTTTATGACACAAGACAGAACTAGCAGGTTGCTTTGGGACTTGACAATGGCTTTGAACTCCTTTTCAGAAGCAAAACTAGATGCTGATCTAGGTGGCACAAGAATGGACTTTTTCACTTTGCATTATTTGTACAGCATCTAACATGCTATAGGAATGTTATATAAATAGAGGCAGCCTAAGTTATTGTGCTGTCACAGGTAAAGATGATGTATGGAAATCCATGCACATGCATGTGCCCACATGAATTCCATTTGGTACAGAAACCAACTGGATAGGCAATTGAATCTTATTTCAGTACTGGCAACAGGACAGGGTCTACAACCACCACACTAGAGGATGGCAGATTAGTTTAAGTGGATGCAGGACAGGCTTTATATTCTACCTGGCTCTCTTGTCCAAGAGAGAAGAACAGTTGGTGAATTCGTAAAGAAAATCCAGGATGTTGTCATAGCTACTATCCCCCAGCATCTATTGTCTGAGGTTGTTTCTTCACTCTGCCTCATGGTAAGGCTGGTCCTATGTGTAAATATTTAGTAATGTATGATTATGTATTGCTATATTAATGCTTAGTATTAGTAATAGAGGTAAAAGTGGTCATTGTATGAATTTCCCTTAATCCTTCTGTATCTTCTTTCTCTTTTGCAGCAGCACACAATCACTGTCCAGCAATGATCCTGACATTCCTCAGATCAGGCCAACACAAAGTCCTTCCTCTGTTGGCTCCCTCAGTGGATCTTTTGTTGGCTCCAGTGGCTCAGGTTCCTACTACCCTGGTGCCTCTTGCTCCCATAAAGGGAATTCTTCCTTACTTCATTCATACCAGAAGGGACAGACTCACAGTTGTTCTCCTTCACCAACTGCAAACTCCCCTCCTACCATCCCCATTGTGCTCATCAATGGTCATCCAGAAGATAGTGAGATATCTCCCAAATCTTGCAGGATTCATCCAGGTTCTTTCAAACTGAAGATGACCCAGCCTGGTTCTGGCATGTTTTCAAGCATTAATCATTCCAACAAATCTTCTTCTGAGAGCTCACACTCCTCCTCTTCATCTTTGGACAGTGAGTCATTCCAACACCCCATGATTAGAAAATCCATCTTTGTTTCACTTTAATTGGATTCACATGTTGTTGCAAATGAAATTCTCATCAGCAGTTTGCATTTGCTCATTTAGTGGGTAGGATAAAGAATATATTGTTAAGCTGCTTCTGAAAGAAAACTCTCTTGCTTGTATCTGGGGGTGGGGAGAGAATGATCTGGGCTAAAAATGGCAGTGTACCTGTTTGCACAATAGAGACTGGGATGTTCTTTATGTTGCTCAAGAGTAGCACCTGTGTAGTCAGGATGATTTGATTAATCCTATTAGCTGATGCTTTCTCCTTTCCTCCCCTTTTGGATTGTTGAAACCATTTTAAGAACTAGACAGAAATGGGGGTAACTGCCCATTTCACTTCCGTCTGTTTTCTAACTGTTAATTTTTTCTAAACATCAGATTTTTTCTTATGAAGAAATTTGTGCACTTTTGGTAATTTTTTCAAAAATGATCTGAATTGAAATTCTCTTCCATTTTCACCAGCCAAATTCAGTTCAGAGATATAGCTGTATTAGTCTGTATACAGACTAATATTAGTATACAAAATATTAGTATACAAAATGTTCTGCAGCACCTTTGAGATTAACTCTGCAAAAGAAGTTGTAGCATGAACTTTTTAGACTTGATCTACTTCCTCAAATGCATGGCCATACATTTCATTGGTATAGTTGTTGAAAGCATGGAGAGGGTCATATAGATGTTACAGATGGGAGGCAGAACTCAGGAAATAAAGAAGGAGACAGCTATTCTAATTCAACATTACCATAGTTGAAGATACAGGAATTCAAACCAAGATTTAGATTTAGATTTAGGAATCTCACATTGTTCATGTGCTTCCTCATGTTATGCATCACCCTGCTTGCTCTATTGTGGGGAATGAGTCAACAACAAAGTGGATGGATGAAGAATGTAGTTTGTGGTATTAAGGTTTTTGAAAAGGCCACTTTAAAAAACTAAGTACCTTTCGGGGGCTGTGAAACTAAAACTGGAACTGTTTTGAAAAGTCACTTTCAAAACTTTGCTAAGGTTAAACAAGTTGTCTTAAAAAAGAAAAAACCTCTCAAATCCTCTTAGTCATATTTCTTTCTAACACGTTCAGCTATATTATATCCTATTCCTTTTTGCAGGCTACTCCAAAGAAACACAAACAACCATGAAGTTTGTAATGGACACCTCTAAATATTGGTTTAAACCAAGCATCACAAGAGAGCAAGGTAAAATAACACACAAGAGCCAATATTGTCAAGCTGTGGATATGGATCAGTGGATAAAAAGATCTGTGGATGTAGAGGGCTGACTGTACTGGCAATAACTGAGAAGGATTCCAGGTTTGGGGGGGATTAAGAAGGCTTTATTTAGAAAAATGCAGAGTGCACACATAATAGTAATTCACACAGAAACCAAATTCAGCTAATCTAAATGGAAATATAAAAACTGGATATCAGAGTTTGAGGAGTTAAAAAGGGCAATATTTACCTGTCCAAAGAGTAGGCCATAGAAAGCAGAAATGTCTCAAGCTGAGGTTGGGGGCAACACAAATCATACACAAAACACAGCCTAGGACACCTGTATGTGTACTGTGTGCACAGAGGCCCAGTTTTTGGGATCAATATTTATACCTGAAATCTAGCCTTTTGAGATCTTGCAAGGTAACAAAACACTTGATGTTCTTTCCCAGGAATCAACAATAGGATTCCAGGTTAGTTAATGGTTTTGATTTTTGGATTACAAAAAAAGTGATTGGATGAAGACAACCCCAGGGTAAATGGACAGGGAAGCTAACTGGAAGCAGAGCAGAGGGTAGGCAGAGAGAACGGGCTTAATACTTGGGTGCAATGAGAACTCCTGAAATAAATAAAGATGTATTGTCGGATACATCTGTTTTCCTGCCAGGACCACCTGGCATTCCTCTCAGAATATGGTGTAATTCCCTGGTTCATCTGCCATTAATTAGCCAGGTGGTCTCTCTTTTTTAGCCTTAGTCCTTCCATTTCTGCAAAATGGGGAATAACAACATATCTTACACCATAGTAGGGCATACAATTTACTTGCTTCCACCAATATTCAGCGGTGGCCACTGAATTTGCCACCATAGTTGTCCCAGAAATTCAACAATAACAACTGCTGTGGTTCTCTATGGTGCAGAAGGATGGTAGAACTCTGTAAGACTGTAGGAAAAACTCCACTTCCTTTTCTGAAGTGACAGGAAGGGACAAATTGGGGGAAATCTCGTAATCTTGGTGGTGTTGATTCTGGTGATGACAAGAACAGATTCAACCAATTCTGCAGCAGCCGGGAAATGCAACAAATACATGAGGAGCTGTGTTTTGCTTTTTCCTACCTTACAGGCTTACTGTAATTATGATATCTGGGTTACATACATAAAGTGCTTTGGGTACTTGTTGAAAATGTTCTATAAGTTTTCAGCTTTTATGACTTTTTGTACACCAAGATAATAAGGTAAGCAGTCTATAAGCTGATAAAATAAACAAATACTATTGTTATTTAGTCATCCTTTGTAAGATGCCACACATCTTTCTTATTTTGACCTTTTGCTTATTGTGCATTTTTACACAGCTGTCCAACTGCTAATGGATGAATCCCCAGGTTCTTTCATCATGCGGGACAGTACATCTTACCGTGGCTCATTTGGTTTGGCCATGAAAGTCTCTGGTAGTAAAACAGGTACAAAGAATTCCCTTTTTGTGGACTGGAAACCAACCTGTCAAAGCATTTATTTTGCAAGACATTGGAGGATTTGAATATTCACGTTGGAAATCACACTATAAATAGAACTTGCCTGAAGGTTCCTAATCTCAGCATGGATGAAACACAAAACAGATAGGATGAATAGGGAAGGAGATTAGAATGCACTAGATTCTTCCCTACCATCCAATAGTTGGTAGACAATTTTCTTAAAAAATTCAAATGGGAGGGACGCACATTATCAGTCTTTGAACTGAAACAGCATATTTTCAAGGAGGGAAAGAGTTACTCAAAAGAGTCTGCTCCCTACATGTTTTTGTAGAAATGTAAATCTTCATGTTTCTTGACCTTCCATGCCCCCCAGGACATGAAACAGAATGAAGACTTCTGCTCACTTCTTAGGAGCTATTTGCACCTGGCAATGTTTTCCTGGGAAATAATTCTGGGCATTGATGCATACGATTTTTCTATGTAAAACAAACCATGTTTCTGGAAACTACCAAATGATATATAATTTATAAATGACAGTATCTTCTTCTAAAAATGATCAATCACTGTTGAATTTTAAAAAACCTGAAAGCACAAGTCTTCAGGTTTTTTGAAAGAGAAGAATGGAGGTGGAGCGGCAGATCACAACTGAAAAAGAATTACTGACACTATGGAGAAGTGGAAGCATGGCGTTGGTAGGGTGGGTAGAATGAGAAAGAGGACTGATAATGTGTAAAAAGGAAAAGCAAACAAACCAGAGAAACAATAGGAAGTCAGCAAATAAAGATAATAGCCAGGTCTCTGTGAAGGTCTTTCTAAAGCAGCTGTGGGAATCATGCAGCTCTCCATGTTGTTGAACTGCAACCACCAGCCTGTATTGCCATTGGCTATAATAACTAGGGCTGCTGGGAGCTGCAGTTCAACAATAGCTGAAGGGCTTCTTGTTTTCCACATCTGCTCCAAAAGTGTTGAAGTGTTGAAGAATACAATCCACGAAACCCTTGTTTCTCCAGATAAAGATTATACTTGGGGAAGAATTTGTAAATTCTCCAGTGGTCTTTTATGGAACTGAAGAGTCAGAGAACAGAAACAAATCAAGTGAAGAATAACGTGCTGTACTGGGACCAATACGTTCAACCACTTCAGGTCTATGCCAACTGCACAGAGAGCTTGTAAAAGTTATTTTTTTGGAATTACAACTCCCAGAAGGCTCCATCTGGCATTGCTAGTAGATAGAACCATAGTGGGTGTTTTTTTCTTTTAAAACCTAAAGAAATGGAGGAACAGAATGTATGTTATCTGTTTATTTAAATAACATTTGAGACTATCTTCCATGCTAAACCAGGAGTGGGCAACTATAGAAGGGTAGGGGACATTTTTCCACCCTGCATTTATCCAGCAGGTTGTACCAAAACATTCTGGTGTGCCAGAAGTGAGGCAATGTCACTTCTGACCTGCATTTATGCTAATTTTAAAAATTTCTATTGTATTTTCTGGGAGTTTTGGAGGATCAGGGGAAACAAACCACTATGGGTTGGACACATTTTGGGCAAAAAATTGCCCCAAAATTGCCCAATTAAAAAAACCAGTCTGGAGGCCTTGGGAGGCTTCAGAGGTCACACTTGTGGGTCCCAAGGGCCACATGCTTTTCCCATTCCTGTTATAAATAATAGGCAAACCTATATCCAGAAATTGCACCTTAATGTGTATGTGTGTGTGTGCACACATGCATGTGTATACGCAGACATGCATGCACACATACATGCCTTCAAGTCACCTGTCACCACATAGGGAATCCATGAATTGCAAAGTGTTTTCTTAGGCAAGGAATACTCAGAAGTGGTTGTGCCAGTTCCTTCCCTTGAAATATAGCCTATAGCTTATATATTTTCTTGTGGTCTTCTACCCAAATACTAACCAGGGTTGTTCCTTCTTAGCTTGCAAGATTAGACATGATCTGGTGCTTTAGGGTATTTATGCCTCTACACATAGGAGAACTAACATTAGGTAAAGAGATTTTGAAAAATTTATACAATGAAAGGATGCAAACCAGTTTTTTAAAAAGCCAATTCAAGTTTGATTTTTGCACAAAGTCAGATATACAGGTTTTTTTGTTGTGCATTTCCAAAAGTTCCATTTCAAATCCACTTCACACTTAATTGTTTTCCTTTTAAAGGTGAAAACAGCAGTGATTACATCAGGCATTTTCTCATTGAGTCCTCTGCCCGAGGAGTTCATCTTAAGGGGGCTGATGAAGAACCATATTTTGGTAAGATTGTCTGCCTATTTTCTTTGAAATCTAGATAATTCTAAATCTATGAGGCTAATATATGCACAACCATTGGCTGAGGAGGCTTGGTTTTTAGAATTTGTATTATTGTTCTGATGTTATAATTATCTTTTACCCTTAAGAAGAACCTTGCTAGATTCAGGTGCTTCTATCTTTGCATCATGTTGCTATAAGAACCCTGAAAGATGTTCTCAGAGAACAAGTGCCATAAGGAGCACCATTGATTTTGCCATAAGTAATAGCAAGTACATTTCTATACCATCAGTGCACTTAAGCACTCCCTGAGCAGTTTACAATGTGTAAGCTAATTGCCCCCAACAAGCTGGGTACTCATTTTAGCAACCTTGGAAGGATGCCAGACTGAACCAACCCTGGAGCTCCTGGCTGGAATTTAACTCACAACCTTGTGGCTATGAATGAGTGGCTGCAGTACTGGCATTTAACCACTGTGCCACCAGGGCTCCCTATGTCTATGGCACTGATAATTAATACTGAACAAGAAGGAACAACATGGACTATAATACTGACAATGGACTGTCTCATTGATATTTACAGTCAGCTTTCCACTTCCACAGATTTTTTTATCCATGAATTAATTCAAGTATCCATGGCTTGAATATATATATATGCCATTTTATATAAAGGGTGCCATTTTACTCTGTCATTGTATTTAATGGAACTTGAGCATCCACGGATTTTGGTATTCACAAGGGTCCTGAAACCAATCCCCTGCGGATGACAAGGGCCCATTTCCTTTTACCATTGATTGCAGTTCATTTAGTGGCACTTGGTGTTGGGGAGCACAAAAAAAGTGTTCAAAACCCACATGCAACCCATAAGGTACACTTTGCCAATGGTGTCACTAGGGTTGGTGTCACCCCAGTGTGGTAACTCATGCTGTCATCCCTAGGCTGCCTGGCACACACCGCAGCTGCACACCCCCTCTGCCAGTGACTCCCCTTTCTGCATAGCCAACAGCCCTGCCAACCTGGAAGGGGATGCTAGGTGGCAGCACCACCACACTCCCACAAGCGGCTGCAGTCGATGGCAGATGTGCCCTGGCTGGTGGAGGAGGGTGGCCAGGGGGGTCTTGGGCTGGACAGGGACAATCTCCCCTCTCTAAGGTGTCACCCAGTATGATCTGAATCCCCACACCCCCTAGTGATGCCCCTGCACTTTGTTCACCCCTAGCCTAAGTTCACAAATAGGCTCTGAAGCTAACAAAACAATGAAGACAGCTGGTATTTAGAGCAATGAGGGGATCAGGTAAAGTGGTAAAGTAGTGGGAGAAGTGCACATAGGGCCTTTGCAGACTGCTAGAAACAGTGCAAATTGAGTCCACTTTAACTGCCCTGGCTCAGTGCTAGGGAAGCATGGGAATTGTATTTTTTTCTGAGACATTGAGACTTCTCTGTCAGAGAGCTCTGGTGTCACAATAAACTATAGTTCCCATGATTCCCTAGCACTGAGCCAGGACAGTTAAAGGGGACTCAAATTGCACTATTTCTGGCAGTCTGCAAAGGCCCATACTGCCTCTCCTGCTCACAGCCATATCATAAATAAGAGTAAGCCACACATGCCCCAAACTGTCAGAATTTCCCACCCAAATAATACTCTAATAGAAAAAATCACTTATTTACACAAGGGATGAAGTACTTATTTACACATAGGGATGAACCCTATGAAAGAGAGATGCTTGGCACTGCTGTACTAATAAATAAATGGATGGATGAATTTATCAGTGGCAGAAAATTAATTTGTTTGGATGGAGGCAGAGGAATTCAGAAGTTTCAAGAACACTTAATACCAACCATTTTCTCTGTCTCTTTTCTGCAGGAAGTCTTTCAGCATTTGTATATCAACATACTATTATGCCTCTGGCATTACCTTGTAAACTGGTCATCCCAAGTCAAGGTAAATTTGAAATTTTGAGAAAGTAATTGTGTGTCACAAGTTGTTTCTGACTTGTGGTGATCCTAAGGTGAATATATAACAGGATTTTTGGCAAGACTTGTTCAAAGGAAGTTTTGCCTTTGCCTTCCTCTGAGGCTGAAGAGTGTGGCTTGCCCAAGATAATCCAGTGGGTTTCTATGGCCAAGCAGGGATTCAAACCCTGGGCTCCAGAGTTGTACTGCAATGCTTAAATGCTCTAACATCCAAAACATTTTTCATGGATGGTGAAGATTGTGACACCATTGCTTTCTGTTGGTGTTGGTTCAATGTACACAAACTTTGTTTCATGAACAACATTATTTGAAAAAGTATATAAAGTTACCTTTGGATTAAGTGGATAAGATGTATATGAAACATAAATGAAGATCCCAAGTTTTCTCATTATGAAAGTACTGTATCCCAAAAAAATGTTTTAATCCAAAACACTTCTGATCCCAAGCATTTCATATAAGACAGACTCAACCTGTATTGTGGGTGGAATGAAAATAGACAATCTCCACTTAAACTGAAAATAGAATGGTGGGATCAGCATACTCCACTTTTTGCATGTTGATTCAACATGCTTCCAAAAGGACTTAATAGGACTATTTTTATAGGCTGCTCTTCTTCCTCTCTTTGTCTTTCTATTTTTCTCTGTATGTGGCTTAAAGAGGCTGATGGCCTTTCCAAGAGAAGCTTGATCTGTGTGTCAGAACTGCAGAGCTTTGAAAAGTTACTTTTTTGAACTACAGTACAACCCCAGTATCTGCAAGGGATACACTCCCAGACTTACCATAGAAACATGAAATAGCAGATAATAGCAAACCCTATTGAAATGAAAGACCTCTGGCAGAATGTCTCTAGGCATCTCTAGGTCCTCCAGCATGACGTTGTGGTCAACATCCATCAGAAGCATACCATAGAATTGCACTGGAGGACCCAGAAAATGCCTAGAGAAAACATATTTTTCCAGATGTCAGTAAGTGAAACCATGGGTACCAGTACCATGGATAGGGACTTCATACTGTACAGTTCCCAGAATGCCCCACCCAGTATAGTCAGTGGTTATGCTGGCTGTGGGATTCAGGGAGTTGTAATCCAAAAAGTGTCATTGAAAAGTTCTGAATTATCAAATTTTATTTATGTGTTGTAGTTGGCAAGTTGTTTTCCACTGTCACATGTGTCTTCATAGTTGATTCTCTTTCCCTCTTATTTCAGATTTCACTGGAAGGGAAGAAA
>CM034710.1:30259760-30271379 GCA_020142125.1 Phrynosoma platyrhinos
TCTTGTTTTAAAGAGTTTTAAATTTTTAAATTTTTAAATTTTAAGAATGTAATGTTTTAATTGCTGAATTGTTGAATTGTTTTTTTAAACTTTGAATTTTTAATGTTTTCTACTGTTTTAACTTGCATTGTTTTAGAGTTGTTTGCCGCCTTGAGTTGGGAGGAAGGCGGGATATAAATAAACAGAATGAATGAATAAATAAATAAATAAATAAATAAGATTGGGGCCCTTCTTCCATTAGGTCCAATAATGAAGGTATAACTACATCCATTATTGTTATATCTTAATAAACTAGGGGGAAAGGAACAAGGGTGAAATGTGGCACACAATAAAGATCAACCAGCCTCTAAGAATGGGGTTCTTCTTCTATTAAGTCCTTGCTAGAGCTTGGTAATTTTCTGTTTTTGGACTACAACTCACTTAACTTATCAAAAGGGAAAGGAGGAGGCAGAATCAGGCAAAAGCAAACTGTGAGTTTGCATTTTTCTCATCATTAATATTTTTTTGCCATCTCAACCACCTTTTGAAGCTGCTTGGCCATATATGTTCTGGTTTTCATTTGTGAAATCTTGGAGGGTATGCAGATGCCAAGGTTGTGAAGCTTCATCTCATAAGCCTTTCTTCCAGCCCAAAGTCACCACCTGGAGATCATTCCAGCAAATTAGAGGTCCACGTAAACCCTTTTAAATTCCTAACATCTGCAGGAAATATTCAGTTACTGGTGCTCTTTTTTATTGCTAATGGCTCTGATTATAATTCTCCTTCAGGACAGTCAAATGCAGCTATTATTATTATTATTATTATTATTATTATTATTATTATTATTATTATTATTCCTCCTTTCATATTTCCTTTCTTCTTTGCTGGAATTGATCCGTTTGAAAATTAAAATGCCAGAGACAGAGTTTGGCAAGAATTCCTAACTCAAGCTTTTTGCATTTCTGGCACCCATTGATCACTGTTGACTTTAACTGTTTGTTCTCTGCTTCCAAACTGTAACTAACAATACTGTTCTTTGTAGCAGGCTAAATTGGTTCATCAGAATCTCTACGTTTTTTCATTTCTATTGGACTATGTTTTTAGAATTATTTTCAAAGGTTTTACGTTCTGCCATGCATAGATCCAAGAGAATTTTAATGATTAGAGAAATATCTAGAACTCAGAATTTCAGGTTCTTTTATTATACTTAGTTTTTAGAAAGGAAATTAAAGTAACAAAAGAAGATGGTTAGAACCAGGATTGCTACCTTCAGTTAAGAGTTCAATGTAAAATGCAGGAGATCTTAAAATTACGGCACTAAGCTAGCATGGTGTTTTGGTTTCCATATTGGACTATGACTCTAGAGATCAGGGTTCGATTCCCATCTTGAGAATAAAAACCCGCTGGGTGACCTTGGGCAAGTTACACACTCTCAGCCTCAGAGGAGGGCAATGGCAACCCCCCTCTGACAAACTTTGCCAAGAAAATAGACCAGGATTTGTTCTCATTTGTCATAGCTTCAGTCCTAGGGTCTTCAAATTAGATGGTGTTTCACTGGAAGCATCTCCCTGCCCCATCCATCCTCCTGTTTTTCAAACACCTTGATCCAGCATTTCCTTGGGTTCAGGCCTCAACCATCTGCAGCACTTTTGCAGCATTTCACTGTCCCCATACACCAATTTCTTTGAGAACCTTTACCAGCAAATCAATGCTGGGAATGTGTGCACAAATATTCCAAGGTCAATTCGGATCTTGGAAGCTAAGCAGGGTCAGCCCTGGTTAGTATTTGGATGGGAGACTGCTAACAAATACCAGATGTTGTAGGTTATATTTCAGAGGAGGAACTGGCAAAGCCACCTCTAAGTATTTCTTCCCTCAGAAAACCCTATGAAATTCAAGGGGTTGCCATAGTAGGTCGACAGGTGACTTGAAGGCACATACACACACATAAGTACTTTGGCTACCTGCCACACACCATGAAATTACAATATTTATCTTTTTGTTGTCTGGTTCTTGAATAAAATAAATTAATGACACCCTGCTGATCTTCCCTCTCACTTCATAACAACATGGTAAAGAACATCCAAGAAGCTCATTATCTAATTTGAGCTCTACCCTCATGACAACGAAATGCCCCCAGCTTTGATGTTTAGATGCTTCCAGGTGGAAATCTTCTAGGACTATCAGTCTCAAAAGACATTGCACAGCTATTCCATCCCTCTCTCTTTGATATATTTTTTGCAGGAAGAAGGGAGATTTGCAAGTGGTACTCACCCCCATGTGCAATGCAATTCCACAAGTCATGGGAACTTCATAATAAAAACTTCATCAGAAAAAAACCTGAAGAATCACCATCTATTATGATCTGGCTTAGTGCTCTGAATGTTAGTCTTCCCTGTCATGGAAGTGTTTGATGGGGTCTTCAGTGATAACAATGTGACCCTTATTGATTATTAGGACACAACTGTGGCAGTTAAACTTCTAAGGTACTTGAGAAGAAGAAAGAAGACTTACATCTTGGACAGTCTCCTGAACCTCTTGAACTATGTAAGTGAAAGGGGACCTTTCTGGTTTGCTTTGGCTCTGCTCCATTTCACATCCTGCAACAGTCTTTCTCCATTGCTACTGTTGGCTCTCAGACCATTATTAGTCCCAGGCCCCTATGTAGTTTCCTGAATTTTTCCTTGTATTTTCTTTGTAATACCTAATCCAGGAGAAATTTCTGAGTGCTCCTTACACTGGCCATTAAGAAAACACAAACCCAAGTTCCCTGCTGAAGCTCTTATTTTCACAGCCTTGTGCTTAATGAGTCAGAAAAGCTAAACAAAAATGCCCCCCAATGAAGATCAGTGGGAGTTTGGCGAAGGTGTGGAGTCCTACGGCATTCAGCATTGTCAGAAAAGGGGACATCTTGGCCTGCAGCCTAATAGTGTCATGGTCTGTAAGCATTTTTGATTTTATGTAGGAATGTAGACTTTCCCTAGAAAGTCCGATCATGTTGGCCAGGGGATTTTGGAAGTTCTGGTCCAAGAAAAGTAATTTTCCCAAGCCCTCTGAAACACATAGAACAGGGAAAGGGGGTTACTACAGCCAGCCCTCCGCATCCACAGATTCAACCAACACAACTTGAAAACATCTTGTAGCACCTTTGAGTGCTAACTAACAGAAAGAAATTGGCAGCATGAACTCTTTCTTTCTGTTAGTCTCAAAGAGGGTACATGATCTCTCTACATACTGATTCTACAGATTAACATGGCTGTATCTTTGAACTTGAAAATATTTTTTAATCCAAAAAGTAAACCTTTTAGTTGTTCACCATTTTATATAAAAGATACCATTTTACTACTCTGTTGTATTTAATGGGGCATGAGCATCCACAGATCTGGGGATCAACAGGTGGTCCTGAAACCAAACCCTAGTGGATACAAGCACCCACTGTACAACTAGTCAGAAGACATTTTAGCACCTGAGGAAGAAAGCTGAGTAACCCTTTTCTTCCAATCACATACCAGAAAGCAAAATGCTAAATTTATTGTTGTTGCTGTTGTAATTGAACATAGAGCTGTCCTTTAACAACAACCCAAATCAGCCTGAGGGTCAGATCCACAGTGTGGTCACTGTGAATAGTGCTAATTTAGGCATCACCAGAAAAAAAAGGGACTGCATCGCCAAAAAAAAAAAAGAGGAAAAGGGAGCACAGGCCTGTTTCAAATTTACATACCCTAAAGCAGGAGTCCCCAACCTTTTTTACTCGTGGAGCTCTTTTTAGAATCAATTTCTATGGCGGAGCCCCTAAGAAGCCTACCATATGTCTTACAAGTTAATGGTGTTTAGGAGTAGTGTTACTTTTTGTTTCTTATTTTTTAATTTCATTCCATTTTTATTTCTTCATTTTCCTGGAGCACCTGGGAAGTGCATACGGAGCCCTAAGGGTATATGTATGTGGATGTACTTTAGAAATAATTACTGTAATTTGATACAGTAGATCTCACCAAAGTAAGGAAGATTGTGTCGTTGTAAGCAGGGGATCTTCTGCTTGGTCTCTTGACTAGAAGCAATTATTAGGCCTGTACTCTGTTCTCTTTTCCTAAGAGTTTGTTGTAGAGTCTTCAAACAAAGAATGCTTCCTCAAACAGAGGACTGTCTGCTGCAAAGAAAGCATATGTGAGGAGGGAAATTAACTGCCCTTTCACCAGGATAGGATCAGCTACAAAGCTAGATGTTAAATTCATTACAACTGAAGCATCATTATTTTGCAGTTGCTGTTTTTAGGGGCCTGTTGCTTACTGTAGGACTGTCTCTTTCTTTATGCTACCCTCTTTTTCATGTTTGTAAACAGAGGAACTATTAAGAAAGACATCATATATTTCCATTGCTTTCACATCCCCAGGAAGCTAAAATCTGTAGTGCTGCCCTGGACTACTTAGTACAGGCATCCCCATTTTTTGACAATCCACTCTTTCACTGCTATTAAATTATTACCAGAATCAATTTCTTTGATATGCAGTCCACTCTTTCTACAAATGTAAGGCCAAATATAAGTATGAATATCCAGAGGCATCACTAGGGGAGTGTGGGGAGTACGAACCACACTAGGTGACACCGCAGGGGGTGTACATCCAGAGAGGAAGTATGCCTCAAAGGACTGGGGCATCTAATGGGCAAAGGGTGTCACTTCCCTTTCCCATTTGCTCAGCAGCCATACAAGACCTTAAATGGGTCCTCCGGAGGCAACAGAGCTGCCTCCCTCAGCAGCGGCCTCTGCTGAGGAGGCAGTGCCTTCAGAGTTTGGCCAGTTAACTGTCAGAAATAGTGTGAATTCAGTCCACCTTAAGGGTTAGGGTTAGTGCTAGGGAATTATGGGAACTGTTATTTTCCTGAGACATTGAACCTTCTCTGTCAGACAACTCTAGTGCCACAATAAAATACAGTTCCCATGGTTCCCTAACTCTAACCCTAACCCTAAAAGTGGACTGAATTCACACTATTTCTGGCAGTGTGCAACCCCCCTTACTCTCCCAGCAGCCATGGCAGACTCTGTGGGCCTTTGGGGGGGGGTTGCCTTCAGAGTATGGCATGGCTACTCTCTGAAAATCCTTTGGTGGGTTGGTCTGGGCAGGCAGGAGGGCCATCGGGGGGAGGGAAGGCAGGACACTTCGCTCCCCGACCCCAAGTGACACCAACCACACCAACACCACTGTGAATACCTGTACAGTGCTGTATGGCGACACCATCAATGACTTCTATAGTATGCAGTACCCAGAGTGAATGAAAAGATAGTGCTTTACACACTTTTGTGACCATACATTGCCCTTTTTTTAAACTCGGTACCATCTTTTCATTCAGTCTCTGAACTGTAGAAATCTTTCATAGTGTTGTTGTGTGCTTATAGAGTGGGAGCTCCCCATTCGTGGGCTTGCCATCCACAGATTTGAGCATCCATAGACAGCAAGCCCTATTGCCCCCAATGGCAGCACGTGCATGTGGCCGCACTAGCAGCCGCATAAACATCACACCGCCTTTAGGTACAACAGGACTTGAGGTCCTGGATTTTATTTTATTTTATTTTATTTTATTTTATTTTATTTTATTTTTTATATTTATTTATTTGTTTGTTTGTTTGTTTGTTTGTTTTGTTACCTGGGGGGGATCTAGAATGGATCCCCTGCGGATACCAAGGGCTGACTGTAATACAGCACTGTACAAGTATTCAAACTTATATTTATGCTTATGCAATAATATAATATACAGTAATTTAGGACCTTTACAGACTGCAGAAATAGTGCAGCTTGAGGCCACTTTAACTGCCCTAGCTCAGTGCTAGGGAATCATGGGAATTTTATTTTTTTTCTGGGACATTGAGCCTTCTCTGTCAGAGAGCTCTGGTGCCACAATAAACTGCAGTTCCCATGATTCCTTAGCACTGAGCCAGGACACTTAAAGTAGCTTCAAGTTGCACTATTTCTGGCAGTCTGTAAAGGCCCATAGTTTCCACATTTCAACTATTTCCAGTTTCTGGCAGTACTCTAGTCCCTAACCTGTCGAATAAGCAGGGAACTCTTGTATTTAGGGAAGAAGAAGGATTAAAATGTATTTTTTCTCATTAATGAGAGAAGGAAAAATCTTATAGCCAAGAGAACAGGGGAGAAACAGATGGGCAGAAAAAAGTGGCTTGAAGCTGCCTATTCTGAAGCCACACTGAAACCCGAGCAGCCACACTACCTGCTCCAAGGTGGCTGCAGTGCACATATCATGACCGCTTCAAGACACATCACTGGGTACTTTTTTTTTTACTGTCCCACCACCCCCGCGCACCTTTGCAGGAACAAATTGGTGGCAAATGTCATCCCATTGCATGGTCGTACCTCTGAACCTGCACACATTCTGATGTACAGCACTCCACCAGAACAGGACATCAGAGCAAGGAGTGCCCATGCAGATGCCAGCAAAGTACAATCATGTCCCCTTCACCCCATGCCCCCAACCTTTGACTGTCGGTTTTGTGTATGTTGTACTCATCTCCATGAGAGATGTCACGGTTTCTCTTTTGGGCATTGCCACCTTCACCGCTTGCGTATGACAGCTCCATCCTTTTTAAATGCACTCCTGCAATAGGGCATTTACATACACAATTAGGGTTTGGGTTTGGAAAGAGCACCCCTTTAGAGCTGCTCTGGTGTTGGTGCATTTATATGCACATGCAAAGGTGTACATTTTCCAGGAAGAAACAGAAAAAGCCAGCTCCTTTTTAGTCCGGCTTTTCTCCGGACTAAAGTGCTTGGGTGCACTTTCTGGCCAGCTTCAAGGCGTGCATCTTCTAAATGACCTGCCTCAAAACCAGCCAGAAACCTGCTTATTTTGACCATCTGTTTTGCCCCTTACTTTACATAAATGTTTCTTCTCATCTCACAAATAGATTATAGTTTTGAGCAAGGCATGCTATGGACATTCATCCAAAATTTGAAACAGCTGCCTTAACTGCAGACTGCCAAGGCTAGGTAAGTGTTGTTGCCAGGTATCTATAACATGAGCAGAATCCAGAAAAAATCCAGAATACTTTGAAGACAGTATCTTGTATCCATATTTCTATTCTGCCGCTTCCAAAGAGTCAAGATGGTTCAAAAAACAGGATAAAGAGAATACCACATTTATAATATATACTGGCAAAATCTCTGAAACTATGGTGGGCGGTTTGGACAGAGAGATGGGCATGGAGTAAGAGGTTAATTTGCCCATACAACAATTCTGTTTCATATCTGTAAATGAGTTTGTGGGAAATTCCTCTTTTCATGCTGGTTACAGTCAGGAAACCTGTGAGGCATGCCTCAATAAAAGATTGTAATAGATTAGAAAATAATTCTCTCACTTGAAAAACTGCCCATCTGCTTCCAGATGACAGAAACCACCCACAAATCCCTCTTGTTGATGGTTTTTGAAATTCAAAACCTCATTTTTGTTAAACTTGGTAATATACTCAGCTGTGTTTGGCTTCTTTGGACTTAAGCTGCTCCCCTGATGTCTAATATAGAAGTTCCGAAAAACAAAGGATATGAACGCATTTTTGTTCTGTCATGATTTTCCACTAAATCTAATATTTCTATCCCTGAGTGTGAACTGGATTTTGGATTAAATCCAGTGTTAGTCCCAAACAAAGGAATCTCATTAAAACCAATTGAACCAATTGAGTAACAAGCCCCATTTATTTCAACAGGTTAGGTCTGCTGTCATTGGGAGAGAGACAGGGTGGTGTAATGGTTTGACTTTTGGAATAGTATTTCTGGAGGCCGGGGCTCAAATCCCTACTCACCCATAAAAATCCATTGGATGACCTTGGGCAAGTCACACTCTCTCATCCTCAGAGAAGGGCAATGGCAAACCACTAAATAAATATTGCCAAGAAAACCTTAGGATAAGGTCTCCATAAGCTGGAGTTGACTTGAAAGCAGTTTGCAACAATAACAGCAGCAACTCTAGTTGGGGCAAACATTGGCTCCTTTATGATTATTTCTATCTTTCTGTTACTTGTATTGGGAATGCTTTGTTTCTGGCCTTCAGTGGAATCCTTCAGCTCCATTTCTTTCTTCTTTCAAAACCTTCCCAAGGCTCATTAAGAACCATAACTTCCTCTGTCTGATGGGCTGTCCATGGATTAGTTATTAATTCTTGACATGATTTCCTGTAAAGATTGTTTACCACGTTATGCTGTTGGTGTAATTTCCTGGTAATCCCATTTAGCATTTCAATGAAGTTAGTGATGACTGCTGAGCTTTTACCTCACTGCAATGTCATAATGATCTACAAAGCAAAGTTTGTATGTCCACAACACACACCCTGTCTCTCCCTCTTTAAAAAATACATACCATATGAACAACAGCAACTATCCTCATGTTGTATCAGAACCACAATGCAGGTCACTTTCTTTACCCGTTCCCTTCACTTCCTCAAATTCCTATTTCCCCTATGTTGGGGAAAACCCTAAGGTACCACAAAAGTTGTTGCTGTTGTTCTGTACCTTCTAACTTATGGCAACCTCAAGGTGAACCTATCATGGGCCTTTCTGGGACTGAGAGTGTGTGACTCATCCAAGGTCACCCTATGGGTTTCCATGGCCAAGGGGGGAATCGAACCCTGACCTTCAGCCATAGTCCAACACTCAGACCACTATACCACACAATGCTGGTTCTTACCACAAAAGTTACACTGTGTTTTTCCATAGAGCAAATAAAAAGTGTTTTGAAATTCATGGGACTTGTTAAGCTATTGTTCTACTGGTTTTCATAGAACTGCTGTAGCTGGTACTAATACTGAATGTAGCTCAAAAGTAATGGCACACAGGAGCAAAAACACCAGATTTAGTAGGAAATCATGATTGGATGAGACCACAATCATATCCTTTGTTTTTCAGAAGTTCTGTATTATACTGTAGCCTGAAGAAAAGGTCAAGATAGGATCCTCCTTCCTTTTCATAATGGCTGGAAGCTGGTGAGACAAACAGTTGATTCTTACTTCAACATTGTTGATAGGCCAGGGTTTTCTTCTGAGGGCAGCAGGCTCAGAGCAGTCCTTAGGGCACATGTATCTTTGGTCTCCTCCAACACTTTGTCATGACCCCCACACACAAACACACATCTGTTGCCTGAGGAAGGGCCAATCATCCTATGTAACAGCAATGCATTGTGGGGGGAGCAATTCAGATTGTTAAAAAGGTACTGGAAGAAGCAACCTCCTTAGTGGTTTGCCTCTGCTCTGATCCAGCCAGCCAGTGAAAAAACACAGACATATACCTTGGTCCCTTTCACATTACACAATTATAGAACTGATTCCATTTTAACTACCACGGCTCCATCTTAGTGAGGTCTCCATGCCTGGCATCACCCGGTGCAAAGAGGGGGGCTACCAGGGAGAGGGGTGGCCAAAAAAGCCCATTCACCCCTTCTCCTTTGCCATGGTGGTGGTGGCAACCTCCTCCTGAGGAGACTATTGCCACTGCATTGAAGCCAGGCCAGATGCATTCAGCCTTCTCTTTCACTACAGTGGCGGCAAGTTCCTCCTGAGCAGATTGTTGCTGCTGTGGCAAAGCCGGCCTAGGTGTGCTGGGCCTTCTCTTCACTGCAGGAACCACCTCCTCTTGAGGAGACTGTCACCACCACAGTAAAGACAAGCTGGGCATGCTTAACCTTTTCATTCATCATGGTAGCCTCCTCCTGAGGAGACTCTCGCTGCCACAGTGAAGCCAAGCCATTCATGCTTGACCTTATCTGTCATTCTTGTGGACTTCTCTTGAGGAGGCTGAGACCATTGCAGCAAAGGCAGGAGAGGTATGTTCGCCCCTTTTCACTCCACACTGGGAGAATGGCCAGACTGGGTGTCACTCCTCTTCTGGGGTGTCACCCAGTGCAGACCGCACTCCCTGCACCCTCCTATCAGAACCATTGCCTATAGAATCCTGAGATTTGCAGTTTAGGGAGGAGCATTTAGAAATCTTAGCCAGAGAGCATTAGTGCCTCACTAAACCACAGATCCCAGGATCCCCTAAGATGGAGACATGGCAGTTAAAATAATGTTATAACTGTGTACTATGAAAGGCCTCTAGAAAGCTCATCACAAATCTCCCACTGTCATAGCTTGAGAAGGGGATGCTATTTTATTTGTTACAGTTTTAGTCTTGCGAGTAAGACCTACTGAGGAGATTATTGCATAAGGATATAAACCAGCTTACCTGAGCTGGCTTAAAATTAGAAGCAGGTGGCATCTTGATATTATCAGATGCATTTAGCTTCCAAAATTGCTGCCCGTGTGTAGCCCAGCTCCATCACCGCTTGAAGGGGCGCTCCTTGTGCCTCTTTTCCGGCTTGAAAAAATGGCTGCCAGAGTGCCCCTCTGAGTGGTGACAGATCTGGGCTGCACCTGGGCAGCGATTTCAGTGGCTAAAAACATCTGATAATATCAGGATGCCACCCACTTCTAATTTTAAGCTGGCTCAATAAGCCAATTTATATCCTTATGCAATAATCTTTCTTCTAAATTCAGTTGTACAGTGGCAGATGTAACTTGCATTCCATTTATTGTACACATAATCATGACTATGATAGTAATACATAATATATGCTGTCTCCGCCAATTGACATCACTTGACAGCTTTAAAAAAGCTGTCAAGACGGATCTCTTCCGGCAGGCCTTCCCAGAATAACCACTGGCTCAAGGCTCTAATATATTCTGGAGATGTTCCCTCCCCTATTATGACCAGGCTTTTTTGAGAGCGAGACTATATACTCTGACGCCAGCACTTTTTTTTTTTTACTTTTTTGTTGTATTATTGTTCTTGATGTTTTATATTGAGGTACAAAAACCTCTTTTTATTTTGTGTTCTTAAATTGTATGGATTTAATAACTTTTTAAGGGGTGCGAGGGGGGAATAGCTCTTAAATGCTGTATTGTGATTTTATTATGTAAGCCGCCCCGATTGATCTCAGAGGGGCAGGATATCAAATAAAAAGTATTATTATTATTATTATTATCTACCACAAATATATTAACTAGTTCACTAGTAAATAGGCATCAGTTGCCTAAGATGGAATGACCTAAAACTTAAACATCATGAATCTCAAATCTGTATTAAGACAGAGATCTACATGTTCAAGACTATAAATATTCTTACTTTGTCTCTGACATGATGATTATGACTCAGGGGTGTAGCTACAGTAGGAGCAAAATGGGAACATTGCCCCTCCAAATAAGAATTCTGCCCTCCCAGTTGAAATTTTTCTGCAGATCCCCAGTTCCTAGCCTTGCAATAAAAATGAGACATTGCAAATAGTTCACACCTTGAACTCTTCTGTGCGTGTATGTTGTCTCTGGTTGCTGCCACACTGCAGAAATAAAGCAGTTTGACACTCTTTTAACTTCCACAGCTCAATGCTATGGAATTCTGGGATCTGTAGTTTGGTGGCAGCACCAGAACTTTCTGACAGGGAAGGCTAAATATCTCACCAAAGTACAAACCCCAGAATTCCACAGCACTGAGTCATGGAAGTTAAAGGGATGTCAAACTGCTTTATTTCTGCAATATGGATACACTCTCTGGATGTTATTACACAGGGGAAATCTATAGGTTATCCCATACAAATCCCCCCCAAAAAG
>CM034710.1:30291589-30312886 GCA_020142125.1 Phrynosoma platyrhinos
TTTTTTTAAAAAAAAACTAATACTCTACTTCATAGGGAAGGGCTTTAGTTGAGATTTTTATCCCTTTTTAACACGATAGTTTTCTTATATGAGACAACACCCATGCAAGTGATTTCTAGCACTTGCAGTCTCAGAGGGAATTAGTCTAGCACAGTGCTTCTCAATTATTTTCTGTCATGCCCCCCCTAGAAAGAAGAAAACATTTCGCGCCCCCTGCGCGACTGTAAATAGTATCATTTGTCTATAAAATTGTTATAGACAATGTAGCCTCGCGCCCCTATTTGAGAAGTACTGGTCTAGTAAGAGCAGCAGCACTCCATGACTCTATTAATCTGGCAGTGATGCCAGTCTCATAGAGCATACAGGAACTGGTCAAGAGGAAGGCACTGCCACTGGAACAGGTACTTCAGAGCCCTTTTTGACACCTTGTGTGTCTGATATTATGTCAGGAAGAGAACTGCTTAACCAAAGACTGGGCAGAGTGTGACCCTGAAGCTGCATATGACCCCCAAGGCTGGGTTTTGTGGCCCTTTGTACCACCACATTCTCCAAATCACCTTTCCAAAAAGTCTCCTAGAACAGCAGTTCACCTTTTAAATAGGTTGCATTGTTATTGTCCCCCAGCATTGTTTAACACTAAAACCAGAAGTGAACATCTGCACTTCTGAGTTTGTTTTTTAAGGGGGTGCTATTTTTGGCAATCCATGTAGCCTCTGAAAGATCCCAAGGATAGAAAATGGGCTCCCAGATCTGGCACATTTGGCCTAATCCTGAAATAGAAAGAGTTCTACTGGCCAGTGGGAGCTGTTTCACTTTGGAAAGCAAAGGATTTGTGTCTGATGTTGCTACCTCTCATGCTCATTTAACTAGAATGATTAAATATTCTTAAACACTGCTTATTGGGGGAAAGCTGGCATGTTTCTGGTTATACTGGATGCTGAACTCTATGGTTTGGGCCATAAAGAGCTTAGTATGTGTGTGCCTTCCAAATACTTCAGGTTCAAGGCTGGCATGGAACTACGCCTGCCCCAGATGTTGTTCCTTATTGGGGCTTCAGGTACTCTGCCCTTAGAAAGGACAAAGCAAATTTCAGTACTGGGTAGAGCTAACATCCACCCTTTAAATAAAGTAAACAAATTAAGCCATTTCTGAATATATTTTTCTTATTTTATTTAATGCTGCGGATTATGGGGAAGGACAAAGTGCTAACAGCCCAACCATTAAAGTCTTGCTTACCTCCCCAACTCAGTTTCTGAAATATCAGCTGTCACTGTTCTCACAATTTCAAACTCATAATCACAACCTGAAGCTCTAGAAACTTACTTTTCTTTTTAAAAATTGTACACCCAAAATGGAACCAAACAACATCGCTCAAAATAAATTCCCCACTGGTTGGAGTGGGGCAGAATATTATGTTGATTATACACTAGGGATTTTTTCTTACTGGTTTTCTTTTAATAAAATGATGATTCTGAAACTTATTTATACCAGCCTAGTCTTAGGATCTGTATTTCCCTGCTGATGCATTCATTCCATATATTTGTTTCTGAATTTAAAAGCCAGTCTTCTGAGTAAAAACCAAGAGGCTAGGAGGGCAGGGAGCTTGGAAGCATCCCATTCTTTCCTCTGTATTTTGTGCATTTTGCATTTTGTGCATTTTGGTTGTCCCAATAAAAGTATCACTGTTTTGTGAGTTTGGAATATTATTGTTCTTTGCTATATGTTCAACTAGGCTAACCCTGGATAGGTTTCCTCTGACTGTAAATCTTGTATCCTAATCCAGAGATGTAGAACGCAAAGCAAGTTATGTTTGCTCTTTTGCTCTGGAAAGTACACTATTTACATGTTCAAAATCACTCTTATTGCTTCACATGTTCCAGGACTGAGCAATGCCCAACACTGAAAATAAGCTCCAGGTTTGAATTCCAGTGAGGCTGTTTCTCCCCACCCTCACGGAAAGGTTCAATCTTAGCCTATTTGGTTTTCTTTACGTGGAGCCCCACAAAAAGGTGAGGAAGAACATATCTGTCACCTATTCCTCTTTTTTGTTTCCCTTCAACAAAAACTCTTAAAGAAGCAATTCTGCTGTGGGTTGTGCTGAAAGCAAAAGCAGATTTACCTGGGAAACCCTCATTCAACCCATCAGATTACTTAAAGCTTGTAGATTTTTGTGTGTGCGGAAGTTTCGTTATCAGTGGTCAGTGAAAAGGAATGTAAGCTACAGAGTCTGCATAGGTACCAAATTAAACACCAGATTTTGGGAGCTGGGTAGGCCACATCATGTTTGGATTAATACAGTTAAGGTTTGTATGGGGGGGTTGCTGATGTTACTGCAGTAAAATTCCACCCTCAGGGAAAAAATAAGTATCATGGTAACATTCCCATTTGCGTTCCATCTGCTCATCAAACAGCACCATTTATTTCCTTGAGAGTTCATCAAGGAAAGCCTCAGTGTCCACTTCACTTCAACCGAGTCACTCTTGCACTGCATCTGCAGGTTGATGGCAATCCAGATCTCCCTTCATCTCCACACTTCCTGGCAACTTGACTCCTGTTTTCCGATCCACGCACCAACATTTCCCTCGTTGCCCATCCAATGCTGGGTGACACTGAAGAAGAAAAACAGATGGACACTCATTACCAGGTTAGCAAATCTGCTTCTTCCTCAGTATCTACTGGAGGTGGAATGAGTTTGAGCAAAGACTATCTCAAGCTAGCTCGCAAAATGTCAAATAGCTTCTAAAATAAATCTGTTAGTCTTAAAAGTGCCATGAAACTCCATTCCTCCTCCACTTCATTTTCTTCTTTCTTTACTTATTTCTTTGTTATGGCAGCTATTTTATTAAAACAGAATATTAAATTTAGCATTAATAGCTTAGGACAGTAGTTTAACCTTCATACACTAAAACTACAATATATCCATTGTAGGAGATTCTTGCACCACTAATAAAACCGGTTTACCTGAGCCAGCTTAAAATTTAAAATGGGTGGCATCCTGATGTTATCAAAAAAATTTAGCTGCCGAATCTACTGCCCAGGTCTAACCCAGGTCCAGCCCTGTTCCCAGGGCCGCTCCGACAGACAATTCCTTAAGCCAGAAAACTTCCGGCTTTGAAAAGAGGCGCTCTGAGCACCCCTGCAAAGCAGGGATGGACCCAGGCATCTATTTCAGTGGTTAAATCCTTCTGATAACATCAGGATGCTGCCTATCTTAAATTTTAAGTTGGCTCAGGTAAGCTGGTTTTATTTGTGGTGCGATAATCTCCACAGTCACCCAGAGTCATGTTCTGTCATAGAATGCATATATAACTAAAACTCCAATGTGCCTCACCAATGGTTCTGCCAACCAGGGCTCATGGGAGTTGTTGTCCAAGAACATCAGGAGAGCTACATGTTGTTCTCCTGCATCTACAGTGTTGACATTCTAATGCACTGTTAACTGAAAACATGTAAATAGTATCCACGTGTTTCTACTATTTGGCATTTATAGTTTTAAAACACTCCAAAAAATTGCTGGAAGAAAAATTGTCCCAACATATCTTTCTTTTGACTGATTAGGAGCATCTATCTTGTCTATATTAAGCTTCAGTTTGTTTCCTGATATCCAGTTTATTACTGACTATGCATGAAAAGAAAATTCAAAGACTGAAGGGGAGGAAATGAGATGGTCTTCTCAAGTGTTTGAATTCTCCATCGCCTTCCTCGTTTTTCTCCCAGTCCTCAAACAGACCCAAGGACTACATCATCACCTGATTGTGTATTGTGCTTTGACTGTGTATTACGTAGGGTTACCATATGCCAGTCCCTCATATCTGGGTATCTAATTTGCATATTATGCAATTTATTATAATTATGCATTTTATTAATTTGCATTCTGATAATGCAGATTGAACATCTTGATCATTGCACTTTTTCTACCATTATGTTTCAACCTCAGCATCAGTATCAAGCTAAGAGCTCTTTTTCTTCTTCCCCCCCTCCCCCCAACTAGTGTGAAGAGAGGAAGGCTTCCAAGCAACCCCAGAGAGTAAAGGGGGACTCCCTTTATTCTCTCTCGAGGCTGTTTGGAAGTGAAGTTTCACTGTGTTGCCCAGCCCTAGGCTCAACCTGCCGACACAATCACCACACAGCACAAGGTCATTTGCCTCCTTTCCTTTCCCACCATCTGGGCCTGTTGGGGGAAGTGGGGAGGGAATGGAGGAAAAAGGTCTCAATGCTACACCTGTGCAGTAGCAACTGGAACCTGCTGCTGGTATGAGGATCCCAACAGTTTTCTTGCACAATTTCCTGCTTCATTTCCACTGCCACATTTTAACCTACCTATCAGCCTGCAAAGAAGTAGAAATTTGGGATTTACTGCTTCAATTGGTCCATCCCACTGGAACATTTTTTAGTCCCTTCAATCTGGGATTTTCCAGGTTTTCTGGGACAAATAACAAGCCTAGTATTACTGCATGGCAGGGAATTGGACTGGATGGCCCTTGTGGTCTCTCTTCCAACTCTATGATTCTATGATCATCCTGCAGCACCTCTGCAGGATGCCCAGAATGTCTCAAAGGGTGTCTGATTTGTATTTTCATGCCCTGGCTCCAATGGGCAATCCTCCTTGCTTGGTTGCTTCCTCTGTTCCCTCCTGCTTACATGACCACTACAAATCTGGGGTGGAGGACAGGTCAGAGTACCTGACTGAGGCCCATCCATCACTGGCTCCAGTAGCTATTGACAGGTGGTCATCCTCTCTTGACTTCTACCCACATCCTACATGGCCATGCTGATGGGAAAGGAGGGCTATGGATAGCCAAGCAAGGCTAATATGTCAACAGCTGTTTAATAGCCATTTACATGCAATCCTCCTTCCTTGGCTACCCACCTCCTGCCGGCTGTGGGGAGGGCAAGAAAAAGGTGAATGCGGAGGGGAGACTCCTCCCTGGGCAATTTCAAAGATGCTCCTGCCTCAAGGAGAAATTTGTTTAAATTACTCATTCTACCCTGCTGAGCAAAGAATTTAAGCGAGCACATCCTTATTACTGACAACTGGGGCTTTGATGAATTCTAGTAAAAATCAGCAAACAGCAAGCAGACTGCTCAAACTGAAGCCCACCTATCCTTGCCATAGGTAGACCAAAACTCCAGTGTTACCTGTTTGGGGTGGAAGTTCCCATTGCGGTCACAGTTGGGGATGGGAATTAGGTACAGATCCTCATGGGTTCGGGTTTGGGATGCTGCTAACCTATCCAGTGCTCTCTGAAGTTCACTTTGACATGAGCCTTGGACCTGTTGACAAAACAGCGGGAAGAAGTGAAGTCCAAATGTGGTGACAAAAATCAGCATGAAGGCAGTGAGAAGTTCCGCACCCATTCCATCATCCCCATTGGAAGAGAAAGAGCTATCTTTAGAGCAATGGCTTGAATGAGAGACAACTGAACCTCACCCCTTGATTTGTTTTTCCCCATCATAAGGTAGACATGAGAGAACCACAAAGGAACAAACAGTCCTTGCTCCCTGTTTAACTTAAAAAATTAAACTGTGCTGCCAATGAAATGAAAGTAATTACTTAGATTAAGTCAGGGTTAGGCAACTGTGCAACGTGTATTTGGGGCACTTTGGTTGGCACTTAAAAGATATCACTGTTTTGTGGAGTTTGGATGTTATTACACCTTCCAGACATTGGTGGACTACAACTGCTGTGATTCCCTTACCATTTATTATGTTGTGTTGGGTTCTTGGAAGTTTCCGTCCAACAATATTGGTGGAGGCACGGTTACGGTACTTACTCTGGGTTTTAAATCAGAGCTGAGGATTCTTTGGCTCCCCATATGTTTTGGACTACAACTCCCATGGTTCCTTACCACTGAGCTACAACATCTGGCAGTTGGAACTCCAAAACATCTGGAGGGCCAGACATTCCAGACTTCTCTTCTAAATTGAACCTATACAAACTGTGACCTACAAAATTGAGTACAATCTTGAGATGTGTATGAGAAAATATATGGCCTACATAAGAGGTGGGCAACTGGAGAGAGGTTAGGGTCCATTCCTCCACCCCATCTACCCTCATTGATGCATTTTAGCACTCCAGAAATGATGTCACATCACTTCTGGATGTCAATTTGGCCAAAATGGGATCCAGAAGTGATGAAACATCATTTCTGGAGTGCTAAAATACATAAATGAGGATCATTTTTGGCACTGGTAGAGAGGGCTGGGGCCCTCTGGAAGTAAGAGAAGTAAACCACTACATTTGTAGATGGTTTGGGGTAGACTTGGCTGGTTTTCAGATGAAAATTGTCCAAAAATCAGTGCAAAAATTTGTTATGGAGGCTTAATCGGGTCAAACTTTAGAGTTCCAAAGGGCACACTTTGCCCACCCTGGCCTAGATAAACTTCATCTTTTTAATGCATTCATAGAATTGGAGGCAAAACAGATTTCTCACAAACCTGGCAAAGCATGATGTGCATACAATATGGCTGTTGAACTATGTTCTACTTGGCAGGCTACAGTAGTCTTTTTAATCTGGTCTAAACCAAACCATGTTGCTATGCTGCAACAAGGAGAAAACTTGCATCCAACAAAGTTCTGGTTTCTGGAGCTCAGGTTCTAATGTGAACCCATTCTCATATTTCTCCTTCAATCCTATTCAGTGGCATTTACTAGTAGAATACTAGGCCTTGGTGGTACAATTACCTTCTCTTTGTGGTACAGATATATGCAGTAAAATACTACTCCTGGTTAATGAAACCATTTTCTTTGTATTGTTAAGCTCCCATTCACCTGTACAGCCCATTTCACCGTGCCCATTTTACCAATTACTAATACATTTCTCCACAATCACTGCATGTTTAAATAGTTACAAATGATTTGGGTAGAGTTTTGGAAAGTTTGGAAAGGGGAACCTATAACATCCAAAATTACTCAGATCATCATCATCATCATCATCATCATCATCTTTTCCAGGCTGTGTGTTGGAGATTCTTCATTGCTTCATTCATAGGGCACTGAAGGGAAATGACTGACACGCAGTAAGATGCTCAACCAAGCTAGGTGATGCATATTTTACTTTGTTCTTGTCAGGAGGAACACTGTTTCAAGCAGGAAAGAAGAGGCATGCTGGCTCTCCATATTCCTGAACTCCACTCCTACCAAACTAAAGAAATCATGGGAGATGGAGTTAAAAAAATACTTGGAGGGACAGAAGTTGCCACCTCTGGGCTGAAGGAACAGCAAAGTGAGGTAAGAGATAAGGAGATGACTAATATAACCGATGGTTTCCATCCCCTGAAGATAAACCAGGACACCTTACCACTGGCCGAGTATCCTCCCGGACAGGTAGGTTCCCGCTGTTCCTCATCTTGACACCATTGTTTATCCGCTCACGTGCTCTTGCTTGCTGCTTCTGGATGCATTTTCTGTCATGGCTGCTGCAGGGGCTGAAGTTGTTGGTATGAGGGAGTTCAACTTCCTCCATTTCTAAAAAGAAACAAAACCACAGGAGCATGAAAAGGGGGACTGTTTTGTGAGGCTGCAAAGAGCAGTCTTCAGATATTTTTAAGCATACACCACTTACTACAATGATTGCTTTACTACAGCCCTTTACTTATAATGATTTCTTACAAGGGCTTCTTTCAGCAGTTCCCAAATGCTCCTGCTTTGGCTCTGGGCAGAACATGGAAATGTTACTTTTAAAGATAGTCTGTTAGTCATATTATGAGAGAAAATTGCTTTTCAAATAAGATCAAAACATTACAGCTGAGATTCTACATCACAATCCACATTTCATAACTTTACAAAGCTATACAAATGCAATGAAAGCCTGTTAATGAATTGTAAAGATGTGCATCAGACCAGAAAGAGTGTACAGATGAGCACTAGGCACTCCTGATGAGCATCAGGCACTTATGATACACATCAGTCACATCTCATGTACATTGGGCCTTTGTCATGCACAATGGACACATCTCATGATCACTGGGGACTTCTGGTGTGCATCAGACAGTTCTGATGGACGTTGGGCAGTTCTGATGCATATCAGGCACTCCTATTGTGCTCTGGCATTTCCTAACTGGTGTCTGGATGCAAATTTGGATGCACATCAGTCCTCATTGCACAATGCAGCCATGACACATCAGTTACTCCACTAGCTACCATTGCTCAACGTCAGGGCAGCTCCTAAATGTGTATGGACATTGCAAAATGTCTCCATTCTATTTCTTGTAAATGTAAGTCCAATTACAAAGACATACCTAAGTCCCTGAAGTGGTGCTCAATAACTTGTTAATAACATATTTTTCATTTAAAAAAAAAAGAAAATAAATATAAAAGACAAAAATGCCTCCCCATATTAATAACATGTTAAAGTAACAAGCAGTGTTAACTTCTTACTCAAAATATGAATGTTATTTGCATTATAACACTAACCATGACAGCACACATTGCTCAACAAAGCATAAAAGGCCTAAATTCTGTTGGTTAGTCCCAGCTAGAGCAGATCTGCTGAATAATGACTCAACATTAATGTCAATCCTGTTGATTCAATAGGTCTGCTCTAGCTGAGACTAATGAAAAGCTGGAGTGAGAACTGTATGGCCCTCCAGATGTTGCTGGACTGCAACTTCTAGCAACTCTACCCAGCATAACTAATCTTCAGGAATTTTGAGTCTAACAGAAACTGGAAAGCTATGTGATTCCTAACCTTGACCATAACTATTTGGGCCCTAATGCAAAATAAGTGAGGGATTCTGTTTTAATAAGTTATTTCCAAGCTCTGTCCTTTGGTTTGATAGAATGCACTGCTCATACTGATCCTCATCAGATAGATGTGTGGAGTGGCTGATCCTGTGTTTGGGCTAAAGTGCACAGGATTAGGCTCTTGCTGATCTTTTTGTTGGTCCAATCCAAGACCTTACTGGAAGTCAGAATATGGGACATAATATGGGACACACAAATATAAATACATGACACAATTTTGCTTCTGCATCTCTGTACTTTAGATTTAGTCCAAGCAGGCATCAGTTGATGAAAGTGGGCTAAAGCTGCCACATTTTTAAAAGCCTTGCTCCTATGCCTTGAAGGCTCAAACTTAAATGTGCTGCTAACTGTACATCTCACTAACAAAACTGGAAACCATACATCTAGTTTCTTTCATGCCTCCTGCAATCTCCACTGATACCTGTATTGTGATATTTTTCCTGCTTCATACCAAAAGCAACTATAAATTGTGAGTCGACATGCACAGAAGACAATGTCATCCTGATATGAGGAAGATTAACTAAACATTAAAGGGAGAAAAAAGGGAGAAAGCTAGATATGAAGTTGCCAGGTTGGGTGGTGGACAGGCATCACATTTAGTTTAGTTTGGAAGTTAGAACAGCCTTAACACAGGGGAAGATAGGAAGAGAATTCAGAAAGACTTTGATAAAGTCGAAAATTGGGCTGAAACTAATAGAACAAAGTTCAACAAAGACAAATGCAAAATTCTAAATTCTACAAAAACCAAATGTTCAAGCATAGGATGGGGGATACTTGTCTTATCAGTAGTGCATGTGAAAATGCCCTCGGGATTATTGTTGTTCATAAATTGGACATGAACCAGCAGTGTGGTGCTGCAGCAAAGAAGACAAATAATATTTTACCCTACATTAATAGAAGTATCATTTCCAAGTCAAGGGAAGGAACAGTCCCACTATAATATTAGTCAGGCCTTATTAAGAATATAGACAAATTGGAGCAGGTTCAGAAAAGGACAAGGATGTTGAAAGGTATGGAAAACAAAACATACTGAGGAAAGGTTAAGATAGTTGGGTATGTTCAGCCTGGTGAAGAGAAGACTGAGCAGTGATATGATTGCACTCTTTAAAGGGTTTTAAAGGGGAGAGTGCAGGTTTGTTCACAGTTGCCCAAAGGGCTAAACCAGATCTAATGGATGGAACTTACAGGCAAGCAGATTTCAACTGAACATTACAAGGAACATTCTGATGCTAAGAGTGGTTTTGCAGTGGAACCAATTACTTAGAGAGGTGGTGTGGTCTCCTTTTCTAAATATATTCAAAAAGAAGCTGGACAGCTACCTCTAACTGAATGAATCTCAAAGTGGCTGCCATGCCTACCGGGGGGGGGGGGGGCAGTGGAAAGATCCAGGGAGCAGTGAGGGAAAGGGGACAGAAGGATTCCCCAGGGTTTTTTGCAGGAAACTTTGCTAATGGATTCTTATTGTTGTGTGCTTTCATTGTATTGCCCTTAATAGATCAATATGCTAACCAGCAACCAGTGCTTTGCTCTTGCCCTTTAAAACAAATCTGACAATAATGGTAGTTACTTTCCCTACTTACCTTTGTCTGATCATTTTGTCTGTCCTCTCTCTCACCTGCTGTAATGAGTTGTGTTCTGCACATTCAGTGGAGGAAACAGATGGGGAGTAAGGGCCTTTGCAGACTAGCAGAAATAGTGCAAATTGAGTCCATTTTAAGGGTTAGGGTTAGTGCTAGGGAATCATGGGAATTGTTTTTTCCCCCCCTGAGACATTGAGTTTTCTCTGTCAGACAGCTCTGGTGCCACAATAAAATACAGTTCCCATGATTCTCTAACCCTAACCCTTAAAGTGGATTCAATTTGCACTATATCTGGCAGTCTGCAAAGGCCATAAGAGACTGAAGAAGCTGTAGTGTTTTGCTAATCAGTTGTTTTAAGGCTGGGTGGGAAAGTGCAGCCCTCCAGATGTGGCAGGATTGCAACATCCATCAGTCCTAGCTAGCACAGCCTATGTGAAGACATGGGGGATTCAGCCTAGCCACATCTGGACAGCTGCATGTGTCCCTTATTTAAAGGAACAGGACATATTTCCATATTGTTACTTGACAATACTCTGAGCATGCTAGGGAAGGGGGCTACTTTTGAGTAGCATTTTGATCTGATGAAGTGTGATGGAAACCACAAAAGCTTGTGCCAAATAAAAGTTATTCCTCTTTAAGACGTCCCAAGACTGTGTTGTTTTAACTTACTATTTGTTTCTCTGTTAAACCACAATTGCCTAAAGGTCCATGTGCTTGAAATTTCTGCTGCCTTTTATTGCAAAGCAAAATGACAATTTGTTTCTCATCAGCTCATCAGCTACTGTCTTTCCAGCCCGCATCCCTCAAGCACAATACTTCTGCTCTCCCTTCTGTGAATAGGAATGGTCTTCTCTCAGGAAAGCACTCTAAAGAGAAACTATGGGTTGTTCTTTACTTGTCAAAAGAGGGGAAGTTGGACTTCAAGCTTTCTTGGAATTCATAGAAACCTAGCCCTATGATTCTACATGTGGGCAGATTGTGTTATCCCACAATGAAGGGATTCTGTGCTTTATTATGACTATATATGTGTTCCTTGCAGTGATAACAGCTTCCAGAGATAACCTCTCCTCATGTTTTGCTCAAATGCAAACCCAGCTTGAGTGGGAAGACAAAGGCACAGCACACATGCTCTGGGGCTATTAAACTTATATATTCCATTGTGGGTAAATGAAACAGGAGCTGGCCCTGTGTCCTGGCACAAATTAAAGCTTGTAGAGGATGTGTGGCCAGCAAATTGGGCCACAAAAGTATCCCCCTCCCAAAACCAATTCTGAGCTGGCCCACACACAAGGCTTTCGTGGTTTGCCCCAACTTCCCTCTCCCCATTCTTTCTTCTTTTCAAATGCCTGCCCAGTTGGCTGCTTCCAGGTTTCCAAAGTATGGCTGTTCTCTCTTTATTCCTTCTTTTCCAAATGATCTGCATCCAAGTTTCCATGAATTTATGTACAATTTGGACTGGCTTCATAAGCTGACAAACAACAGAGATGCAGCTTGCTTGCTTGCTTGCTTCCAGAGCAAGACAAGATTATTTTCTCTACTGTATAGGTGAAACCTCCCCCTCTTCCACAACTTCATCTAAAAAGAAAACCCCACAAACTGAAAGAGAAATAATCTGGTTTATTTACAAAAAAAAAAAAAAGCACCCCAGATTTGTATGCATAACAAGTTTTGACTGTAAGTCATAGTCTTTCCTTGTTCCCCTGGGAGAGCCCTCATGTTCATCATGTTTTCATATAGCTTTCTTAATCAGGAGTGGGGATTGTGTAGCCTGCTAGATGTTGTTGAATTGCAACACCCAGCAGCCCTTAACATCATAGCCAATTGTAAGGAATGCTGGGAAATGAAGTTCAACAGCTTGTAGAAAGTTGTACCCCTGCACTGAACCACGATTTTGTATGACATCAGTGACCAATTTGGCCACTCCTCCACTCATCTATGCTCCAGTGTAGCCAAGAAAATCAGTTCAGAAGCTTTTACACATCTGCTTTTAGTTAACTACAATTCATCATGTCATCTGTTTATTCAGAATTATGGTTAACATGAGCTATAGCTAGCTTATAGAAGCCACCTTCAGAAACCATGGTTTAAGTTGGCTTGTTTGAAACTAACCATGCATCATATTAACCACAGTTTTCTGATCCATACAAAACACTGAATTGTGGTGAGACAAAAACAAAAACTCTCAAATGTCTTCTGTTGACTATGGAGGAGGAATAATGGAAAGGGTAATGGAAAGAGAATGAGCATAAGGTTTGCTGCAGGTCTTTTCTGCTACACTAAAATATGGCTTATAGTACAATGCACAAATATGGTTGCTATGCAATTCTGGGTCTCCTTTCCCTGTGACTTCGAAGGAAAACTCTTAAGGAAAGCATCATATGGGCCTAAATGATGATTGATAACAGCCATTTCTTTGATCATATGGTATATGTGGTGGTGGTAGCTATGGCCTTTCTCAAACTCCCAGCAAGAAATCAAGGTCTCTTAGGCTGACTAGCCACCACAGATGGCTTTGTCTGCCAGGTACTAAAAATCCTCACACCAATTTGAGCTCTTTAGAGGAATACCAGGATTTTTTTAAAAGGTCATAAATAAAAGAAACAATAGCAGGTTCTCCAGCAACTGAAACCGCTATGCAAGAAACAAACATTAAAGTACAGGGCCTATCCCAAGACAACTTTTCATCCAAGGCAAAGAATAAGATGGCACTTCTTCCCTTCCATACACAAAGGCTGACTGGAATAGTCATCAAATACTTCTTCAACCTTGGGGATGAGAGATACCTGAAAGCCATACCTGAAAGAAACAGGCTAATTTTGAGGATACCAAGACAAACCCTGCAGCGTACAGCTTTTTCCTCCAACCTCACGCTGCATCAGTTGGTCACCTCATTAAGGTCCTAAGGGTAGAGATGACTTTTATTAAGATCTCCTGGACCTTTCACTATTGTGTTGATGGTGGCTCCAGTTAAGCCCAAGAGATGCAACCTCACTCACGGGGGGTAACCCCCCAGGAGCAGCCCTTAATCCAAGGAGTGGGAAGGTGCCCCCCCCTGAAATAGCAGAATGATCCTCCCTTCATACTCAAAACAGAGCAAGGGGGATAGAGTACTCCCATTGGGGAATGGGAGATTAGCTCAGAGGGCATGCAGGCCTCTCCCCACCACCTGCCATCTCTCTCTCATGGGAGGAAGATCTGACAACTGTTCTTTGCCATTTGTACCATCCACTCATATCCTGGTTCAGCTCAGGAGTTGACCCCAGCTAGGCAAATGCAATTAACTGGGAAGCCCATGGACAGCTGAAGGACAAGATGTCGCCTTCTTTCTCTTCTACCTACAGAAGCTAGCAAGGTGCTAGTTGAACCTTTTGTTTACTCTAGTGAGGGACAACATCCTCCATGACACCTGAGACAAAAGGCCAATTTAAGGGGCCCAGAAAAGACCATCTCTAGTGTATTTACCTCTGTTTTCCAAATGCAAAGACTGCAGTCTTGCTTCCTCCTTTGCCCAAGATTGTCAGGATATATCAAGCCCAAATCATTCAGGACCACTAAAACAGCACAAGCGCTTCTAGATAAAACTTCTGTTGATCAACCACTATGCCTCAAACATGGATTCTTATTTTATTGTCTGCCATTTGTAACCAGCCCATCTATTTACTTTCCAGACACATAACACAAAATATTTTAGGGAAGAAAAAGCAGAGCCTATCCAAATGTCATTTAATTAGCAACATTAGGATTCCAGAAACTAATCCAGGAGTTTGTGGACTGCCATGTACATGAACGAGGCTGTAAATTGGCATGGAAAATATATGGTTGTGGCCTGCATGGAGATTTTCACCTATCTGTGTAGCCCCAAGAGCCCACCACACCTGTACTCTAGTAGGCACAATTCACTTTTAAACCAAGGTGCATGGCTGTGCACATTTTGTTGTATTTAAAAGATGAAAAAGAAGAAGAATGAAAAGTAGTAGTAAGTAAGCCTTTGCCGGGGGGGGGGGAGAAGTGGACTTTGGGTTACTACCAATTTCCATGAGAGGGAGAAGTGTGATCCACAGTAGGTCCCAAGGTAGGAGTAATGGAAATTGGACTATAGACCCTCAGTCAGTCCACCCCTGGACAGTGGAAGGAGTTCATTGGTGAAAGTACTGTGATTAAAATTTTGCATCTTAACAATCTAAACATTTACTGAAAGATAACTTTATAATCTTTATGATTATCTTTAGAAATAATTGGATGTGGACAGAGGGGAAACAGATGTGCTAATTAAGATACAGATCACCACTGATTGGTCTGTCTAATTTCTTTGTATGTTGTCCCTGTATTTGCATTCCATCTATTGATATAATTTGACTCATTTGTGCAGAATTTGACTCAGTTGTGTAGGAGTCTTCTGTTAGGTGATGCTTCAGGAAATGTCTCTTAGGAGAGCCGCAGAGCATTTTATCTGATGTGCACAGCCATGAAATTTGCAATGATAATGCCTTAGACTAAAACCCAATGTAAATACTGTCCATTTATTCAAGAGTCTTTGTTTTCTGTTAGTGGTATTCACTGTTTTTCTTCGCCTAGCATGGAAAAGAAGTTTGCTGCCACCCAATTTTACCAAATGTTACACTATCTCTGCAAGGTACTTCTTTCCAGTTACCAGCTGGATGCTATTGCTAGATATTATTGGGTAAGAATTGTGAGCCCACTTCTGGCTCCCATCATCCCCAGTTACTGACTGCACAAGCATGCTGTCCACCCCACTTTATCCAGGCAAAAGTGATTCAGCATCCCTTCACTTTGTAAGAGTGAGTGTCATTCAATGAAGTCAACAGTTCAATGAGTGGATTATTTTGCCATCATTGCCCATGAGTGTCCTCTATGTTCTGTCAATCAGCAGATAATTAAAAAGGAAAAACAGAAGTGTACACTATGTGTATGTGTCCCCTTCCCAAGATATTGCTGAACTAGATCGCCCAGCAATTTTCACAGTAAGGTACACTTGTTAGGATTGAAAGTTGCAGTCCAACAACATCTGGAGGGTCACATTCCTTGGGTATGGTGCGAAACGAGAACCACTTCCCAGAAAGAAATGTGGTCCTCAAGCCAAAAAGCCTCATGTCTGTCATAACAGAACCACTCAACTCACTCCACTATCACAATTTTTTGGTTTATACACTTGAAAGATGCAAGATATGTTTCTCTGTCAACAGTTTTGTAAAGATAGGTTTCCTGCAAGCAGTAAAAGCAAGATAGTTTGGCCATGTTCTAGAAGAGTTTCTTTCTGACGTTTCGCCAACATCTGTGGCTGGCATCTCCAGAGAATACTGGGATAGAAGAGAGTGGGTCTATATATACTGTGAGACCCTGGGTGGGGAGGAGTGATTTCCATGTAAACTGTGTATTGTTCTGGTTGAATAGGTATTGTTCTGTTGTTAATGGCATGGCTTCAGGGTAGGAGGATATGCAATCAAGGAGAAGCAAGAATTTGTCTTGTGATATTTACTGTTTTTCTCTACCTAGCATGGAAAAGAAGTTTGCTGTCACCCAACTTTCCCAAATGCTACACTAACTCTGCCAGTGACCAGCTGGATGCTATGGTTAGGTATTGGGCAACCATTGGGCGGTATATAAATAAATTTTATTATTATTACTATTATTATGGGGTGAGAACTGTGACCCCACTCCTGGCTCCCATCATCCCGAATTACTGACTGCACAAATATGCTATCCACCCCACTTCACCCAGGCAAAAGTGATTCAGCATCCCTTCTTTTTGTAAGGGTGAGTGTCATTCAATGAGTTCAACAGTTCAATGAGTGGGTTATTTTGCCATCAACATTTCTGTAAAGATAGGTTTCCTGCAAAAAGCAAGAATCTTTATTTTTCTGTTGGTGGTATTAACTGTTTTTCTTCACCTAGCATGGAAAAGAAGCTTGCTGCCACCCAACTTTACCAAATGTTACACTATCTCTGCAAACAATGTTTCACTGTCCACATTTCTGTAAAGATAGGTTTACTGCAAACAGTAAAAGCAAGAATCTTCTTGTTTTCTGTTGGTGGTATTAACTGTTTTTCTTCACCTAGCATGGAAAAGAAGTTTGCTGCCATCAAACTTTACCAAATTTTCCTTTGCTTTTCAATTTAAAGCGGTACAGTCGCCCCTTCATTTTCATGGGGGATCTGTTCTGGAAACCCACACACACACACACGAAAACAAAAACTCATGCATATTCAAGCATCATTAGTTTGAATGGGGGCATGCTCTTGTGCGCGGCCTTATGCATGTGCCATTTTAGCCAATGGGGATCGCCCCCTCCAGGAGTAATCAAGGCCGCAGATTTCAAGTCCGCCAAAACGGAAGGGCAACTGTATTTTATTTTCATTAGCAAAAGAGATCAAAAGAAAAACATAACAAAAAGTAAAAAAGAAGAATATATAATATAGAAATCTAGACCAAGATCCTGTATCAGAGGCCATGATTTATAAATTTATGATGTCATAGCTATATCTCTGACAGGATATGCAACTCTTCTAGTAAATTGCAGGGATGTATATCGGAGCATCCTGCATGGTGGATGTCATGCTGACAGTAAAAGTTCCCATTGTACAACAGGTTCCATAACATTCTGATGCCAGTGCACAGTGGGTCCCATAGCATTCCAATACCATTGTGTAATAGACCCATGGCACAATGGCCACATCGTCATAAACTGGTTGTTGTTGTGTGCCTTCATGTTATTAGTGACTTATGACGACCCTAAGGCAACCCTATCATCTCCTATCAATGGAGATGTAGTTATATGTCTGCTCCCCACCTGATAATGGAAACATTGCATAACATAGCAATTCACTTTTATGTGATTGTAAGTCATTTTGAGAGCCAGTGTGGTGTAGAGGTTTGAGTACTGGACTATGACTCTGGAGAACAGGGTTTGAATGCCCACTCAGTCATGGAAACTCCTGGGTGACCTTGGGCAAGTCATACTCTCTCAGCCACAGAGGACAGCGATGGCAAATCCCCTCTGAAGAAACATGCCAAGAAAAACCCATGATAAGGTTGCCTTAGGGTCGCCATAAGTCAGAAATGACTTGAAGGCACACAGCAAGAACAAACCTGTTTAGGACGATGTGAGTAATAGAATACCAGCCTTAGTTATGCGAAAACTAGGAGTATGCATGGGGAAGGGAGCCATAACAACTTGCGTTAAAATCCAATAACTGTACAATTTAGCATACAATTAAAAACTACTAAATGAAATGATAACTCAAATTAAGTCATCCAGACCAATATATTTCTACAATGGAGTTTGCACCAGTGAGTGATGAAGCACATTAATCATAAAGACACATCTAGGCAAAGAAGGGATCATTATAAAGAAATATATCTGAATATGTCAGGGGTTCATTTATTGCCTTCTTGGGCTGTCAGATAAGTAAGAAACACAAACCACAATTCCTCAAAGAAGCTTGATTTTTCCCAAGTTTTTTTCCCTTAATTCTTCAAATGTGACAAGTTAGACTCCATAATTATTCTACCCCATACTTTATTCAACTACTGTATCAAAGTGAGGGAAGTAACCAGCTCCTCTGAAAAACCAATGCCACTTTATTTTAATATTTTAACAATGATGGCAAACTAAAGCCACTAAAGCTGACAAACTAAACTCCATCCTCTGAAGATGCCAGCCACAGCTGCTGGCGAAACATCAGGAATAAACTCTTCTAGAACTCTGCCTCATAGCCCAAAAAACCCACAGAAAACTATAAAGCTAGTTTGGCTACCAACAAAAGACCAAAAGGAAAAAAACAGGGCTTGATTTTGGAGCAGACAGTGGACTCTCATATTTCAAAAAATTAAGTAGAATAATATTAGAGTTAGGTCTCTGCAGAATCAAATTGCATTAATATTTGTAATGTACACATTGTTTTAGACAACCCTTTCACCAGAAACTGTGAAAATCTCCTTACTGCCTACAGTCAGGAGTAGGACAAATTGCATACTAGCATTTAATAGTTTTAGCTGTGTAAGCAAGTGGATGTTTTTGAGGCATATGAGCAAATCTTAGACTTTGAGGCTATCATACTGCCAACACTGCACAGACAAAAACTGGGACGTGTGGCCAACAATATCAGATTGTAGTCAAGATAGCAAATATTATTAATGAAGAATTAATACTTTTCCTGAGCCTGTAATCTAGCAGCTGTGTCACAAGCCTAGGCTATCTGGACTCAAATACTGCATTTTTCGAGATCCTTCCATGAACAGTTTTAAAATATCTGATCAAATTAATACTGTACAGCTTTCAGAAAATAATCAAGAATCCTGGGAAGGGATTTAAAAAAATAAGCCCAAGGTTTTGTTTTTGTTATATATAGCATTGAGAATAAAAGTTTTATTATGCCAACTTTAATAAAAAAAAGCTATCTCTTTTTGAAATCCAGTATAATAACCTAAGACTTAGAAGGCTGAGTTAATGCCAAAGATGATAATCATGCCTCTACTTGTAGATTTATTTCCCAAACTATGGAGAATTTAAGAGCTTACATGCAGGATTTGGCTCTCAGATCGGCAAAAAGATAATTCATACTCTTTATTTGACATGCTGCACCTGTTTATATTTAACAAAAGAGGCCCTTCACAGTATATGCAATATTTTAGGAGACCCAAGAGGGATAATATTAAAGATAACTTTGGTTAAACAAATGTACTAGAAAGCAGATTCTACGGATTGGCTTCTGAGTAAACATCCTCAGTGTTGTACAGCAGAATTTTTCCAAGACATCAATAATAAGACATATAACTTTCTCTATCAAACCAAAACTGGGGGAAAGGGGGGGATTTTCAGTTCTAGCACCCTGTCTCTTCAATGCCTTTTCATTCCAGCAGTTGTAGATACCCATAAACATTTTCCAGATAAAACCTGGGGAACATGTGGCCCAGCAATATCAGAGTGTGGTCAAGGTAGCAAAAGTTCTTCATGAGGAAGAATACACACGGTAAAAGAGGATGCACCAGTTTGCTTTTGTCTAAGCTAACTGGAAAGAGCAAGATCCTGCCCTCTCCTCTCCTCACTATAAGTTAATGGAATGCAAACTATTTTTACACTTTGAACTCAGTTTGCAAGAACTGAAGTAAACTGAGGACAAAGAGGGAAAATGGGAAGAGAAGAGAGAAAGTGGGACATTTTAAATGCTGCTGAAAAAGTGGGACAACAGAGGGTTAATTGGATTATCTGTGCCAAATTGGGGCATTGGGAGGTATGGATTGACCTAGCACCCCTTGTCACTATCATTTTGGTATCAGATCAAGACATTTATGTCCTCTCAGGTTTTCAAAGATTTTTAGGTCAGTGCAAGATTTTGTTTTACTTTAACCTTGCCTTGTTCTTCTATTTACACATATGTACTACAGATGTGCTTCTTTTTTTTTTACTGTCAGCCCTTGGTATCCACTGGGGCTTGGTTCCAGGACTACCACCATGGATACCAAAATTCATGGATGCGCAAGTCCCATTATATACAATGGCATATTAAAATGATGTCCTATATGTAAAATGGCAAAATCAAGGTTTGCTTTCTGGTGTGTGTGTGTGTGTGTGTGTGTGTGTGTATTTCAAGCCATTGATGGTTGAATCTGTGGATAAAGAATCCATATATATGAAAGGCTGACTGTATTTCAATTCAATTTTTTCAGCTCTTTGCTAACAGTGCAGAATAAATATTCAATAGGTTTTTTAAAAAAAACTATTAAACATATACAGTCTCCCCTCTTAACTCACAGAGGATTCGTTCTGGACCCCCCCTGCACAATTTAGGAGACTTTGCTATTGAAGTGAATGGGGCTTAAGTATATTTAAGCCCCATTCACTTCAATGGCAGTCGCCCCTCCGCAGATTGTCAAGTCCACGGATTTCAAGTCCACAGACTTGGAGGGCAATTGTAGGTCCAAAAGTAATTGTAATCCCAACTATGGAGACCAATTTCATTTAATCATCTGTTGAAAGATAAGTCAGTGCTTACCCAGATTGGAAGGAATGAGATTCACTTGCAGACTGCCAGAAATAGTGTAAATTGAGTCCACTTTAAGGGTTAGGGTTAGTGCTAGGGAATCATGGGAATTGTTGTTGTTGTTTTTCTGAGACATTGAGCCTTCTCTGTCAGAGAGCTCTGGTGCCACAATGAAATACAGTTCCCATGGTTCCCTAACATTAACCCTTAAAGTGGACTCAATTTGCACTATTTCTAGCAGTCTGCAAGGGCCCTAAGTCTGCAAATTTACCTAATGCTAAGTCAGTATAGCCTTGGCCTCTGCTCGTATCTAGCACCGCATCATGCTGTGACCTTGGAAGTTTGGAGTAGCTGGCTGGACCAGACATCTGCCTCTAATAAAGACCCAATCGCCAAGGACAAGATATTGTAAATAATTGGTGAAAGCTGAGTCAGACCACAGAGGTGGAGGCACGTGTCCAGCAGAGAACAGATGTGATTGATTTAGAGCTCATCCAGAATGGCCAAAAGCTTCAGGAATTGGCTGGAATTGTACCTGTAATTAGTGGGAATTTTTAAAATATACATATACTGTAATGTATATCCTGTCCTGGTCTAGTTCTCATGAATTTCCAAAACTAGCCATGATTTTTTTGAACCCAATACAGGGGGTGGATTTTTATTTCTGTCTGAAGAGTTTCTAATAGAGACAAGAATAAATTTGCACATCCATATTCACTGTCTCAGTTCCTTTATACTTCTAGGCAGCCTCACTGATGACATATTGAAGGGGGCATGACCTTCGCCATTGAGGTTTTCTCTGTTCTTCCTTCCCTTATTACATTTTACATCTGGTTCTCTGTACTTTTGTGTCATGCTGTATTCACAATATTTTTTTTTCTCTTCCTGTCATTCTTCTACAGTGATAGTGCTACAGTGATATAGGACGTTATCACACGGGGCTAATCTGCTGGTTAATCCACACAAATC
>CM034710.1:30312986-30339007 GCA_020142125.1 Phrynosoma platyrhinos
CACTTTATTATCGCTTTCTGGCCCACGTGTGATAACGTCCATAATGGTTGTTGTTGTTGCTGTTGTTGTTATTGTGTGTCTTCAAATCATTTCCAACTTACGGTGATCCTAAGGTGAACCTATCATGTGATTTACTGAAGTATGACATGCCCAAGTGGTTAATCTATATGGCACTATAGCTGTAACATTTTTAAAAATCTATATTAGGGACATGGACACTGGGGGAGGAGCACAGGGGGGGAAGTGTTGCATTCATGCGGGGGGGGGGATGATGGAGAGTGAAAGAAAACCCCATGGTTTCAGAACTGACTGTGCTCAGTTTCAATTGTGGTGAAGCGAGGCAATGCAAAAAAATCGCTCTTTCCAAAGATGGAGCATTTGCCAGTTCTTTTGAAAAGAATCGATTTGCAAGCATGTTCAACAAGTGTGAACGACGGATCTGATCCGCATCACAGTGGAGGGACTAAAGGCAGAAGGTGAGAGTGATAGAGTGAATAAGAGGAGTCAGGAGGAGTCGGGGCCACTCAGCTGCTTGGCCTCCATTGTCTGTGCACCCCTTTCTCTCTGCCAGGCAGCTGGGCAAAGGAGGAGGGCCCAGGCGCCCCATCCTCCTCCTGGTTTGGCCACTTCAGGGGTGCATCTTTGCAGTGGAAGGCGAGGAAGGTGGAGGAGGAGGACTCCCGGGGAATGCGGTACTAGCTTCCCCACCAGCCGCGGGGGGCTAGAACCGCATTCCCCGCCATGGGGAAGGAGGAGGAGGAGAGCCGAGGGGGACCCTCCTCCGGCACTTCTTGACCAAGAGACCCCCCCAGTCCACCTGGCTTTGAAGTGCAGAAAGGAGCCCTGGGGCGCCCTTGCCTAGTCTGGCTGGGGCTGAGGGGTACCTGGTCAGAGCAAGGAAGGAAGGCAGGTGGGGAGGGAGAGAGGCAGGAGCCATTGCCATTGCCATTACAGGAGCTAGGGGTCCTCTATTGCCTGTGCACCTCTTCCTCTCTGCCAGGCAACTGGGCAAAGGAGGAGGGCCCCGGGCATCCTATCCTCGTCTTCCTCCTTCTACTGCTCCCCAGACCTTCTTCCTCTCATAGGATGCCTGCCTTTCCTGGCTCCGCTGGTCTCTTCCTGCTTCTGCTGCTGGGGCTGGGGCACAAAGGCAACTTTGGGCTCATTCCCACTAGTGGGAATGACATGGAATAAAGAAACAATTCACTTCCATAATGGGAACTATGCATCAGCCTGAATCGAATCCGAGACCCGGTGTCAATGTGAATTACAATGATTTAAATGTAAGTGGGAATGGGCCCACAATTAATCACATCTCAAGCAGGGGAAAAAACATGGAGGAAGCTGTGCAATATTAAGGGTATAATAGAATGATGAAGTGACAACAACTATGGCAAAGCATGACATCAAAAAAAATTGCAGGTTATCCAGAATTCCAGAATTGAGAATACTCCAAAATCAAAAATTGTCCACATGGGTGGCTGTGATAGTGACACCTTTACTTTCTGATGGTTCAGTACATGCAAACTTTGTTTCATGCACACAATTATTAAAAATGTTATGTATAAAATTACCTTCAGGTTATGTTTATAAGGTGTATATGAAACACGAATGAATTTCAGGCTTGAACTTACTTGCCAAGATATCTCATCATGTATATCCAAACATTCCAGAATCCAAAAAAAAAAAAAATCTGAAATACAAAACACTTCTGGCCCCAAGAATTTCAGATAAGGGAGACTCAACCTGTAGTCTGTAATTTTCTAGAACACTGATCCATTCTAAAGAAACCCCGAGGAGTACACATTACATATAAACCTGGGAGCTCTATAAAGTTCTGCAGCATTGCCCTAAGTGAACTCAGGGCAGACCAGATGTCGTGTGGTGTTGCCCTTCATTGGTCTGGAGTCACTTTGTTCATGTTTCCTGGGACTCCCAGAAGCAGGACAGAGCATGAGTTGCTCCATGGGATATACTTTTCATGTAGGACTTGCAAGACAGAGGTAAACTGAATATGGGGCTTACTCCATCCTAAAAGGTTGAAAGCCCTGTCCTAGGGTTAGTTAATGGCAATAAGAACTTCAAACTAAAATAACCTGGTACAGTAGGCCCTCCATATCCATGGATTCAACTATCCCCAGCTAGAAAATATATTTTTCAAAAATAATTCCAAAAAGCAAACCTTGATTTTTGCCATTTTATATAAAGAACACAATTTTACTATGCCACTGTGCAGTGGGCCCTTGGTATCCACTGAGGATTGGTTCCAGGACCCCACATGGATACCAAAGTCCCATTAAATACAGTAAATAGTAAAATGTCCTTTATATAAAATGGCAAAATTTGCCTTTTGGATTTTTAAAAAAAATATTTTCAACCCTTGGATACTTGAATCCATGGATGAAGAATCTGTGTATACGGAGGACTGACTGTATATAATAGGACTTGGGCATCCACAGATTTTGGTACCCATGTGGAGTCCTGGAACCAACCCCCAGTGGATACCAAGGAGTCACTGTATTTCTGGTCCCACCTTTTTGCCCTTGGTCTTGTCCAGTGCTGGGACATGGCTCCTGAACACTTCTCTGAAGTTGAATTTGCCCCTTGGGCAGAAATGCATTCCTCCTACCCTTATTTTAGGCCAGAGTGGGCATCATGCAGCCCTCCAGATACTCCCAGCAGCCCCAGCCAACACAGCCAATGCTGAGGAATCTTGAGAGTTGTAGTCCAACCATATCTGAAGCACTGCATGAGTCCCACCTCTGCTTTAGGCCAATGACTCATGCAGAGGCCCTTAGGATGAAAGAGCTTCCCCATCCTTGCTTTAGCAGGAAAGCCAGTAGCAAAGTGGTAAGTTAAATGAATTTCCATTCTGAATTTGCAAGCTCAGTCATAAAGAATTAGATATCATGAGTGGGAAATTTCTCTACCTAAGAACCACTGCCTGGCAAAGCTGACTATACTGGTCTACAGAGGTCAATGCTTTGAGGCCATAAAATGCCATTTTTCATAATTCCACATTTCTCTATATTCTGTGGGTGGGTTCAAGCCACACAGCCCACTTTGGGGGGTTGCAGACTGTCAGAAATAGTGCAAATTGAGTCCACTTTTAGGGTTAGGGTTAGGGTTAGGGAATCATGGGGACTGTATTTTATTGTGGCACCAGAGCTCTCTGACAGAGAAGGCTCAATGTCTCAGAAAAAAAACAATTCCCATGATTCCCTAGCACTAACCCTAACCCTAAAAGTGGACTCAATTTGCACTATTTCTGGGGTGCAACCCCCCACAGTCACCTTTCTGGTGGTATTGTCACTGTCATCCTTCTTTGCTGTCATGTAGAAGTTTGGCCGCAGTGTATTTTATATTGGCAAGCCTTTTTGGCACACTGATACCTTTCAAACTGGCAGTAGGCCAAGGGTCTCCACAGCTACCCAGAAAAGCTTGGTAACCATTACAAAAGCCATCACCCACTTCCCTCCCCCACATTGCCCCACTTCTATTTATGTGTCTTAAGCCAAAGGAAGCAGAAGGTGCAATGCCAAGGAAACAGCTGCTCAGAGTTTAAAGAAGGCTGCAGCCTTCTTTCAAGGACCCTCAAGGAACTGAACTCCAGGAGGAGAGGACTAGTGCATAGCACTTACTATCTATCTGGGATTATTAAAGGCTTCAGGTCTGCAGCACTACAGACTCCTTACCTGCCTTTGGGTCAGTGCTTGGAAAGTTACTTTTGGACAGCAAATCATTATAGTTCTGGGCCCCAAAGCAGTTAGTTACTGTTATGTTTATGGGAATATCACCCTTTCTCATTATCTGAGTGTATCTGCTTTTTAAAAAATTTACAAATAAAATATTAGAACTATAAAATACTAGCCTGTGGTACTAAACGCACCAATGCAATGAGGCCATACAACTCTGTAACTTTTTAAAAATAACCAAAACAGTTGTAGTTACATCACAAAAGAATTGATGTTATTGCTTTGCAACTGTAATATGATTTAGTTATGCCTCAGTTGTGGAGGAACGTGGTTAATTACAATTTTGTAATTAATTATAAGTTTTGTAACTGAAAACTTGCACTTCTACTTTGGATATGGCATTCAGTCGGTCTGTGGCCTGTTTTCCTTTATTGCGAAAGCAAAGTTTGATTTAATTCAGTAGCCTAGTAGGGTTACCAGATGGAAAATTAGACAGGGCTCCTCTACCTTTAATGGTTGTGGAGAAGAGAGAATTTCAGTTGATGTTGCTTGTCAGGGCAGCCAAATAACTAGCAACACCTGCTGAAATGCCCTGTTCTATACAACCATTAAAGCAGGGGTAGGCAACCTAAGGCCTGGGGGCCGGATGTGGCCCCCCGAGGCCTTTGGACTGGCCCTAGGCCGGTCCTACCGCTGCCACCGCCACCGCCGCCGCCCCCTACCGCCCCCCACCACTGCCGCCGCCCGCCATGATGATATTGATTACTTGTTCTTGGGGGTTTTCTTTGCAAAATCTCCACAGGGGTTTTGCTTTTTATTTATTTATTTATTTATTTTTGGTGCTTTGCCCCCCCCCCCCCCATTGTCTGAGGGACAGCAACCCAGCCCCTGGCTCAAAAAGGTTGCCTACCCCTGCATTAAAGGTACAGAAGTCCTCTCCAGTTTTTACTTTGGGAATTCTACCTACAAGCTGTTTCCAGAAAACCCTGATGTTTGCTGGAAGCTTATGGTGAAATCAGTAATGGTGGAGATTCTTCCCTGAAAGGCAGAATGCCCCAATGTCCATCCTTGCAGATGTAGAATATAGCAATAGCCACAGCATGTACACTTCAATACCACTTATCAGTGAACTCAGCACTCTCTAAGTGGTTTACAATCTGTAAGACAATTGCCCCCAACAAGCTGGGTACTCATTTTATCAACCTTTGAAAGGATGGAAGGCTGAGTCAACCTTGGAACCCCTGGCATTGAACTCATAACCTTGTGGCTGCAGTACTGGCATTTAGCCACTGCGTCACCAGGGATGCAAAGCACATTCAGATGTACATGCTGCTAATCCTTAAGGCAAGTGGTCAGGTCACAATATGGAGAAGTGGCTTGTTTGGATTACAACTTCCATAATTGCCCAGCCAGAACATCAACTGGCCATACTGGCAAAGGGAGTGCAGGACTTTTAGTCCAAAAAAAAAAAAAGAGACTTGTAGTCCAAAAACAGAGAGGGTCTGTTATAACTTGTGTTGATGTGTTGCTGCATGGAGCTCTATAGTCAGGGCTGACCCAAGACATTTTTCAGCCTGAGGTAAAGTAGTCAAGGATACCTCCTCTCAAGCCAAGATAAGATGTATGACAAGGGGGCTCCTCTACCGTCCAGTCATTTTGGAACCTTAGCCAGGCATTCTGCATGTGCCTTCCCATCTCTCTTGTTGTAGGAACACAATCATGTGTAATAAATTTAACTAATCAATCATTTACTGCCTTTTCATGACTTCCCAAACCAGCTGCCTGAGGTATTTTGCCTAATGGCAAAGCTGGCCCTAACTCAAATGTACAGAACATTCCCTAGAGTTAACATCAAGCAGGTTGATTGTTTGAACACTACTGGCTTGATTATGAACTATTAAGTAATGTATCTGGAAGATGGCCAATGTTAACAGATGCTTCCTCGGATTTTCAAAAAGTGTTTGTGGAGGGCGGGCATTATAAGAAATAACATATCTACCTGATCACAGTATATTAGAAGAAAGTACTATGATTAAGGTTAGAATTGTTAAACAAGGGGGAAGGAAAGATGATAGCTGAGAGGAGAAAGCTCCATATAGAGAAGCAGTATATCTCTGATGCTAGGTGGCTCTGCAGCAGCCTCAGGCAGCAGATTTTAAGGTACCTGGCTAGGGCAGCAAACTATTAGTTATTCAGTTTAATTTTGGCTGCATTTTTATTGCCAGGAATAGAGAGAGATTTTCTGCTTTGTATGTCAACATAATTTGGCTATCTTGAGGTATTCTGCACTTTGACTTGGAGGCAGGGGACAGAAAATGTCATTTGTTGCTGCTCCATGAGTATTAAAACATCTTGGGCCAGCCTTATTGTTGGAGACAGAATGCTAATCTGGATGGATACAGAGACTCATCCAGCAGTGATTTCTTGTATCACATGTTTTCTCCCTTGCTAGTTGAAATGATATTCCCACATGGATAGGGAATGGTGGCAGGGATGTGTGTCCTATTTTCAGTTTAACTGGCATGCAGTACAAGCTGTACGTGTAAAGCAACTTTATTTGAATATAAATACCTTAGGCTGTTTTCTTTCCCCACAAAAGGAAAAGGGCCTTGAACAAGGTCTCAAGGTGATGTGGACAAATTCTAGAAGAGATCTGATATCTTTAATCCCAATTTGTAAACTTCTAGGAAGCACTTGGTTGGTCAGTGTTGGAAACCAGCACCCAGAGGGCTATTTAACAGTGTTTTCCCTTTGTTTGTGCATGTAGTCGTCATGGCTTGCTACCTCTTTCAGAATTTGGAACACTATTTTAAAAGTAATTGGTTACAGGTATACTTCCAACTGCTGCTGAAGTAGTTAGTTACCATTGCACTCGCAATTTTTCAAAAGTAACTCTTTCCTTTGGTATTCCTCTAAAGCAGTGGTTCCCAGACTTTGGTCCTGCAGCTGTCTCGGACTTCAACTCACAGCAGCCCCAGCCAGCTTGGCCAACAGTCAGGAATTCTGGGAGCTGAAGTTAAAAACATTCCAGTTGTAATTTGCTTCTTTTCCAGTAATGTTTAAGGTTACCTATACAGTTATAGGGATGGGCTCACCAAATGGAGGAGGAAGAATGTCCCACAATTCAAGACCGGTCTCAGACTTTGTATCGCCCTGCTAAAGTAACTCCAGGTAGGGTTCTTTAAAAGAAATGTAATCTGAAAGACCAAAGTTTGGAAATCACTGCTCTAAAGTAACCAGAGTAATAAGTTTTCTGATTACTTTTCTTTTAAAGAACCCTACCTGGAGTTACTGTAGCAGGGTGATACAAAGTCTGAGACAGGTCTTGAATTGTGGGACATTCTTCCTCCCCCATTTGGTGAGCCCATCCTTATAACTGTATAAGTAATCTTAAACATTACTGGAAAAGAAGCAAGTTACAACTGGAATGTAATTCTAAATTCTCATTAAGGGTTTACCTTGGCTCCCTTTCTGTATCATATTCTCCACCCTGTCCAGCATAAAGGGTGGATCCTTATTTTTTTTATTATTATCATCACTTGACTGGTCCAGTGTCCCCAAGTCTCCTGGGAGGCTGGATTGTCTGGAGGTGGCCAATGAGGGTCTCCAAGCTTGTATCAGTCTGAGCAGATAAAAGTAAAGGAACCCACTTGAGTTTTAGCAGACCCAGTATTCACAGGATGAAAGAAGTAGGGTGTTTGAATAACAAGAATGCTGATACACTCTGCCACCCCCTTCAAACTGCCCTGGCAGCTCTAAACTCACCTGCACTCTTCAAAGCGAGACTGCATTTTCCCCAAGAATACATTGCTGTAATCTAATCTGATGTTTGAGTCTGACTTTGTCTTGAATGGGCAAGAAGAACCTATTAGATTTACAAAAGACTGCCTCTTGATAGAGATAAAAAATCTAGAAGTAGTTTGTTGATATTAATTAACATAAAGAGTTCTGCATTTGGGAGCTCTTTCAGGTGTGACTGTTGTACATCTAATGTAGTAAATCTACCGTAATGTAAATATAAGTGCTAAAGTGTAGACTTCCTAAATCATGACACTTTGCATGTCAACGTGTACTGTGATACCACTGATCCCCATATAGATCTTTTTAAAGACGATAAAAGGAGGTTGAGGAGAAAAAAATCATGGCATAAAGTATATAAGCGAATTTCAGCTGCAAAGATTCTTGGCCACAGATTTCTAGGTTACATGCAATTCCAGCAGTGGGATAACCAGATGTTGGCAACCAGGAAGGGAAGTGTCAAGAGAGCACATCTGGTAAGTTCGACATTATTATTTCTTTTGAAATAGAACGCTAATGTAGGATGCTGTGAATTCAGGGCATTTGAAGCTTAATATTTTGGTACAGCAAACATGATTTCTCCCCAGTGTGTGTGTGTGTGTGTGTGTGTGTGTGTGTGTGTTCTCCTGCTCTCTCATTGCTGAACTTATTTGCAGCTGCAAGGTCGAGATGTCATGCTGTTAAGCACACACTCCCACGCCCACCATGGTCTGTATCGAATTATCGATCTCTGCAAACGGAAAAGAGCTCCACGGTGCTCTTGCTTTGAGGATTAGCAGCACTGGCGGACTGAAACAGCACCACTTGCCAGAACCTCCAGCCTCTTGCCAGCTCCTCTGAATAAAACCAAACAGGGTCACCTCTGTGGAACATTGTGAGAAGTGTTTTAGCATAGTCAGGTTGGACAAGGCTGGGCCCATTGGCAGAAAAGGCTTAGAGTAGAGGTTTCTTAAGAAAAAATACAGGTGATGAGCCCTGATAATCTAAAGCAGTGTATTCCGTGATAAACACTCTTAAAAGAGTCAACGAGGTTTGAGCACGGGACTAAAACTCTGGAGACCAGGGTTTGATTCCCTGCTTGGCCATGGAAACCCACTGGGTGACCTTGGGCAAGTCATATACTCTCAGCCCCAGAAAATCCCATGAGAAGGTCACCATAAGTTGGATATGACTTGAAGGCACACAACATCAACAGTCTTAAAAGAGTTGAGTTTTAGGCAAGTGAAGGCTAGAAAGAATGAAACACAAACCTGTGCTAAGAAGCAGGGTGATAACATGTTTAACATGTTGCGATACTGATAATCCCTCAGGGCAGTGGCTGTTGGTAGCTTCCATGTCAGTGGATCAGTGGATCCATTCTGTGTTTTACTCTGAGTTATTAAACAGCTGTCCTAGGTGTGAAATTGTTTAGGGGATAGTGTTCAGCACCTTGGATAGTACAGAGTGAAGTACAGATTAAACCCAGTCAGCCTTCTGCGCCCACAGATTCAGCTATTCACAACTTGAAAATATTTTAAAAAATAATATCCTAAAAAGCAAACTTTGATTTTGTCACTTTATATAAGGGATGCCATTTTACTGTGCCATGGTATATAATGGCACTTGAGCATTCTCAGATTTTGGTATCCATGGGGGGGGGGGAGGCTGAAACCAAACTCCAGCAAATACCAAGGTCCCAATATAATGCCATTGATTTTGTGCTAGGCTTAAGTCACAGGCACAGTCAAATTTAGGGAACTTAACTGTAACCAATGTGTCCCACTAATTTCAATGAGTCTTCTCCAAGCATGGCAAAGTCTAGATCCAACTTTGTGTGTGTGCAACCATCTTCGGACTGGGGCCATTTTGCTCCTCATGCTTAAATGGGAGGGTGCTGGCTATTCTTCAGTGAACAGCCTGGTCCCTCAGTCTTGAAGCTGTGTCTTTTCTTAATATTTTGAATAGGAACATTGCAGGTGGAGAGATACACATGGGGAAACTGTGAAATGTAGGCCATGTCGCCTCTAATTTATCTCCCTAGTCTGAGGTATTTCCCTCCTGCTCTTGCCTGCAGGGTTAAAGTCTGAAACCAGTAGTTATTAAATGTCTTTTGTTTTCTTTGTCCCCCACCCACCCCCTTCGGTTCATTGTTTGTTTTCAGTTTAACCTGTAATGTTTGCTTTTTTTCTAGGAAAAGACTCGATTTCTTCAAAAGAAAGCCTGTCCTCTAGAACTTCAGCCAAGAGGCTTGTCAAGGCCTGCTCTACAAATATTAACCATTTCAACATGCTTTTTCTCTGTCCAGGAACACCTGGGAACAGCAGTTCTGTGAGGTGGACTAGTGGCTTTTTAAAAATAATATTTAATTTTTTAATAAAATTGTCAAAAATATATGGTGATGTATGGGGGGGGGGGAATTCTCAACCCCCATAACAAACTGTCATTTCCAAAGTTCTTTGGAGGAAGCCATAATAATTGAACCCATATCAACAAGTGGGACCTGGGACTAAATAGCAGGTCATGGGATGCTCTTGTTCAAGGAGATATTCAAGGTGCTGAGACTATTTTGGGGACAGAGTTCAGAAATTTGGATAGCTCCTTTAAAATTCAGATGAAAGCCTAGAGCTGATGTACCAAACTACTGATATACAGTCTGCCCTTGGTATTGTTGGTGTTTGGTTCCAGGACCCTCCAGGGATACCCAAATCCGTGGATACTCAAGTCCCATTATATACAATGGGGTAGTAAAATGGTGACCCTTATATAAAATAGGAAAATCAAACTTTGCTTTTTAGAAATTGGGGTGGGGGTATTTTCAAGCTGTGTCTAGTTGAATCTGTGTGGATGCAGAATCTGTGGATACAGAGGGCCAAGTGTAGGCACTGCCAGATCATGCCCTCTTTCGTGATATGGCTTATTACTTGGTTTAATATGCCACCTTGTGCTGTACTTTATGCTGCTGAATGAAAAATGGATTTTTCTCCCAAATTAACAAAAATTATCTATTTAGTGCAGGGGTCCTCAAACCTTTTAAACAGGGGGCCAGTTCACTGTCCCTCAGATCATTGGAGGGCCGGACATGCACACTGCAGGCCTGGGACAAGTCAGCTGCTAAGCAGGACAGGCAGCAGTGGCAAAAACACCCAGCGGGCCAGATAAATGTCCTCAGTGGGCCACATGTGGCCCGTGGGCCATAGTTTGAGGACCCCTGATTTAGTGGGAAAGAGTTATTTTCAAAAAATGGGGATGATTCTATATCATGGTCCAGGTAGCATATTTACACATACTTAGCTGTATATCTTCTTATACAAGCCAATGTGAGCTCTAAGATTTGCAGGAAACGGCTTTCTCTCAGTCCCGCCAGTGCAGTTGATGAAAGCTCAGAAAATAGCCTTCTCTGTGGCTGTTCCCAGGATGTGAAACCACCTTCCATGGTTGGCCCCCTTTCTATCAAAAGGTGAGATATTTTTATTGAGGCAGACATCTGAATTTGAATTATGAAGCTGTATATGTGTGTGCATGTGTATACACACTCATAAACATGCATGCATCCATGTTACTGTGTGTCTTCAAGTTGTTTCTGACTTATTGTGACCCAAAGGTTTTCTGGGGCTGAGAGGCTGTGACTTACCCATGGGTTTCCATGGCCAAGCGTGGAATCAAACCCTGATTTCCAGAGGCATCATCCAACATTCAGACCACTGTACCATGCTGATGTAGTTTTATTGAAATTATGTTTTTAATAGGTTTTTGTGTTTTTAGCCCTCTTTAATCACGCTTTTAATAATATCAGTATTTAATTTCTTTTTAACTTTTGTTAATTAATGTTTTGGCTTTTTAAAATTACTGTAAACCACCTTAAATCCCATTTTGGGAGAAAGGCAGAATATAAATTCAATAAGTAAATACATAAATAAATACATAAATAAATAAATAAATAAATATTGCCTCAACCAAGACAGCTTTGTAGTCATTGTTTCCCAGTGCCCCTGATCTGAAGTGCCTTGGAAACACACCTTGAATCCCACGGTAATTCTCAAGGCTCTGTGGGAGGGGGAGGTATTTAGGACCAAAGTCATCTACTCTATACCACTCCATATTTACAGGATCAATTTTATGCCTGTACATGTCTGTTGAGAAGAAAGTGTCACTGAGTTATATGGGGCTTCATGCCAGGTAGGTATAAATAACAAGAAAACCATAATCCTGGGGCACCCCAAATCTTTATGTGGCCTTTGACCCTCCCAGACTCCACCAGATTCTCTGTTCTGGCCAAAAAAATGTGAACTGCATCTTCTAAGAACTTCCACAAGTGGCTATTCAACTTTTTAATAGGTTGCCAGGCATCTTCTGCACTGTTTAACATTAGAAGAAGAAAAGCTGACATCCTGTTCAGTATTTATGAGATCAAAAGCCAGATTTACAATCTTCTAACTCTTGGCATTCATGTTTATGGTCCTTAATGACTGAACATGACCCCAAAAACCTACCACTTAAGTCAGGTTGCACCGCAACCTGAGAGTTTTGGAGGTGCTGCAGATTGAAATGCTGGGTATGGTGAGACATGCTGTTGCAGTAGGATCCTGAGGGGACTCTCCAGTTGCTCATCTTAATATTCCCTCAAACACAACAGCTCTGTAGTCATTGTTTCCCATTGCCCCTGATCTCCAGTGCCTTGACAACCCTTTGAGGTGCCTGCCTTAAGAGACAGGGATGGCAGAAGTAGTGCATAGAACACCATCATAATTGCTACATCTGATGATGCAGAATCTTGGCCAAGAAATTTGCAAAACCAGAAATGGACTTGTGGCCACTTCTGGATTTATTTATTTTGGGGGGTGGGGAACATTTTTGGCAGTCCTTGAAGGCTTCTGGGGCAGAAAATTTACCCTTGGATCAGCCATAGTTGCCCACTCCTCATGCATAATATTGAATCCTTAGTATTTCAAAACAAATTTCATTATCATGCCTCCCAACCTAGATATTCTGGATATGAATATTTTCTTCTCATATCCTGGACACAAGACAAATAATTTTAATCCACTTCCCATTCATTAGAGGAGACAACTCATCCTGGCCTTTCCCTGTCATCTGTCTCCCACACACACACACCACTGTTGTGAGCAAGACACTGGATGTTATGCAACAAGTAAAGCAGAGGAATGAAGAAAGGGCATGGGTTGGAAGAAGAGAAGTAGATGGTCATAGTAAAACACTCAAATCACCACACTGGCTCCTATGGGGGATCTAGGACAGCTGAAACAGCTTCAAAACTATAGATTTGTTTATACACTCCAATATTTTTGTTGGATTTTTTAATCTTTTGGCATCAATTTTAGTCTTAGCAATTTCTTGATGCCCCTCTACAGTGCTGACTTGTAAAGTTAGGCTTGGTAGGCTACAGAACTTGGGAGTTTATCACATGGGCCATATGTACCTCTATGCCAGGGGTAGGCAACCTTTCCCCTTTAAGGGCCGAGGGACTTCAGCTCCCAGAATCCCAGGAGCTATTGGCCAACATGGGACTATTGACCAACATGGCTGAGGCTTCTGGGAGCTGAAGTCCCTCGGCCCTTAAAGGGGAAAGGTTGCCTACCCCTGCTCTATCCCAATAATGATTAAAGCAGCTGCAGTCCACAAAAGCGTGCAATGCACAAATGATTTTCACACACAGAACAAAATAAAGCATTTGAAGCTCATTACTAAAATGAGAAAGAGGGTAGAACACGTATTTCGTTTTCACAGAAATGTGTGTAAAGCCCGATATGGTTTGGGAATCACTTTTTTTGTGTGTGCGCACAGAAGTAGTAGTTGCGTCACCAAAAATTTTATTTACACAATTTTCTTTATAAAATATATTGTACTGTCCCTTACATTCCAAGAAATGGTATCCAACCTAAGTAAAAAGAACAAAACATTACCCAAAGAAGTAGGAAAGGTAGAAAAACAGCATAAAAGGCTGCGTCCCTCTCAGCAACCAGTGTCCCTGCCTTCCCTCAGCAGCTGTTCCTTTAAGAGTCCCAGCTAATGGGGAAGGACGAGGGAGAAGAGACATTCACACAGACTAGGGAGAAGCAAGCTTTTTCTCTGTGTCCCTGCCTTTGCCTCAGCAACTGTTCCTTTAAGAGCCCTAGCTAACTGTCCCAAAAAGGGTTGCCATATCCCGTTTTTTCCCAGAACAATCCCAGTTTTTGGGGCTCTTGGAATGTCCCGGCCTGGTTTTAAGATCATGTCCCAGCTCCTATCTCCAGTCTTGCCCCACCAGGAGAAATAGTTGCTTCTCCCAGCCTCTCCTTCCCATGAGGCAGCAACCATGTTTGTGGGAGCAGCTGGAGGGGGTGGGCTTCCAGCTCCTCCATGCCCATTGGCCAGGCTCAGGCTGCAAAGAGGAGGCCTGCTTCCAAGTATGGCCCAGCAGGTGGAGAAGAGAATTATGACAAAAAACCATGGGAAATCTGGCAACATATACAGAAACGGAGAATCCCGCAAATGGCTTTCACACTAGAGCAATTGTGCAAAAAAAGTGAATTTGTGAATGAAACAGAAATGAATTTATGGTATTTTCCTGAAAAATGCCTATTTGCTGGTTCATGTCACTTTGCTGTTGGATTCCAAGCAGTTTGTGCACAACGTCATGTGAAAACCATTTGCGCAAATGCACCTAATATGCTGGATAACCACGGCTTCTGACCCATTTAAACTTCCAATTTTCCCTGTATGATAAACTCCTAGGTCATTTTAAAGACGTGGACACATATTTTGTGGACTTGTGGGTTGAGCTTTGTCTTCAACTTCCTCTCTCCTTCTCCCGCCTGTCTGACCAAACTGCATAATATTGTTCAGAAATGTTTGCATTTCTGGTGCCCATTATGGAAACTGCTTGGGGCAGGGGAAGTAGACTTGGCCTGCTCTACAAAAATTTAAATCACGCTGTCTCCTCTCCCTCTCTCTCAAGTGTTGGATTTAAATAGGAGCAAATAAAAACATCTTGAATGAAGCCAGATGCAAACAAAACCTTTTTAATATGGTCACTGGAACGTAGAAGCACCATGAAAAAGAGGAGGAGGGAGAAACTGGCCACTGAAAAAGGAAATTTGATCACAGATGCTGATTTGGAAAGAAAAGCTGGCCTAAATTTCCTACTCTCCACCAGGACATAGGTCCAGTTCCCAGTCTGTCAAGATCTTTCATATGGCAATGGTCAGCAGTCCCATGCACCAACTTCTTAAGCAACTCATTTGGATTCCAGACCAGAAATCTCTATTTCCTGTCTGGGCATCAAAGAATCAGTCTATCCAGGTGGTATGTAGGCATGAGCTTTAAAAGGGAGCAGAAACTGGCTGGTTTTCAGTCTCCCTCTTTATCTTAAGCCAAATGTTTAAAGTCTGGAGATTTCAAAATAGTTTTCTGGGATATACAGTCATCAAATATAAGATGTGGAAGCAAATGCTTGTTTTAAAAAGCCAAAAATGTTATTAAAGGACTTCTTCCCATTCCTCTGTATATTAACTTAAAGTTTGAAATGTTACTTTTTTTGCACTGCAGCTCCCCACACTCCCCAGCCAATACAACTAGGAGTCATGCTGGATGGGGTGTTCTGAATATGGTCCAAAAAATATTTTTTTTCATGCTTTTATATGAAGTAATCTTACATCAAGTCAGATCATACAACCATTAAACCCTGTCATTGGGAACTTGCAGCCCTCTGCGTGTTGGGCAATTCCCATCAGCCCTAGCTAACACAACCATATTTGGGGAACCATGGAAGTCTCAGCCCAACAACCTCCAGAAGTCCACAGGTTCCCCACCTCTGATCTAGCCCAACAGTATCTATTCTGAGGAGCTGCAACTCTCCATTAAAAAGAAAATAAATACTCAAACTAAGCATAGTACTTTTTATTTTTCCTGAGCAATTGGGATCCCTAACATTTCTGTCTAATAGCTGGCAACATGTAGATTCATTGATTGGAAATGCTTGTTGAACCTTCTTTTTTTAATGCCTGCCACAGGTACAGGAGTTCTATCAGAACCCGGGGGTGGCAATGTTCTGAACAAAACACCGTTTGAAAACTTGCATACGTATTTTCCAGAGCTTGGAGAAGTTACAGTACCTTTTTTATTACAATTTCCAGAATTCCCCCAGCCACTGGCAATGCTGGCTGGTGATTGTAGGATTTATACAAAAAGTGACTTCTCCAAACTCTGTTGTTTATCAAGAAAGGCAGGCCCGCTTGAATATAATGCCTTATCAAAACACCACAAGTTCAAAAAAAAATTACAAATTCTGAGTTTGCCAAACTGATATTCTCAATCCATATGCCAAACTGAAGTTTCCAATCCATATGCTATGTACCCTTTGCACCAAGATCTGGTAGTCCAGAAATGGTCAGTTTTTAAACACTGGGATTTCTGTAATTTTAACAATTATAAGAATAAGGGTGTTTGGTTTGTTTACAGAAACAGCTTTTCAAATCCTTTGCAGCATCAAGTTTGCAACAAGTTCATACCTCCAGAAATTCCTCATCTACATAACCTCCAGAAATTCATACCTCCAGAAATTCCTCACCTACATAACTATGTAAAATACAAAATCCCTAATGGTAGAAACCTAGCCGTTCGTGGTCAAAAAAGTCCACTGTAGGTCTAGTTAGCTCCAGATGTTTGGCTGTTCCTGCACATTCTAAAACATGTACCCTATTCCCTCTTGCAGTACAGCAAGGCTCTCTTGCAAATCACTGGACTGTAAGTATCAGCAGAAAAATCCAACCAACATGATCAAGCAGCTTCCACAATGTTGCAAGAGAACCTGGGACCCACTGAGATTATAAGAGCAGCTTGGTTCATATTTCTCTGTCTCCTGGTAGACCAAAGGTGGGCAACTGTTGCAGTTCCAGGAGCCAGTTTCACACTCCAAGACCCTCTGGGGGCCAAATGGACTATGAAAAACCAAAACAAAAAGCCCAAAGTGTCCAGAAGTCCACTTCTAGTTCTCAAAAATATTTATGTTAAACACTTCAGGGAAACTTTGTAACCTGTTTTTGGAGGTGTGTAGGAGTTGTCATTCAATCTCCTTTTTGGCCAAAATAAGGTCATTCTGGGATTCTGGTAGTGTTGAGGACCACAAAAACATCTTTGGAAGACCATATACAACCCCACAACTACGCTTTCCCTGTCTGCCTGCCTTTTATGGCTACGTGCTGCCACTAGACCTGCCCTTCATCTGGTTTTGATGTTGTTGTTGTGTGCCCTCAAGTCACTTCTGATTTATAGCAACCCTGTCCTGGAGTTGTCTTGGCAAGATTTGTTCAAAGCGGGCATCCCATTGCCTTTCTTCAAGGCTAAGAGTGTGACTTGCCCAAGGTCACCCAGTGGGTTTCTACTGGCTGAGAAAGGATTCAAACTTTGATATCCCAGAGTTCTAGTCCAATTTTCAAACAACTATACTAGCTCTCTTCATGTAGATATCCTTTTAAAAATACTTTTTAGAGAGGCAGCCAGTTCAACATCCCCTGACAACACTTTCCTTGAGATTAACTACCTCACTTGTTGAAAGGATCCTTCCTTTTATTTGTTTTAGCTGATAAAATGCTGTTTCAAATTTCACCACAGACTGGAAGCTTGCTGGGTGGCCTTCTAAGCAAGTTCTCCACCTATCTTCCATCCCCCCATACTTTGCAAACAACACGATATAATATCAGCTTACCTTGTCAAAAGTATTTCTGAGCTAATGTATGTAAAATACCCTCAGGGAGAGAGCTATATAAATCACTTGAATAAATACCAAGATTGCTGTGCTAGGCATACTTTGCAGAGTAAAAGCAGAATTTTCAGTTTTAATGTGTGTCACTGAAGCTGTGTGATGCTTTTTCTCTGCTCCACCTCCTCTCTACCAATTGTTCCACCACTACCCCTTAAAATGGCTTCAGTTTCCACTCACTCTGGGAACTGGGATAAGAGAAAAGTAGTTGCTACTGAAGGATGGAGAATGTGGCATGTAAAGAATGGTATTCAAAGAGAGAACAACATAATTCTGTTTCAGGATCTTAAAAGTAAAAAGTAATCCAGTAAGTTGTTTATTCTCAACTAAGCTTTCATGGATTCCAGTCCAGTTCATTGGAGTGAAGCCTCTCTGGATAGACATATACAGTATATTAAAGAGTGGGGAAAGACAGAAGTTTGACATGTAAGGAAAATGCAAAACATGTTCGTATGCTGATAAATATATTCTTAAAGTGTTGTTAAAGGGATAAAAGGGATAAAAGTGGGATAGGTGTTGCATAAAAGCATAGATAAACTGGAGGCCAGCATGGTGTAGTGCTTTGAGTGTTGGACTAGGACTCTGAGAGACCAAAGTTCGAATCCCCACTCAGTCATGAAAACCCACACTCCCTCTGCTTCAGGCAAAGGCAATGGCAAACCTTCTCCAAGCAAACCTTGCCAAGAAAACTTCATTATATCTTTGGGTCTCCATCAGTCAGAAACAACTTGAAGGCACATAACAACAAATACCGTAGATAAGCAGGTAGAGAAAAAGCACTGTCAATCCTTTTCACTGGTATGGGTACAGAAACAGTAAGCACCATCAGTAAGTAAGCATGAGTGACATACTTTTATTACGGTATATATGTAGCTGTGATAAAAACCTGTAGGGGGAAAAATACACTTTGGATGCGCAGTTTTTAGTTCCAACTTTAAGCCCTCTGTTTTATGCAGAATAAACATCTGTAAGTATCATGTTATATACACTATAAATGTAAGCAGATAGCATGCTGAATAAAGCTGAGCATTTTCAATGCATTCTCCCATCTTCCACATCATAATTTTATAGAGCTGTGTTCTGTCTTTGCTCAGTTATCTTTCTTAGATTTAAAACAAATCCAACTGTCTCATATACTTGTTTTCAAATATTTTATTTCTCTGACACCAGCCCAACAAGCAGCAGTTCACAGCTTCCTGCCCTACAGGTGCATTGAACTACAACTTGTATTTGTTCACTAATGCATCTGATGGGCACTAGTTTGGGAAAACCTCCTCTGTGCTAAACCAAAATCTGTATGAACTGTTTATCCATTTCTTACATGAGATTAGACCTCTGATCATGCCACCCTGTAACACTCTGACATGGAGACCACTCCAAGGAGGGGATTGCACTCTGCACTTGCTCAGAGAATCACCCCTCTTTATTATTTCTTTCCTTACTCAAAGAGTGAGTCTTGCAAAAGGCTGGTTTGAATACAGTTAAGAGTTGTTATTAAGAATATTTCCACAAACATAATTGAGACTGAAGGCAGAGACATAATTTCATAAAGTTATGAGCTGACAGTAAACAGGTAATGGCATCAAAAAGCTCCTTACGGAATGTACTTTGTTAGTGCATGGAAGTGGGTTGGGACGAGAGCCAGAAGAGTGCATGTTCCCAGTCACATCAGTCACTTTTCTGGGAAGACTGCTAATTTAATTATTTTTAAAAGCTCAGTTCACTCTGGCCTGGTCAAATTTGGCTAATGCTCATTGGGAAACAACAGAAAGGCCTCAGCCTTTGACTGTAAAAGTGAAGGCAGAGAAGGAAAGAGAGTCCAGACCAAGTTAGCAAGTGTTTCATCAAAGCCAAAATGAGGAACTCTGCCTGACTGAGTGGGGGGAGAAGGCAAAGTGAAATGAAAAACAGATTGGGAAGATGAAAAGGCCATAGAACCAAGCTGGCAGTATAGGAATCAAAAGACGAAGAGGACATATTTATTCCCTTGAATCCATGTTAACTATAAAAGGCCTTGGAATATAGCCTCTCAGTTACCTGGCAAACAACTAGATGAGCCAAATGGACCACTGCAGATGTTTTGTACCTGGCAACCTTAGATTGATGGAAGGGAGTATCACAACCTCTCTGTTCCTTGGCAACTATCTGATGTATATGGTGTTTGTGTTCTGCTGCATCTCTAAGGACGTTATCACACATGGGCCAGAAAGGGATAATAAAGTGGAAATGAGGCATTCCAAAAATAAATGGAAAATAAACCTTGATTCTGCAAATGGCTTTCACACGTAATTACCTTAATTGTGAAATTACAGTAAGCGCATTTAACATTCACACACAAGTGAGAAAAGCCCGTAAATGTACTAGAAATGATCTTCTTGCACATGCGCAGATAGAGGAATGCTCACCGTGGAACCATGGGAAAAGCAGGGAAATGCTCCCAAATGCGCATTTGCTTTTCACGTTACGGTAAATACGAAATTACTGTAATTTCGCAAATGCATTTCCTCAAAACTACCAAATTTCAAAAGATCTCGGATAACACTAGTTTCTGTCCAATTTCTGTGAGACGTCGTGTGAAATCGTGAGGCACAAATCCAGTTTCTGTTTGGGATTTGTGTGGATTAACCAGCAGATTTCCCCTGTGTGATAACATCCTAAGTGCTTTCTCCATCATCACCACAACTCATTTAGCAGCACCATTTAATCTTACCTGTTTAAGTTTGCCTATTACCAGAGAAGAGAGCAAGAAATAATCAGTACCTTCCCTTTACACCAGACTTTGTTCAACAACGGGCAAAGGATAAAACCCTGATCCTGAAACACTGTTCCTAGAAAGGAATCTTTTTTGCCAATACATAGCTTGGGACTACCTCTGCTCCTTCTCTTCCAACTGTCCTTTCCTACTTCTACTTCATCCTTCACCACCACCATTGCCAAGGGCACTGATTCACCTTTGTCACTCAGTGAAGGAAAGAGCCAAAAATAACAATTTCAGAAGAGTCTGTTCCTGGTACCGAGGTGACATGAGGCAGAAATGTTTACTCTCTCAGTTACAGATTAACCTGGTCAGCCAGTGCTGTCTGCCAGGTAAAAGACATAAGTACGGAAGACAGTCAGCAGTTTCAGTCCAAGAGAATCTTATTTATCCTTGCAGTGCTAAGGGATGTGCCATTCTGGAGCAGTACTTGGTCTTGCATGGCCAGCCAGGCATCCCAGAGATGTTAATGCAGGACATGGTCACAGCTCCATTTCTTGTTGTTAGATAGGGCTTGCTCTACCATTGAGGCAGATTGAAGTAGCTGCCTCAGGCAGCAGATTTAGAGGCGTGACATAAAAAGGGTAGCAAATTGATAGTTATTTAGTTTACACTATGGTTGCACCTTTTTGCCAAGAACAGGCAGAAGAGCTTGAGAGTTTTCTTGCCTCAGACACCTAGATAACTCAAATGGCCTACTCAAAGTAGTGGTCCATGGACTGGTCCCAGTCCACAAGCATCACAAGCCAACATTAGCTGCCAAGGCTTGGTGAATTTCCAAGGAAAATTATCAGTCCTCCATCATAGATAGTTCAAGGTGCACTGCTATATATCTTGATTTGGGGGGTGAAGGAGCACCATTTGCCACCTAGGCTGCAAAATGTCTTGGGTCATCCCTGCTATTAGGTAGTCACCCTGACATCTGGTAACCAGAATTATACTACCTCAGATCAGAGCTTGGGAAAGTTTTTTTGAAGGAGCAGCTACAGCTTCCAAATCCTCCTCCCAGTCAGCATGGCTAGTGATTGGGGATTCTGGGAGCTGTAGTCTAAGACTGGAATCCTGTAGCTGCACTATGCTAACTTGCAGTTTTTCCATTACTTCCTTGAGCTTAGAAGTAATATAGTTACACATCAAAGGCAAAATAATATTTGGGAACAAAGTTGCTTTATTGGCAAAATGTGTAGTATTTTCCATTTATTTTTGAATATTACTTTTAAAAGTCATTTTGGATGTTTAAGAATGCCTTTGGACAGGAATGTTTATGTCATTATCAACCCTAGAGATCCCACCCACCCCCAAAAGTAATGGAGAGTAACAAAAATATAAACTCACAATGGAGAGTCATTTCTCACAAATGTACTAAGTTGTTTTTTCATAGCCACAATGGTTTACTCACCAAACTCTGTATTGACTAACTGGAATGTATGAATTTTCAAAAGTAAACATTTGTTGGGTAGATACTATCTATATACAGCAAGCAGAAAACTCAAATTTTCATTAACTATGAACTGACTAGCCCCTTTGAAATGCATAAAGGTATGAGGCAAGGATGCCCCTTATCTCCATTATCATCTGTGCTATCATTAGAAATTATGAATAGAGAACTCTTTCTCAGGAACTGAAAGTATGTGCTTGTTATTTTCTAGGAGGATAACAGATCACGAAGAAGGCTAGGAACATGTCAAAAGGGCACTGGGAATACACAATGGACAAAGGGTATAAAGGTGGTGTCTATGTATGTGTACCAAAATAATAATCCTTCTCCAGATAACGTAATCAAAATGTTCCCGACCTTGCAAATTTTACAATCTATTTGCTATATAAGCCACTGTTTTATCAAATGATGGCTACAACAATCAGGCAAATAATATAATCTATCAACAATTTACCCAGTTCACCCTTTTATAACCCTCCTGCCTTTTCCCATGGTTTTTCTTCTTCTTTTAACCACACAAATGCCATTAAGGAGAGAATAGAACAAACAATAGCTGCACAGCCATTTTGACTAGTTGGGCTACAACCACCCATTCACCTGGAAGTACTTTGAGAGACCAAGGAATATCAACAGGGGTGCATTCCTCTGTCTCTTGCCTGACAAGGGAAATCTGTCAGGACGACCAAAACTGCTCCAGTACCAACCCTCCTCTATGTCATTCCGTCTAATCCCTTTCTATCCCATTTCATCCTATGGAAACTTGGAATCTACAGTTCAGGAACGAATTCTTTGGCATTCTGAGCCAAAGAACTCTAGTACCTCACCTCACAAACACCAGGATATAGGATGGCAGTTAAAGCAGAATCATAGCACCATAACTGTGTAGTGTGAAAGGACCCACTATCTCAAAACTCTCTACCTCTTCTGAGTTTTTATTCTAGTCTGTTTTCTAGTCCTTGATCTTTCTCACAGGACGTTATTACACGCAGGTCTCAAAGTGGCAAGAAAGCGGCAAGAAAGTGGAATGGAATCAATCCAGAACCATACCGGTATAGACCCCACAAGACGGAAATTGCTTTCAGACGCAACTAGCATCATTGCGGAATGAACAAAACCACGATAGATCCGCTCCTGGGAACCGTATCTGCCGTTCACACACAAGTGAGAAGATCCCTTCCAGATTGCCTTAACAATAAAGAGAGGACCATGTTTACCCGTTCTGTTTGTTGCCCGATCAAAACAGGAAGTACACGTCATAAGATGCTTCCTCACAGATCCATGGGAAATAGCGTGGGGAGCCATGGGCCATGACGGGGAAATGCTCCACGATACGTATCTCGTGTTCAGACATACGGCGAAAGCAGCATCATTGCGGCATTATTCCGGCTGCGCGATGCAATTCCTCAAGAAACCCGGAATTCAAAAGAACAGGGATGATGCTGCATTGGGACGGGGATGATTCGGGGATGGGCGGGTTCTGTGCGACGTCGTGTGAACACACGGAAAAAAGAACCGGAATGGGATGGGGATGATGCTGGATTCTTTCTGCTTTAGGCCCCGTGTGATAACATCCATAAAGCTTATTCTTTTTTAATCCCAGCAGTCCAACAATTTACTCTATCTCATTGAAACGGGACTGCAAACATTTTGTTGCCAGGTGCTCCTATCAAGGAGCTGGCATATCCACAGTCATTCCATCAAATGACTCTAGCTCAAGCAGGGCCAGAGGACTTGTTGCTACAAGTGTAATACGGTACTGATATCTCAAGCCTCAGGAAGGATAGCTATTTTTGTCTACGATGATGAAGCCTGGATGCAGGTTTCTTTGTTTTTGTTTTTTTTAAAAAAAAAAAGTTCCTCTTATGCCCCAGCTGTTTCCCAGATGTCTCATCTTTTTCCCCCACCCCACCCCATCCCATCCCAATTTCCACAGGAGGCAGGAAAACCAGTTTCCTGTTGCAATTTCCAAAATAGCATCCTTTGGGATGTCATGGTTCTAAACAAAACAAAAGAACCAGGAAGCTGTGAAAAGCTGAAAAAGCAGGGGTCTTGCCATATTTGAGGTAAGTGGCAGAAAGATGAGTGAGCAATCTGTCAGGAAAAAAGAAGAAAGAATCAAGACTAATCCCAGCAGGAAGAGCTACACAGGGCAAGAACAATGTAGTTAGTGGTTAGGAATCCTGGGACTTGTCATTCAAAACATCCAAAGGGCCCCATGTTGCCTATCTGAGCTGGCATCTCAAAATAGAAGAAATTTGCATCACATTTATAAAACTGACAAACTGTTTCTCAGGATTTTATTAAAGATTAAAAGTAAATCCAAATGAACATTTTCTGGGGGTGGAGGAACACACTGATTACTTGTGAAAATGCTTAAGGCTGAATCCAGACTCAAACTATGTGTTTAAAGAAGGTGCTTGTAAATTACACGACTTGAGGAAGCCTCTCAAGTAATGCCAAATGATGCGCTGATTTCCATATGGTGTGAAGTGGGTTACTGAGCGATGGATGAAAGCTGATTCCAGGTCAAAGTGGCAAATGGCCTATTTTGCCATCCAAAGTCTTAATTTAAAAGTCCTTCTAAAAATATTGTAGGGTGAGATCCTGAATTGTAATTACAATGAAGAAGCTCCATCATTGTATTTATGGTTGATGGAGCTCACCCAAAGCCTACTTTGCCACATGGCAGCATCCTAATGTAAGTATTTCTGAGGTGCTGAGGACTGGGGCTCTGGAAGTGATGTCCACAGTGCTCTCCCAGTTACAGGATGCCTCGAGAACAGGTAGCTGGAGAGATCCCTCAGGGTCCTCCTGCCACAACTGCTTGTCCATAAGGAATGCTACAACTGGAAGCACACTGTGATTGTCACTTCTCAGCACCCCCAATCTCCAGCACCTCAGAAATGCTTTTGTTGCAAAATAGCCCAGGCAGGGGGAAATCCCATGCAGAAAAAGGATTTAAAAACTGGGGAAACCCGCAAAAGCAGGTTGATTTTCACACATATCACTGTTAAAGTATTGTTAACCTGAACAGAAAGTAGTCAAAAGCCACTCCTTTTTACTTTTGGGATTTTCCAAAAGTAAAAAAGAAGAAGCTTTTAACTACTTTCTGTTTGGGTTAACCACAATTTAACATTGATGTTGTCTGAAAATCTACCCGCTTTTGCGGGAATTTTTCTATTTAAAACCCTGTTTCTGCATGGGATCTCCCCCATGTGATAAAGTCCTATGAAGATAGATTTTTGAGATAATGTTCATTACTATAAATGTGAATCACCAGCACTTACAATATAGTAAGGCCAGCTTACAGTATCATAACAGCCAGCTACAGTCTCTTGATATGCTGGACATACTTCCCATTTTCCCCCAGCTAGAGAACAATATTGAGAGGCTTCCTTGATCTTGTAGAACTGCATGTCTTTGACAAAGACTTTCCTTGCATGGAGGTAGTGATGAAAAATGTCAGCTCTTGCATTTCTGCCCAGTATGTAGCTGTTTAAAAATGCAGGAAGTCATACTGGGAGGAAAAGGAAGCTTGTAACCATAAGAGTCAAGATGTATCTGAATGTGCCCTGAAAACCAGTTAGTATAACAATTTGAATGGCTCAGGTAACTGGAACCAATCAGCCAATCAACACAGAACAAATGTTAAGTCAGACTGATAGGGAAACTGGAGCTCACAGATTCCTTGAGCCCCACCATCATTTTTGCAGACCACCCCCAAGTCCCCAGAACCTTTCCAAAGTACCCATTTATTTTAATTTGAGGGAGAGAAAATTGCCAGCCAACTGTTGACAAACCATCCCTAAATGCAGCTTTATATATACCCCACAACCACAAGTCTCACCAAAACACTTTAAAAATTGGATCTAAACCAGCCAAAAACTGAAATAAATCAAAACCAGACTTTGGTCAAGAAAATGAAATGGGGAAATAAGGTTAATCAAAAATGGCTAGACATGCATCGGTACAGCCCACCTTGGGAGCACAAAGTGAAAGTTTTTTGTTACAGTTGCTGACTTTTGAAATAAGGGAATGCAGTATTTCCTCACTCAGAGAGAAAGAGAGAAAATTGTGAGGAGGTGAAACAATGAAAGATAAAAGGGGAACAACAAAGGTTAAATAAATACTGACAAATATGCATGCATTTGTATGGATGGGTGTGGGTGTACAAAGCACGCACCCTTGTAAACACACAGTCCTTTTTCTCTGTATTGGGGAGGCATATTTCCCTCCCAATCTTTCTGTGGTCAAACCTTTGAAAGCCCTTAATTACTCTAAAGAATTTGAAACTCTAATGTCCCCTCCTAGGTAGGTGCTTGGAAAGATAAAAGAATCCCTCAGTTTTTCCAACCTAGGCACTACTGATCAAAAGGTGATATGCTGCTATTATGTCTTTCCCTCCTTAACAGATTTTTTTTGTTCTGTTTTGTTTTAGTGGTCCAAAAAAGATGAAAGAAACAGTGAAGGAGAAAAAGTTTACAAATGGAAGATAATTATATCCGTACGTGTGTGTGTCTGTGTCTGTGTCTGTGTACTTTCCAGTTGTCTGTTGAAGTATAGTGTCTAGATCAAGAGAAGTCATAGTGCCACTCTATT
>CM034710.1:30361500-30377321 GCA_020142125.1 Phrynosoma platyrhinos
AAAAATCCTCTGCCACCCTCTTTGGGCTCCCTGTACCCTTTAAACTTAGCTGCAATTTTCACAGTAATTTGCAGAGTTGAGGCAAGAGAATGACTGTTCAATAGTACAATCGGCTCTCCATTTTCATGGGGAATCTGTTCCAGACACACACACCTACGAAAATGGAGATTTGCCAATACTCAAGCCCCCTAGGCTTGAATGGAGCGTGCCCCCATGGACGCGTGCAAGGGCACACCCCATTGATTTAAATGGAGGTCGCCCCTCCATGAATATGCAAAACCGCAGACTTCAAGTCCACGAGAACAGAGGGGCGACTGTATATTGTTGCATGAGTTGTTTCTATTGTAACACAAAGTGGGTAGCTGGTGGTGGTCTTGAACACGCCATTTTCACAAGCAGGTTAAAAACCTCTTTATGCCAGCAAGCCTTTGAGAAATGATTTTTCAGGAGAAACAGGCTTATATTGTGGTGGTGGTGGTGGTATTGCTGCTGATGCTAAACTGTACTTGTGTTGAAATCCTGAGCTCAGAGTGAAGATGAAAGAGAGACCTGGGAACATAAACCTGGCAGCCATGGAAGCAACTGCAGAAGGAACTGCAACATGCCATTAGGAAACCATCAAGCAATATCACCCAAAAATTCACAGATGAAACCCAGGACACATGTAGCCAGGGAACATCTGAGTTTGGTTAAGATGGAAAATAATATTAATGAGGAAGAACACACAATCCAAGAGAGGTTGCAGCAGTTTGCTTTTGTTTGAGCCAACTGAGAAGGGCAGCATTCTGCCTTGTCATCTCTTCACCTTAATGAGTGGAAACTACCTTTGTGCTTTGAACTCATTTTGCAGCAGTGGGAGCAAGCTGGGGGAAAAGGTAAAGGGAGAGAAAGAAATAGCAACATTTTAAAAAGTGTGGATGATAGAAGATTAATTGGGACTCTCCCTGCCAGGATAGGACAATTGGAGGGTACAATCATGTGCTGTCAGGTGACTTAGATAGCAAATGCCCAATGCCCACAACCCTGGGAAGACAACTAATAATAATAAAAATAATAAAAGTTATTTGTATCCCGCCCCTCTGAGGACAATTGGGGTGGCTAACAGTATAAAATGCACAATACAATTAACCCAAATAATCTCTCCCCCCCCCTTAAAAAAGCATTAAATCCAATAAAGATTTAACTAGTACCTACCAAACTAGCCCCCTAAATGCTCACACTTCCAGTTAAAGGAAAGACCTGCTGGATTGCCCATTCTTTGTTTATTGCTAGCTGCACCCTGGTTACTTCAGGCTCAATGAAGAGAAAAGAGGTAAAAAGAAGTACCAGTTTTCAGCTTGGCTGGGAATGCACAGTTAATTATTTCTCGCCACTACAGAACTGGCTGATGCCCTGAGAGCTGCTCTTTGCCTTTTTCCGTACTCACAAGTTACTGAAATGGCTTGCAGCAGAGGCATGGAGCAGCATGTCAGTGTCTGTTTCAGCAAAAGTTGGATTTTGATGGTCCACTAGATATGAGATCTCTTGGGAGGGGGTTTTCTGGGAGTAGAAGCTGTGTGGTTGTATGATTTTCTGTAGCATCTCTTTTGTGTCCCCTCCACTTTTAGAGCATGTGAGATACTTTTCTGAGTTTGCAGAGATAGTATGGAAATCCCATAGCCAGCATGTGGTCCATAAGGTGATTTATGGTAGAAATATCCTTTCCACACACAGGAGCATATCGTTCACCTTTTTAAATCGGCTTACCTCTCCCGAGTTAAAATTTAATTCAGGTGGTATCCTGATATTATTGCAGCAATTTTGCTGCCAAATATGCCACCCGGGTCCATCCCGGGTCCATCCCCGCTCCCAGGGGCACTCCAGTGGCCATTTTCTTAAGCCAGGAAACTCCCGGCTTTGAAAAGAGTGGATTGAGCACCCCTGGGAGTGGGGATGGACCCAGGATGGACCCAGGCAGCAGATTTGGTGGCAAAATCACTGCAATAATATCAGGATGCCGCCCAAGTTAAATTTTAAGCCGGGAGAGGTAAGCCAATTTAAAAAGGTGAGCAATAAGCTCAACAGATAGGTACACATACACACACACATACACACAATTGCCAGAAAATGAGAATCACCACTGCTGGAAACATCTAGAAACAGCAGTTCTCCTTTAAAATGAAAATCCACCTTGTTTTGTTTTGCCACAGTATCCCCTATTTAAAAAAAAAGAAACAACTAGAAGTGAATTTCCAGTTCACATCCAGCTTGAGGGAACTGATGCAGTCCACTATGGGTCCCAAGGGATGAAACTGGGCCCAGGGACTCCAGTGCCTGGGTCTCAAAGAATGGAGAAGAAGGCTTCTAGGTATGGAGGTTCATGTGAGAATGCAGAGCCATTTTAGTGTTGTCTTTTTAGTCTCACAATTCTGTAAGGCAGAAGTTCTTAACCACAGACAACCTCCAAGGAATCCATGAACCGCTTTGATTTCCTCTTTGTGTATAAATTATGTAAATTGGTGTATATGTACGATTTTTTCTGGGAAGAGGGAGGTCCATCACTTTCACCAGATTCTCAAAGACGTACCACTAGGAGAGGTCATCTGGAATTTTAGGGTGTGGTGTCACCAGTATGCAAATGATACTCAGCTCTATCTTTTCTTTCCATCTGATTCTCAGGAAGCTGTCTCTGTACTGAAGCAGTGTCTATTATCAGTAATGGACTGGATGGGAGCAAACAAATTGAATCCAGACAAGACAGAGCTGTTCCTGGTCAATCACAAGGCAGATCAGGGAATAGGGGTTTGCCTGTAACTGGATGGGGTTACACTCTCCCTGAAATCTCAGACTTGCAGCTTGGGTGTTCTCCTGAGCTCTACTTTGAGCCTGGATGCCCAGGTCTCAGCAGTGGCCAGGAGTGCATTTGCACAATTAAAAGTAGTGTGCCAGGTGCACCCATTTCTTGAGATGCCAGATCTGACCACAAGGACACATGGCTTTATTACATTCTGTTTGGACTACTGTAATGCATTCTATGTGGGGTTGCCTTTGGAAACCCCACATAGGGGGTTCAAAATGCCGCAGCTAGAATGCTGACCAGGGCCAGTGAGAGAAAGCATATAACTCCCTTGTAGAAACAGCTTCACTTGCTACTGGTTTGTTTCCAGACAAAATTCAAAATGCTGGTTATGACCTATAAAGCCCTACACGGCTTAGGTCCAGACTGTTAAGCTTATTGCACCAGTACCTGTAACATACCCATCGAGTTCCTGGAACGTAACGATATGGGAATGGGTGTTACTGTATTAGACTATTGATAATGGGATAGTAATGTTATGAGAACACATATTATCGCACTGCATTTACTGTTGTACCAGTACCGGCGCTAAAGTAGTTCCTCAGCCATCCCTCATTGGTGCATGCTCACTGTTGTGAAAATTCTATGTCTGCATTGGAAAGAATGCTACCGAGAGGTTTAAGTAGCAAGCATTCATTGTTTTTTCTTGTAAACATGAAGCAATTCAATCTTCAAAAATAATTAAAAAAATTATATTGCCTGTGCACCTTCCTTGCATCAACACTGGAAGAGTTGAGTTGAGATTATGGACGTTTTAGGACGGGAGGGGAAGAGCTTGTCTTAGCCAATCAGAACATGAGGACAGATTGAGACCGGGTAGGATTATCACACACACATCATCTGGAATGGTCTGAAAGTGTTTTGCTGGCTGTGGATGCATTTTTACAGTTCTCCTCCTGGAACGGGCTAGGAACGGTCAGAGCACAGAATGGGAACTCAATGAGGATCATACCGTGCAATAAAATATGTTCCGTTCCATTCTCATCACGTACTCATTAAGTTCTGAGAACACAGTGTGATAAGCTTATATTTTAGAAACTGTATATCCCCATATGAACCTACCAGAGCCCCAATATCTTCAGGGGAAGTCTTTCTCTTGGTCCCGCCACTATCCCAGGCTCGCTTGGTGAGGACACGAGAGAGAGCCTTCTTGGTGGCTGCTTCCACCCTTTGGAACTCCCTCCCATGGGAGGCCAGACTGGCCACCTCCCTGCTGGCCTTTCACAGGCAAGTAAAAATGTTTTTAAGAATGCAAGCTTTTTTTTAATGGCTTATTTGGGGTGTGTGTTATGTTTTTAACTTTTATATGTTTTTATGTTTACTTATATTGTTTTAAATAGATGAGTTTAATGGTTTTTACATTTTTTTTTACTGTGATGTTTTTGAGATGTTTTTATGTTGTAAGCCACCTTGGGTCTCTTCCTAAGAGAAAGGCGACATAGAAATGAAATGAATTGAATAAATAGAATAGAATAGAATAGAATAAGTATGTGACCTCCAAAAAGGTTAAGAACCACAGCTGTAAATTGAGTTAGGCAAAGAGATAATGACGGATCCAAGATCATTATATAACCTTTAAGGCAGGAAGCAGATTTAAGCCTTGGAAGGACAATTTCCCAAGTGTATGGAGAAAGGTCAGGACACCACATTTCCCTAAAACCCATTGGGGGCTACACTACTACCAAAATTCCCACCAAAATTCATCAGCAACTCTGGAGGCTGTCTATGGTCCAGAAAGGTATGGTGACATCTTCCTAACTCTACACAAGGCAAAGTGACTTTTCCTCTTTGGTTGCTGAGAGAGGGCGAGGCAAAGGGAAATTCTTTGCAGTTCAGAGTTACTGCTGAAGGTGGCTGGCTCTGCAGGGGTGCTGTGGTTCCTCAAAATTGGGGTGTAAGGGCCAGATACAGTTCCTGAGCCACATATTTCCCACCCCTGATTTAAACTTACCATAGGTCTGTCTATAATCTTACTGAATTTCTAAACAGATTGGTGTATATATCTATCACCCTACAGACAATGTCCCACTGACTTCTTTCAAATGTTTCATTATTCCTTGCAGTATGGAAGGGAGAAGACTCTCCAAAAATGCAAGGAGACAGGGGGAATGAACTAAAACAATTTGATAGTACAGTTAGTAACAGCTAGACAGTTAACTGGGTGAAGGGCTTGTTTGCCCCAGGAACATTTTTCTGCCTGAGCAGCATTTTTTTGTTTAGAAAATAGCCAAATCCTGTGCGTAGGCGAACAGTAAGATAGTCTTTCCTAGCACATGGTTAGAGAGATGTATAATTATTGTGTTGACCTACATGCATTATTTTCTCAGTTTCTATGAAGCTGTTAGCTGTGTAAAGCTTGTATAAAAGCTACATATCCTTCTTTTTAAAAAAGGAAAAACACAGAGCGACAAATGTAGCTTTGCCATAAGTAGAAGAAACATAATCTTCTTTAACTTGTTCTCGGAGCCAGGTCTTCACACTCTCCGTAGCCCTCCCTCCTTTCTAGTTGACAGGAGAATATGGCCAGCCATTACTCAAGGTAGCCTTGAGCTGTTTTTCAAACCCAAATAGGTACCCTCACTCCACCAAAACCTTATCACTCACTGACGCCTGGGGATGGTGTTTAGTCTGTAGATTTCTTCATGGTTTGCAGTTCCTGACCAAGGCAAAAGGCAGGATGGAGAAAACTGATTTGGTGGTCTACAAAAGATTGGTTATTTCTTCTCCCTTCCCAGAAATCTGCATGAATCAGAGATCTGTTATTCCCTCTTCTAGGCCTAGCCTTCTGCTATTCTGCAGCCTTCATTGTCCACTTCAGAAAGACAGTGTCACTTCTTAACCTTTTGTGAGTCAGAAATCCTTGATATAATTTCCAAAATCTAAAGGTGACCTTTGTCTCTCTGGTATTAAGGCAGGGGTAGAAACCCTTTGGGCCTCCAGATGTTTCAACTCTGCAAGGCCCCTGCCATCATGGTCAATGTTAAGTGATTATGGAAGTTACAGTTCAAAATATGTTCAGGGACTAAGGTTCCCAAGTCCTTTTACTAGGGGAACAGTTCCTTCTCTCCTTTGCTTCTGACTTTTTGTTATTGTTTTATCCTGTGATTTAAGGCAACTCCAGATATTATGATGATGGATAGTTGATGGAAACTCTTGTGTCACACACCCTGTTTCCAAGACAATGTGTAGTACCAAGGACTACCATGGACATGGTAATGCCACGTATAGCCAAGAAAACAAACAAATGGGTTCTAGAACAAATCAAGCCTGAACTTTCTCTGGAAGCTAAGATGACTAAATTGAGGCTTTCACATTTTGGCCACATCATGAGGAAAAATGAATCATTAGAAAAGACAATAATACTAGGCAAGGTGGAGGACCTTAGAAAAAGAGGAGGACTGTATGTTAGGTGGATAGATTCAGTAGGGAGGACACAGGCATAAGCCTGCAGGCACTAAGCAGAGAGGTTGAGAGCAGAGAGTCTTGGAGAAAGCCAATCCAATTGGGTTAGGTTTCCCAGATGTCTATACATTGGTACACAGAAATGTTAGATGTTTCTGTGCAATGTCCACACATGAAATAATTTTTGATGGAACTGTGCATGGTTGTTGTTGTTGTTGTTGTTGTTGTTGTTGTGTGCCTTCAAGTCATTTCTGGCTTATGCCGACCCTAAGGCAAACCTATCATGGGGTTTCCTGGGCTGGGTGTGTGTGACCACCCAAGGTGACCCAGTGGGCTTCCATGGCCAAGCGGAGAACTGAATCTTGATCTCCAGAGTTGTAGTCCAACGCTCAGACCACTACACCATGCTGGTTCTCATTCATGTGTTTACTGTACAGCAGGGGTCGGCAACCTCGCAGGCCAGGTCCACCACCCCCCGAGGCCTTTGGACCGGCCCCCGCCGACCGCCGATGCCATCCGCCAACTGCCACCACGTGCGTCGCGGCCACCATTTTGTTTTTCAAAATGGCGGCCACGGCTTGTTCATGCATGCGCAGGAGTACTGCGCATGCGCAAACGAGTCGCAGCCGCCGTTTTGGAAAACAAAATGAATGAGCTTTAAAAAATTAAGTAATTAACAGTCCTACTCACTTCTTGTAAACTCTGGTCTGTGGTTTCCTTTGCTTGCCAGTGTCAGGCTGTCTTGTGTTACAAACAAAATGGCGGCTGTGGCACACGTGGCGGCAGCGGTTGGCAGTGGGGGTCGGCGGGGGGCGCACGCGCATGCATGAACACATGTGCCACCATTTCCCCCCCCCCTCAGCCTGCGGAAGACCTGGAGGCCAGCAGACCAGCCCCAGGTAAGAAAAACTTGCCAACCCCTGCTGTACAGCAACTGTTATGTGAATCTCCCCTTAATTTGCATGCAAATGTAATCATAGTGAAATTCTAACATTTAATGCAACCTGTTCTCCCTAGCTAGAAAGGAGAGAACTACCCCCTACATCACCAGTTTACTATAAAAAATATTGTGGTGCCTTAAAGATTGACAAATTGGTTATGGTGTAAATTGTCGTAGACTATAGTACACATCATTAAAAATGACAAATAATCTGGAATAACAAGTTTATATGTACAAGAAAGTAGGTGGGTGGGTTGTAAACAGTGAGGTGAGAGGAAAATGAAATGCAGAAAGTATAGACAGTGTTATTAACAGTGACCATTCACAAGAAAGGAGCTGGTGATAACACAAGACAGCCTGACACTGGCAAGCAAAGGAAACCACAGACCAGAGTTTACAAGAAGTGAGTAGGACTGTTAATTACTTATTTTTTTAAAGCTCATTCATTCATAAGGCTATGATAAGCCAAAGCTACTAGATAGCACATAACAATAACAACAATAACAAAAGTGTGGTTTTGTGTGTGTGGCTTTAATCACCTTCATTACAGTTCATGTCACAAGGACTAGAACTAAACATCTGGATTTATAGAAATTCAATAGTTTTGTGGTGCAGTCTGTAAATCAGTATAGACTTGTAAGAAGGAAATGAAATTATCCAGGATGGGTTATGGCTCATGGTTTGTAGTCCAACAGAATCTGGAGGGGCTGCATGATTCATGGAATAAAAGTGTATATTATTAACAATGCCAGGATATCTGGGGTATTATAACTCTTTTGGGGAATAACCATCATTAATAGTGTAATTATCACGATGCATTTATCTCCCTTTGACTTCTCTGTTTACGATGCCTATCCCCACTAATATCCCCATGTCATGGGTAATATTTCATGCATCACTAAGGTAAGCTATAGTCCACAAAGGGTTCTGCCATACAAAAATCTGCATACATAGCTGGATATTTGGTGTACTATTTAAACCCATAATTTCACTGGTGCAACTTAAAATTGAGTACCATGTTTATACCACAGTGCCACACTGATAAATTGGATTGGATTATACTTCTATCCACATGAGCACAGCCTAAAAGCAAGCATTAGTTCTAAAAACACATACACAAGCCCAGAACTGCATTCCTTTGGAACAGTCTATTGTCCCATCCAGTCCAACATAAGTGGCAATAGCTCTCCAAAATGTGTTAATCTTTCAGGTGCTGCAAGACTCTGATGCTTTTGCTCCCGCAGACTAATCTGACTGCCCTCTGGAAATTAAAACAGAAAGTAATGCTCTCAATGAGATGCAACTGATTGGCAGAGGGAGTCTGGTGGGCGGGCATCATGGGCAGATAAGAGCATGGATCAGAAGTGCCAAAGGTTGGCGTGGAGAGAGATAGAAATGTGTGTGTGCATGCTGAAGATTTGGACTACTGAAAGAGACATGCAAGCTCTGAGGGGAGCCCAATCTTTGGGTTACCTCTGCCTCCTCTTGATGTTAGGGGAGCTAGTTCCTTCTAGTACTGCTCAGCTATGGTGGCCTTTTAGTGAATCTAAGGACACTAAAACTACAACAGCTGTGATGCCTACAACCTCCAAAGGTAGGTTCAGATTATATAATCAATCTCACCTTTGCTGTCCTATACAGGAGATGGTTAGGATAAACTTTTTTATGACTGCAATTCCCATAATCCATCACCATTGGCTATGTTGGATGAGGCTGGTGGGAACCGTTGGCCAAAAAGGTCTGAAGGGTCACAGTTTCCACCTCTGGATTAAAAGAAGAAAAAAATACAGAAGGCTCTTTCTAAAAAGGGATGGCATTTAATGCTTGCCAGTGCAGAGGACTTGGGTTGTAGGTGTGAAACGGAAATGTATGAGAATTTGTCTTAACAGCTCAGAGCATAAAGTATGGAGAATGAGGCTGCCTAGGTTTAGGATGGCCAACTTCTTTCACATCTGCCAAGGCTCTAGACTTCCATACAGCTGCCAAGGCTCTAAAATCCAATTCAGACAGGATTGCAACATGCTAAATTTTCCCTTTGTGGTGATGTGATGATGTTAAAAAGCTTTTATTGCTCACAATTCTACTTCAGAGCATCAGTGCAACAGGAAAAGGCTATGCCTGTTGAATTCTGTGATTGCTGTACAGTTTTGAAAGATACAGAACTCTTGCCAATGTAGTAAAGAGATGCCATGATGGATTTTGCCTGAGAGGAACTGGCCTCAGATTTCTATTTAGCGCTGATTCCTATAGAATGCCACTATCAAGCTGTGCTTCACTCTATCCTTATGAGTCCTGCCCTGATCACCAAAGGTGGATGGGGTGTAGATGAATGATAGCAGAAAGTTATGAGAAGGTGGAATCCCAACTTGGTCTTCCTCTCTTGTACGCTGGCAAAGGAGTGTGGTGACTGTAGTTATTTCTTTCATATTTTGGCAAAGCATGGGAAAGTTACTTTCAGACTATAATTCCAGTGGTCATGATGGCTGAGGGAGTATGGGAACTGAAGCTGAAAAAATAACTTTTCTGAACTCTGGTTTTCACTGCTGTGATGTGGTAACCATTCCTAATCTGGTTTTGTGTTGTCTCACCAGGTATGGAAGCAGATGTGATGCAGCTTTCTCAAGAGAGAGTAGCTGTGAGCACATCTTCTCCTAGGAATACACCTGACACATTTGTGGAGGAGGCAGCCACATCTGAAAATACACTGGACCTGGTGAGCACTTGCCATGTGGTACCTGGTTATGGCAGACCAGGATGGGCATAATCTAGTAACTGAGCAGAATAGAGAGCTGGGAGAGAGAACCCAGCTCCTTGCACAGTGCAGGAGAATTATCCTTTCACTAGGACGGCTCCTGTGCCTTTTAACAGCAGTCTGATCAGCAGAAACTGAACAGGTAAAGGGTTGCCTACCCCTGGGTAAAGCTCTCTCCATCACTATCTTTCCCTAAGGGGGAAGCTTTAGCTGCCAAATGAGTGACTCATGCAGCTGCTTAAAGCAAGAGACCTTCTGAACCCATTCCCAATAGTGGGAAACTAAACTTGTAATGGATATATGTAAAATTATTAGCTGGAGTGGGGAAAAGGGCACAGTTGTAAACAGAAGTGTGTCTTGGTAATTAGGTACATAGCATACATAATATCTGACATTTATATAAAATGAGTGTTTAATGTATTCATAATATTATTTCAAAAATAGTGTCTAACTATGAGAACCAGCATGGTGTAATGCAGGGGTAGGCAACCTTTCCCCTTTAAGGGCCAAGGGACTTCAGCTCCCAGAAGCCTCAGCCATGTTGGCCAATAGTCCCATGTTGGCCAATAGCTCCTGGGATTCTGGGAGCTGAAGTCACTCGGCCCTTAAAGGGGAAAGGTTGCCTACCGCTGGTGTAGTGCTTTGAGTGTTGGACTAGGACTCTGGAGACCAGGGTTTGAATCCCAGTTCAGCCATGGAAACCCACTAGGTGATCTTGGACAAATCATACTCTCTCATCCTCAAGGATGGCAATGGCATACTCCTTTGAAGAAATTTGTCTAGAAAACTTCAAGATGGGGTCGTCATAAGTAAGAAATGACTTGAAGGCACACAACAACGATAACAACAACAAGTGTCTAATATCTTTTATCAAATAAGTCTGTAAAGTATGAGTATCGTCACCATCATCATCCCAACACCATGAGTTCATGGTGGAAATGGAATTTGAAGGGAGAATTTCCATACAAATAGCCACTATGCTGTATAGGTGATGTGCCATAGGTGACGTGCCTGAATATGTCCACTGATGCTGTCGCCTTGTATTTATTGCTTACATTTATATCCCACCTTTCCTCAATTGAACTCAAGTTGGCATACACTTTAATATTCCTCCTTACTTTTTTCTCAAAATATCCCTGTGAGGTGAGTCAGACAGAGAAAGAGATACTGACTGGCTCAGGATACCCTGTCTATTTCATACCCTAATGGGGACTGAACCTGGATCAGTCCACTATACTACACTGGCTCTTGATCCTGAATGCAAATTCATGAGTGAGGAAGTCAGGACAGAATTATACAGAAGTGAGGACCAAGAAATGTAATCTTAAGTCCAGCTGACTCTTCAAAAGGGTACCCACAAGACCAACCCCTAGTTATGTATTCCCAAATTCTTACCAATTGTGCTATATGATTAAGTGCAATATTAAGTACTTTAGGACTGTGATAATGACCATTCAAGTTCAGGCTTCACCTGCAGGAATGAGAGGGAAAATGTGTGGGTCTGTGTGTAGGAGGAGGAAGAGAGGGAGGGCAGGACATCCAGTCTTTTAAGCAAAATGATATTTAAAATATATTAATTAACACTATTGTGCATGAATGATGTGAGAACATCTTATGCCTTTGTGTCAAATGGTGGCTTTCAGATCACAGAGAGAGTGTGGAGAATGGCGTACACATAAGATCCTACCTTTGTACTCTGTAATAATTAATCTGAAAGAATGAATGCCTCTCATTCCATTCCATTATAAAATGGAAGTGAGGACATTCTGATGGTGAGCTGTTAAGAGAATGTGAGGATATCACACTCTAATCTACACTGGGAAATTTCAAGTGTACCTTTTTTTTTTAGTTGTTATAGAAACTGCCTTATACCAAGCAATGATCATTGGTCTGACTAGTTTAATACTGTCTAACTCTAATCTGATGAGCGGTGGCTCTCCAGGTCTTTAGAAAGAGGTTTTTCTCAAGCATACCAGGGGATGCTGGGAACTAAAGCTAGAACTTTTGATATGCAAAGCATATTCTCAATCATTGAATAATGGATCTAGTATTCCCCCACCCCACCCCACCCCACCCCAACAAATGGGAAGATCTGATATGCTTGTGCTGATTTGGATACATCACTTTGGGGGAGACTACAACTTCCACCATCCCCCAGGCAGCATGGCCAGTGGGAGTAACATCTCCAGGCTCTGTGTAGAACATACACAGGGTCACATCATATTGATCGATTATTCGTTAACTGCCTTGCTGTATTCACAGCCAAGTATTTTAGAGAGAGAGATCTGTCTGGTCACTGTTTTAAACAATGCTGGGCTAGATGGACCTTTGGTCTAATCCAGCAAAGCAATTATTTTCTACTTGCAAACAAGTGTAGATGTACAGAGATGTAAAAGTGTGTGGTGGTGTATTCTGTGAACTTTAAAGCAGAAAAGGTTGGTTGGGCCTTTTGTGCACATGAAATAATGTCATTTCTGAATTAGAAATTTCAATATGAATCAGGGATGATTGTGCCTCCAAAAGTAATGTTATTAATTGATAGAATATGTGAGATCACTGTTTGCTCACACATCTCGGCAGCCTTTTTTGAAGCAAAGCAGGAAATCACAATTTTCCAGTTGATTGTAGGTTTTCCTGCATAGAGTACCAACCATGGAAAAGAATCATCACACCAAAAGCTGCCCCCAGAGCTGCTTTTACTCTTTCTTTTCCAAGGAATTTGTTATGTGCCTTCAAGTTGTTTCCAACTTATGGTGACCCTAAGGCAAGCTTATCATGGGTTTTTTCTGTTCTTTGTCTTCTTCTGAGGCTGAGAGAGTATGGCTTGCCCAAGATTACCCAGCGGATTTCCATGACTGAATGGAGATTCAAACCCTGGTCTCCACAGTCATAGTTCAACACTCAAACCATTACACCTCTCTGGCTCTTGTACACCTTGACGTACACACTTAAAAAGGATGAACATTTGTCAGGGAACTAGCATTGCCTGGCTGCAAATTCTCATTGGGTGTTGACTGTGGCAAACCTAAGTTTACTGTTCCATGCTTTGAAATGGAGGCTGGTGACTTGTGCATTAATTTAAACCAGGGGTTCCCAACCTTTGTTCCTCCAGATGTTGTAAACTTCGGTTCCCAGAATTCTGGGCCACTGGTTAGGCTGGTTGTAGCTTCTGGGAGTTGAAGTCAAAAACAGCTGGAGTCACAATAAGTTGGAAACAATATAAAGGCATGCAACAACAACAAGAACTTATGCTTTCAAAATCAAAAACTGTTTTGGGAAGGGGAGCAGATGTACCAGGGGAACAGAGGTACCTGTGGTGAATCCGGGAGGCACTTTTTTGCCTCTTTGGCCACATGGATTGCCAGACTTGAAGGGAGATAATGCACTCTATTGTAATGATGAATGGACAGAGGCAAGTCATCATTGGGAAGGGGCTAGAAAAGGCATGATTTGTGGATCCTGGAGGCTTGAGGGCTACAAAAATAGTCTAGGGATTGCATGGAGCCCAGTAGTGTAAGTATAGGGAAGGCAAAATGGGGGCATTTTGCCCCAAAATAAGAATCGCCCCCCCAAAAAAATTCCTTCAGCATTTACATTTTTGTCATTGCAGTAATGTGTAACTCCAGCTGAGCATTTGGAAAAACAGTTCAGACATACAAAGACAAGGAGCAAAGTTGCCAAGGCAATGTGAACACAGGAAATGTAAGCGTTCTATGCATCAATGTTTTTCAATGTCTCACTCTCTGCAAAAATAGAAATTTGAGAACTGAAAGAAAATTTCATGGGGGGGGGGAACAAAATAATTATTTGAGGAGCACTCATTCCATGGAGCTCTATGGTTGCACTTTGTCCTCCCCTCTTCTATACAGTGTTATTCCATATGTTGAATCTTTAACCATGGACATTTGTGTTATATATTTTGGTTTACTCATATGAGTTGATATACATGTGCTATGGGTTGCCATATATGCACAGGCAGAACTTCATGGGATGCTTGTGACACACAACTGTATGTGTTGCCATAGGTGCATGTGTGCACTTAACAGGCTGAGTGCAAGCAGTTGCAAATCGCCAGTTACTTGTAATTAATATTTTTTTCAGTAACTAGGCAATTTATTGTTGTTATGTGCTTTCAAAAGCAATCTTATCATAGGGTTTTCTTGGCAAGATTTAATCAGTGGAGTTTTGCCATTGCCTTCCTCTTAGGGTCAGAGTGTGTGACTTATCCAAGGTCACCCAATGGATTCCTATGAATGAGTGGAGAATTGAACCCCCATCTCCTTAAGTCCTTATCCCTCAAACTACTAGATCATGCTGACTCTAAATTAGGACATAATTAAGCTATATTACAACTGCAATGTAATGAGGAATAACTTCACTGCTTTTGTGATGTAACTGCAATTGTTTTAGTTACATGTGTAGTAAGTGACAGAAGGAGCAGCCTCACCATTTAGATGTATTTTATACCACAGACTAGAAGCTTATAGCCCTCCAATATTTATGGAGTAAATAAATAAGTAATAGTTTTAAATAGTAAGAAACTGAAGTTATTTTTAAATTTGTAACTATATCTGTAACTAGCTATTGAAGTAGCTTTGGAAATGTAACCATGACAGATTTTCAAAATGTTATTCTCGATCTGCCAGGAAACTCAGTTCTGGGAGACAGGTGGGATATAAATCAAATAGATAGATCAAGAAAATAACCAATTACTTTTAAAAAGTAACTCCCCAAGCTTTGTTGTCTTAGCACTACTTATTCTCTCTTCCCGTTATGCAGACAAACTGCAAGAGCAGTCACGCAGCTTCTCAGCTCATCCTGTTCCCCATATTTGCATGAAAATTTGGTGGCAATGTAAGCCTTGGGACTGCTAATCTGACCTGAGTGAGATCTTGATGTGAGAGACACAGACCAAAGTCCCAAGGCCAGCTCCCCGCATTCTGTGACAGATGCCCACCGGTTCCCTCTTGCCCTCCTCACACTGTGCCAAACTGTGTTTTCCTGCTAACTTTATCAAGAAACAAGGTCTTGTGAGACACAACAAAGCCTTGGCTGCTGTGGCAGAATGACCTGGACTTCCAAGCCAAATTCTCACTCCTTCTGTAGGAAAGTATGAAAAGGTCACTTTGGGAACTACACCTTCCAGCATCCCCTAGCCAGTATGACCTCTGATGGGAGTTGTAGACCAAAAAGGTTTTTAAAAAAAACAGCACCCAGGTTCCACCCTATAAGGCAATAGAACTCAAAACTGCTAGTCCACAGTTCCCAGGAAACTATGGGCCTAAGCAGACTGCCAGAAATAGTGCACATTAAATTGAGACACTGCCCTGGCTCAGTGCTAGGGAATCATGGGAACTGTAATTTATTGTGGCACCAGAGCTCTCTGACAGAGAAGGCTCAATGTCCTAGAAAAAAATACAATTCCCATGACTCCCTAGCACTGAGCCAGGGCAGTGCCTCAATTTAATGTGCACTATTTCTGGCAGTCTGCTTAGGCCTTATGTGACTATAGTATGGCACAACTATGGTCCTGATCTCAGGCACATGGGGGAATAAATGCCAATTTACCATATCAGATACCTTGAAAGGCACTGTTGTTAGATACAGAAATCGGGAAATTCAGTATATGTATTGCAGGGGCCTTTACCCGAAACCAGCCGAAAGGGACCATCCAGAGTAAAAATGCTGCATAAGAAGAGGGGAAGCCAGAACAGATAAATCAATCAAGTCAGATTTGTGAGCCCAGAAATTCCCTTTTTCTTCCTAGGCCATGCCAGCTGATAGCAGGACAGGAGCACCTCCTGACATCACTTTTCCCTTCTCATCTGTCTTTGAGGGAAGTGCTGAGGAGGAAGAAGAGAGTGAATTCCTACAGTTTCAGGTAATGATAC
>CM034710.1:30377421-30393812 GCA_020142125.1 Phrynosoma platyrhinos
ATGTGCAGGGTACTTACCAGAAAACTGGAAATCGAAGGGCACTTCCCGCTGGAGGTGACACCACTTTGTGTGAAAAATTTCCCTTGGTTGTCCAGCTATCTCTGGCCATTCTTCCCCCTGGAAAATCCACTCAACTCCTGAGTAACTGCCTCAGGACACATTTCACTTTATAAATATGCCCACTTGGGCACCTCAAATTCAATGCAGTTGGAATCAGGCAGAAACTGTCAGATTCAAGCTTGACCCTTCAGGACTACTAGCTGCATCACAAAGCAGAGTACTGAGCCTGTTTGACTCACAGTCTTCCCCCAGATCGGAACCTCACTTCTGAATCGGTAAAGTATCATCTATTGCAATCTTTTAATTTGTTGTCCACTACCACCTTTTATATCCTAGTTCTTGCATGTGAGTGAGTGTTTTGTGTGTGTGTTTATTGTCCTTTTAATCAATAAACAAAACTAATTTGGAACCTGCCTCTGGAGTTCTTGGATTTGGAATCATTATATATAGCCATGTGTCCTGGCTTTAGAGTCACCTGAAGCCCTCTCACTGCTTCCTATTGAGCTAAATTAATTCCCACATTGAATATGATTTGTGGGTGCCCCGCTGGGACCCTGGCATTTAAGGTAACACACCATGGCCACAGATCTAAAGCACTTTAGACCTGTAATAAGAATATGCCCAAAATGATTCACTTTGGATAATGAGCCATTGTATATAATTTTATTCATCCAGAAACCTTTGCTGGGTCTCTCCACCCAAAAAAGAGGACATCTGCCTTCAGACTTCCCAGAAAGTCTGCCTAACTCCTCCTCCTTCTCCTTTCAGACAAAAAGTGAAGCTGAAAGATCACTGGATCTTACAGGGACTTCAGAGGCAGACCTGCATGTTAAAGTGAGTCAACAGACTGTTATGACTCTTTTCTTTGAGAATCCATAGCAAATGAAAGAAGGCAGCACCAAAGAGGGCATCTCTTGCCTTGTCAGTTTTGAATCATCCAGCAGTGATTTGGCCTAGGAGGAGTTACCATAAATATTCACACTTTGCCAGCTAAATTTTGCAAGCATTGCCTTGACACTATTTCAAGGCCTCCATTGAGAGTTACTTCATTTATCTACAGTACTTATTAGCTATACTGTATTTGTATCTCACCTCTCCTCCAATGAGCTCAGGGTTATGTACATAACTCTTGTCCATTCTATTTTATCTCAGTTGATAAACCTACAATGTACTTGTGAAGTAGGTTAGACCATTTGTTCTCAGGTTTTGGTCTTCCAGGTATTTTGGACTTCAGCTCCCACAGTCCCCAACCACCGACTAAGCTGGATGGGGCTTCTGGGAGCTGAAATGCACAAAATCTAGAGGACCAAAGTTTGAAAACCATAGGGTTGGATTTGAGACAGCATGACTGCCAAAAGATCACACACAATCAACTCCATGGCTGAGTAGGGAAGTCCCATTCCAGCACTCTGACCACTATACCACATTGGCTCTCCAGTCAAATATGATGGTTAAGAGATGATAAGATAGTCCTATTTAAATATTTGAAGGGGTGTCATGATGAGGAAGGAGCAAGCTTGTTTTCTGCAGCTCCAGAGAATAGGACCCAGAACAATGGATGCAAGCTACAGGAAAAGAGATTCCATCTAAACATTAAGAGGAACTGTTGAACAGTTGAACACTCTCCCTTCAAGAGTGGTGGAGTCTCCTTCTCTAGAGGTTTTTAAACAGAGGCTGGATAGCCATCTGTCAGAGGTGCTTTCATTGTGATTTCCTGCATGACAAGGGATTGGATTGGATGGCCCTTGTGATCTCTCCCAACTTTATGACTCTATGTGCACAGAAATAAATAGCACCCTTGCTTTTTGAAAGGTCCACTCAAAAATGTAAATCCTTGACTGTTTTGTCCTCAAAATAAATTAAATACTAATTTAATAAAAATAATTAAATAATTAAAGTAGTTGACTTCCTGCTGTAGGAGAAAATGAATTTTCCTTTGTCGTATTGTCCCCCTAAGCATCCCTCGCTTTTCAACAGATTGCTTTTCAACGATCTATCTTGGTGCTATTAAATTATTACCAGAACCCATGTATTCTCCCCCGTTTATAGTGTCCTCCGGTGTGGTCCATCCTCTCCGCACCCCCAGTGACATCATTGGCTCCCCACACTCCACTGGTCAGTGTGTCCACTTGCCTGAACTTACAGCTTTTTAAAAACTGTCTTGCTTTTTATAGGTGGAACCTGAGGAGACCTCATCAACCCTGCCTCCCAAGACAGCTGCTGCTTCCATTCGCTGGGTAAAAGGGGGGGGGAAGATGAGGGCAAATTTCAACCAACTTGAGAAAACTTTGCTATATGATATCTCCTTGTCTCACCCCAAAATACCTCAACATTTATGGCAATAATATTGCCCTTGACATTCCTCTTATAGAATGCTAGTATGTGGCAATCACCTTCTTCTTTGCTAAACCATTCCTGGTCCCTGATGCCTCAGAGGCCTTCTCCTTCCATCCCCTGTGAATCTGGGACCCTTTGCCTCTTGGTGAATAGCCATTCTGAAAGCAGATCGATGTGTACACTACAAAGCGGTGTGGTCTTCCTCCATGGGAGGATATCATGCTTGCTGCCTTTAAGATGAGTAGACGACTGTGGTGGACAGGTGTCAACTGGTGGCTCAGAAAAAAAGCACCTACATCCAGCCAGTTTTAGTTTCACCATAAATGATAATTTCCTAACGGTCATCATTTTGTATCCCAGCAGACCTCAGAACACTTGCCAACTTCAGTTCACCAATCCACAGTCAGAGAGGAGTCTGCGGCAAAACGGGTATGTTATGGTTTGGATATCAAGTGTGTCCCTAACTTGGTGATTCTAGTTGTTATTTGGGACTAAAGAGTTTTATTCATGATTTTCACTTTGTCTCAAACTAACCATAAGTACCTTAGTGAGGTGGGGGTTCATGTCCTCCCTAAGATCTCAAGGCCTGGCTGCAAATCTCAATAACAAGTAGAGATCTCTTAGGGTAAGTCGGAAGAACACAGGGTGAGAGTGCTATCTTGAAAAGTATGTGTATATTTATTTTCCTCATTTGTCACACTTATAGTGTTGCCAAGTTTTCAAAATAATAATAATAAGGGACAGTAAACGTGCATGGTTGACAATCAAGACGTAGCTATTAAGTTTGTCGTCAACCTAAATACCAAATGAAAGTATCGTTCACTTCTCAGTTAACTAGACATGCATTCCTCTGTAAGATTAGCATAGATTACATGATGTATACATTTCTTCCTTTATGAAGGGCCCACACCACAAAATATGGGTTGGTGTTTTGGGGGGGGTTGTTTGTTTGTTTGTTTTTTGTTTTAGTTTGGGTTTTTGTACCTTGTTCAGTAGATACAAAAGGAAAACCTTTCCAACCCTCAAAGAGGGGGCATCCCTTATAATAAGGGCCACCTGCCAATCTTGTAATTCTAACCCTCAAATATATAACATTCCTCATAATAAGGGACATCTAGTCAACCTAGTCAGACTTGGTGTTTTGAATGGTTTATTCTTTGCAAATATGATTGATGCTAAATATACCATGCTTAATAACACCACTAGAGGCTTCGCCTTGTAATATTACCCCTGTAATATCAGCAGGGCCTGAATCTTGTGACTTCCCAAGGGGTCATCCCTAGGTCTTGGAATATGACTCTCAAAGCTCAGGCTGGATTAGTCATAGGCAATGATATCCATCATTGTTAGCCACATGTGAGATATGGCATACAACTAATTACTTTTTCTGTCTTCCTTAGATGACTAACATATCACAGTGTGTCTGTCCAGCAATGTCTGGCCCTCGTGGTCCTAAGGTAGGCCTCTGTTTTTTTCTGTGGATTGCTGTGGTGACACTATATAGGTCAGAGGTAGGCAACCTTTTTGAGCCGGGGGCCGGGTTGCTGTCCCTCAGACAATTGGGGGGGGCGAAGCACCAAAAACAAACAAATAAATAAATAAATAAATAAAATTAAAAATAAATTAAAATTAAAAATAAAAATAAAAATAAAATAAAAATTAAAACAAAATTTAATTTTTTTAAAAAAATATATGCATGCACACTCTCTCAGCCCCAAAAAAGCCATGGCAAAACCCCTGTGGAGATTTTGCCAAGAAAACCCCAAGAACAAGTAATAACAACAATAATCAATATCATCATGGCAGGCGATGGCGGTGGCGGCGGCAGGACCAGCCTAGGGCCGGTCCAAAGGCCTCGGGGGGCTGCATCCGGCCCCCGAGGCCTTAGGTTGCCTACCTCTGATATAGGTAATTCATGCAGTGTCTAATATACACAAGGGAGCTTTCACACATGCCTTCAGGAACATGGCCTGTGCCAAGGAAAAAGCCTAATAGGTTTTCTTGGTGTTAAGCCAAGCCACGTTTTCCCTAATGGGGTTGCTACCATTTCTTGGGGCCAGTAATGAAAATATGCCTTGAAGAGACAGATGTGTACAATCCTATTCACATCCACACATTGGGTTTATCGCAGCAATTCTGTTCAAGGCCACAAAATTGTTTGGATTACTTTACCACAAAATTGCTTTGGAGTTGCTGAAGAGAGGAGAGACTAACATTTCACCTGCCCCAGCAACCCCAATGGCATCACCAATTTATGACTGGTGATACCAGCTCCTTTAGGTTGCAGGTGGAAGAAGGAGAGGAGTCTTTTAGCCTTTCCCGCTCATTGCCCCACAACTCGGATTGCTGCATTTGGGCTGCCATTGCCAGGGCAGTTTCAATGATGCCAAATAAGAATGAGGTGGTGCAGAGATGAGAAGGATAGGAACCACACAGCCCACATCTAAAAGCTGAATATGGACTGTATAGTACAAGCTGTAAGTGCATCTACACTGTAGAAATAATGCAGTTTGACACCACTATAAGTGCTGTAGCTCCTTCCTATGGAATCCTGGAATCTGCCGCTTTACAACGTTTTTCGCCTTCTCTACCAAAGTGTTTTGATGCCTCATAAAACTACAAATCTCTGGATTCTGGAGGGTGGACCCATGGCATTTAAAGTGGTATCAAAGTGCATTATTTCTATAGTGTAAATGCACTCTGTGCTTCCTTGTTCAAACTCCTGCATGATGGTAAGGAGTTCAGTGGGGTAGCTTTCCTTATTGTTGTATTTCCATACCGAGAAGAGCTGAAGCCGATGAGCTCGACTGCACTGTGATGGTTAATATCAATGGCCCAAAAGCTCTGCTAGTAAAGCAGTGGGAACTTGGGGCACAGCCAGAATAAACCCTTTGCCCTATGTCATTGCAGGAAAGATGTGGTTCTGCATGGAATCTTTTGTAAAGAGTCCAGTGGAACTTCAAATAATACCTAGCCCCTGAATTAATGTCATACATTCCAACTGTCCTGATTTAGCAGAAACAGTCCTGGTTAATCCTGCATCATTCCACTTTTCAGCTGCTTTTAAAATATCTTTCTTTTTCTTTCCTCCTTCCACTTCCCCACCTTTGTCTTCAGCTTACTTCAGTTTTTTCAAAGTGAGTTCAAAGTACAAAAGTAACTTGCACTCTTAATTTAGCAGAGGAAGAGGAGAAGAGGGAGCAGAATCTTGCCCTCTGTTGTAGACTCAGGCAAAACCAAATTGCTGTAGCCTTTCTTGTTTTGTGTCTTCTCCTCAGTAACTTTTTCCATCTTGAGCACACTCTGTTATTACTTGGCCACAAGTGATCCAGTTTTTATCTGTGAAATGTTAGAGGGTATGGAGTCAGTGTAGATGCAAAAGTGCCCCCCTTTGCAAAATGTCTGCCAGAGGACTCATGCATTCAAAAGAAATGTACCAAAAGGTGAAACGGGTTGCAGGCTCATATAGGAGAAGCCTGTTCAGGCATATAAGACAGTGTTTCTCATCCTGTGGCCCTCCAGATATTTTGGATATCAGCTCTTAGAATCCCATATCATCCATCATGTGGACTGTAAGTCCAAAAGTATCTGGAGGACCAAACAATGAAAACTGTTGATCAAAACACAACAGGACTCTACTCTGTGGAGACCTTAAGGCGCAAAGTGAGACAGCAGAAGTGTGGAATGTGACTTTTGGTGGAGACGGTTGGCTGCATCCATGATACTCTTCTTAATCACCAGTTCTTTTCTACAATAGGGAGACAAGGGGGACCCCGGCCCACCAGGCCAGAGGGGACTACCAGGAGAAATTGGGCAGACAGGCAGTCCTGGCCATCCAGGACCTCCAGGGCCTCCAGGACTACCCGGCTCGCCCCTTCCAGGAACACCAGGCTGTGTTGGTACCAGCAATGGAGATGGCAGGTCTGAGGTGAGATTTGCTTGCTAGTGCTCGCTGGCAGGGGCAGCTGAAAAGTGCACGCGGCGGCAGTGGTGGCGGGGGTTGGTGGGGGCTGCGTGTTTCCCTCCCACCATCGGCCCATGTAAGGGGAACTTGCCCACCCCTGCCATAAGGGATCATGAACTAAAGCCTCTCTACCTCTTCTCCTGACATGAACAAATAGCTGAAAGCTCCTTCATAGAGTGAAATTCTTCCACAATGCAAGAGACCATTTCATAGATCAGTTCTTGCCTCTGACATGCTAGCATTTGCCTTTGAGGTTACTGTTGCTAATGATATTGAAGAACAATAATCATATGAATCCCCACCTGTATTCTGAACTGCTACAGCTCAAGCACAATTTTTTTCCATTTTAGTAAAAACTAGGCTTTTATTTTGGTTTTGGTGATGGAAATCTTGACATATGAGTTCCTCCAGAGATCATGCATGAATTTCCCTCTCTCTCTTAAAATGTAATTCACATACTTCTGTTTTTCTTGATCTTTTCTAGAGAGCCACCACCCTTGTTGAAGGCCCCCCTGGACCACAGGGTTTGCCTGGCCACCCAGGCCCTCCTGGAGCCCAGGGATATCCAGGGCCAGAAGGCCCTCAAGGACCTCCTGGTCTCCCAGGGCATGAAGGCCAACCAGGGACACCAGGTCTTCCTGGTGCCCCAGGCCAACCTGGACCACCAGGGTCCTCTGGATCGCCAGGTATGCCAGGACCAGCAGGGGCAGAGGGGTCTCCAGGAGCCATGGGCCCCGAAGGACATCCAGGGCTTCCAGGCCCCGAAGGGCCACCAGGACCCTCAGGCTTTCCTGGACAAGAAGGTCCTTCAGGACGAGAAGGGCCTCCAGGACAGGATGGGCCAAAGGTAACCAGTGGTATTAACAGGGAGCCAGAGAGAAAGAGGGATGAGAAAATGGGGAGGGGGCTGGGTGCCATAAAATGGTCAAGCAAGACTGTGGGAGTTGTAAATCCAATCAGAGCTTACAGGTAAAGAATTACAAGAGAAATAAACTGGGAAGGGGAAGTGGGGTAACCAAAGCATAAAGAAGATAAATTTCAAAAGGAATGCAGTAAGTCATAATGGCCTAACGCCTTCTTTTGCAGGGACAAGTAACATTTTGCAATTACTTTTTAGAGTTAATTTAGAGCAGTGGTGGGCAAAGTGTGGCCCACGGTTCACAGGCAACCCCCAGGGCAACCAAGCAGTCATATACTTTTTACAAAATATCCCCCAAATGGTCTCTCTGAGTCATGGGGCCATTCTGAGCCATTATAGGCCCAGCAGAGGCCTTTTTAAGGGATCATGTGACCTTGGGTCACATTCTTTTGTAAAAAAAAAAATATATATCTGTATTTAAAAAGGAGTTTCAAAATTATTGTGAAAATGCCCTAAAACACCTCTGAGAGCATTTGATGGCATATATATATATATTGGAAATTGCTGTTTTTTTGCAGAGGGGGTGCTGCATAGGGCTGCAACCCTATTAAAGTCTCCCATGGGGCAAATTTGGCCTGCTGCCTTCCAACAGTTGCCCACCTCTATCTTAGAGGGAAACCTCAGAATTTTTTCAAATGTTATATCATTCCTTTAAAAGTAACAAAAAGTAAAAAGTCATGCAATGATTAACAATAATGAGCTACCGTATTTTCCGGCGTATAAGACGACCCCCCATTTTCCCAGTCAAAATATAGAGTTTTAGCACCTCTATCCTCCTTATCCTTATACCCAGCGTATAAGACGACCCCCCCACTTTAACCACAGATTTTGCAGGTTAAAAAGTAGTCTTATACGCAGGAAAATAAGGTAATTATTTTGCCACATTAACAGTGATGAATTATTGGGGGGGGGGAGTTTGTAGTAAGTTACACATGAATGACTTTTTAAAAGTAACTTCCCAAGCTCTGAATGCAACGCATCTAGAGGACACCAGGTTGGGTAGATCATGTGTTTAGATGTGCCTTGAGTCAAGGGGTGAGTGTGTGTTTCAAAATGCATCTGAGACAGGATTTCTAAATATGAATATAGTTAACTCTTGATATCCTCTGGGGTTTGGTTCCAAGACTCCTGTGGAAACCAATATCCATGGATACTCAAGTCCCATTATATACAATGGTATAGCAAAATGCTGTCCCTTTTATCAAATATTAAAAGGGACATAAACTGGGAGGGGGTAACAAAGCACAATGAAGATAAATTGCAGAAAGAATGCAATAGGAAGCAATGGCTGTACTCCTTTTGCAGGAACAAGTAAAATTGTGTAATTACTTTTGTAAAATTTTGTAATTACAAAGCAAGACTTGCTTTTGGGGAGAATTATTTTTGAATATTTTCAAGCTGTGGATGGTTGCATCTGTGGATATGGAGGGCCAAATATTATTTCCCTTTTTATCCCCGGAATGATGGTTCTGATGGACCTTGTTTTGCTTTCCTTTGCTTTGGACCAAGACCTACTCACTCCCATGTTTTGTGACTCCAGGGTGAAAAGGGTGAGACTGGCCTACAAGGACCCTCAGGCAATCCAGGACTGGTTGGAGAAAAAGGGTCTCGTGGTCCACCTGGTCCCATGGGACCCCCTGGCCTACCTGGAGAAAATCAGGTGAGTAGGAAGAACTCCAGCCTAGAGTTTGCTCTCTGGGTTTGGTTGCTTATAGCAAGAAAGGTGCCAAGATGCTGAACAGTAATGTACCGGTACTTCCTCTTTCAGTTTTTTAACCTCAGGTTTTTAGACATTTAGACTGTAAATACAAACCTGAAAACACATGAAAAAAATTGTGGTTGCCTTTTAGGACTAGATGGAAGGAGAAATCCCGTAACTCCTTTCAGTTGCCTCTGTTTCTTTCCATTGATCCTTGGGTTCTAGCCCCTCCACAAAGTTGTTTTTCAATCTTCCATTTCATCCCCACAATGTCAGTTCTTTCCATTCCTCTTATTATTGCCAAAAGATAAAATCTACTCCATGCAGTGGGGGATGAATCTTCGGCACAAAACAACTTTAATAAATATAAATAGATATGTGCAACTCCCAGAACCTCCAATCAGCATGGTCATTGGTCTTGCCAGCTGAGGGGGTCTGTGAGTTATAATTTTTTCCAAGTAATTTGTCCAGGTTCTGGCATTAACAATAGGGATGTGGAGTGTTTTTTATGTGCTTCTTGATGGGTTTCATTAATACCTTTGCTTTGCTTTTCATAGTGCAATACTCACTCAAGACTTCTTGGACCTCCAGGACCTAAGGCAAGTATTAATACTTGAATAGCAAACCATACACATGGCTTGTATTGGTACCTGGCAAGCATGTGTGCTGGGACCCAACACTCCTGACTTTTCTTTTTACTGTCTTTACTCCCCTCCACCGTCAGACCTCGCAGGTCCCCTCCTGCTTCTCCCTGGGTAGGTTGGGGCTCCTAGAGACCATATGAATGAGCTTCCAGCAATACTGATTTTGACACACACAAACAGCCTTTATCTAGTAACTCAATAATAGCAAGTTATGTGGGTTTCCAAGTTGCATTTTCAGTCTCCAACTCTGCAAAGATTTTTCCTCTCCCGCTTCCCCACTCTGATTGGAGATGAGACATGTGAAAGAGTGTGAACGAAAAGAAGGCTTTATTCTAAAGAAGAAATCTACATTAGCAAAAGATATCTGTCTTCATGAAGGTGCTGCCTTCACCTCCCTTCAGGCACACTTAATGAAATTACAAATTACAGAATAGTCTAGATCGTATTCAGCCAAAATCACAAAATAAAAATTAGCCCTGATGGGGCTAAACTAAAAATTCTGTAGCTACACATGACTACTACAGATGGAATTTGGGCTCCTTGATGCTCATGGGAATAGCTAGGAGTATGGACTTTTTTGTCCAGTCTCGAACAGCTTCCCCAAGTGGGACAGAAGCACCCTTTCCCCAAGCATTCCTTTCTTCTTCTCTTTTGCCTTGTGGTCACCTGAGGGTTTTTATAACTTACCCTTGGAAACATCTCAACTATTGCCCAACTGGCCATCCCATTGAACAACTATCTCTCCTAACCTGTGACTCCATCATGACATTGACCCTACTAGGATGTAACTTAACCTAACATACCATTAACCCTTGTTTACCTGGAGGAAAGACTATCCTTCACTCAGATGGGGTGGCTTTTCATCCTTCTGTCTTGAAATGCTATGGTTCTGCTGTGGTCTATATTTCTAGCTCAGGAAGATCATGTCATCCTCCTGGACTGCCTGAGAAGGTTAGGAATTGGAAGCACTGCTTTGCAATGGTTCCAATCTTCCTCTCGGGCAGATTCCAGAGGATGATGCTTGGGGACAATTGCTCCGCAAGAAAAGAGCTTAAGTCTGGTGTCCCACAGGGTGCCATCCTGTCCGCAATGCTATTTAATATTTATATGAAGCCGCTGGGTGAGATCATCCAGAGACATGGGGTGGGGTGTTATCAGTATGCTGATGACACCCAGATATATTTCTCCATGTTTCGGTCCTTGGCTTTGACTTCATATGACATCTCTCCTCTCAATGATTGTCTTCAGGCAGTAATGGACTGGATGAGGAAAAATAGATTGAGACTGAATCCAGATAAAATAGAGGTACTTACAGTAGCGGCCATGAAACCAGGTATTGGGATACAACTGTCAGTCCTGGATGGGGTCACACTCCCCTCTAAAGACTGTGTTCGCAGTCTGGGGGTACTCCTATATCCGTCACTCCAGATGACAAATAAGGTAAATGCGATGGTCAGGAGCGCCTGTTATCAGCTTTGGCTGATATGCCAACTGTGCCTTTTCCTGGAAATTAGGGACCTAGAAACTGTAGTATGTTCTGGTAACCTCTCATCTTGATTTTTGTAATGTGCTCTACATGGGGCTACCCTCATACTTGGTCCGGAAACTTTAATTAGTACAAAATATGGCAGCCAGGATGGTCGCAGGAACAGCAAAAAGAGACCACATAATGCCAGTTTTAAAATTCTTTCACTGGCTGCCCATTAGTTTCCAGGAACAGTACAAGGTGTTGTTTATCACCTTTAAAGCCCCAAATGGCTTGGGCCCAACCTGTCTTTGGGACCGCTTCCTCCCATACAATCCACCCTACGCACTCCTATCCTCTGGGAGGAATCTGCTGCAGCCTGTAAAAACTAGGTTGTCTGCAACCTCCCAGAGGGCTTTCTCTGAAGCCGCTCCCAGATTATGGATGAGATCTGTCATATCACCAACTTAACCAGCTTTAAAAAGGCTGTTAAGACGGATCTCTTCTGACAGGCCTTTTTTGAATAGATATCCCAGCCTCAAGAGTCAGCTCATCTCCCTCCCAAAACTTTTGTTCCCGTTACTACCGTTATTGTCTATGTTATTCCCACGTATGTTTTAAATAGTCTTACTGTTTAATATTATTTTAAGGGGTGGGTGGGGTTTTGGGGAGTTATATTGTACTATTATTATATTTTAATGTTGTCAGCCACCCTGTTTGTGCTCACAGAAGGGGAAGGATAAAAATAAAGTTTATTATTATTAAAGCCCAGAACTTGCAATTTGAACACCTGTTCATTTTTGTTTTGCTTTGTTTTACAGGGTGAAAAGGGGGACCCAGGAGAACTGGTGCGTAATTGTGGAGGCAGTACTCCTGTTCTTCATGGCATAGCAGTGGAAAGGGGTGTAATTTTTCCCCCTTTTATCATTTATTCTGATTTCACACAGGATTGCCGTAGCTGCTGTGGAGAAGGAAGAAGTGACACACATTTCCCTGGCTTCCCTGGCTCATCTGACTCCTGGGTACCTTTTACCTACTATGAGGTACTTCTAGAGACATTTAGACAGAACTTAGGGGGGTTGCAGACTGCCAGAAATAGTGCAAATTGAGTCCACTTTTAGGGTTAGGGTTAGTGCTAGGGAATCATGGGAACTGTTTTTTTTTCTGAGACATTGAGCCTTCTCTGTCAGAGAGCTCTAGTGCCACAATAAAATTCAGTTCCCATGATTCCCTAACCCTAACCCTAAAAGTGGACTGAATTTGCACTATTTCTGGCAGTCTGCAACCCCCCTTAGAAACATTGCCTTTTGGGACTACAGCTCCAATATTTCTTCTTTGGATAACTGTAATCTCAAAAGAAAATGATTATTGGATTCTCAAAAGAAACTTTTCCAAACTTTGCTTTTAGCCTAGGGAGCCACATTGACTCTTCCAAGATTTGTTGAGGCCCATACCCTTCTACTTTGCCCTCTAGGCGCCATTGGGGCAATCTTTTAACTATTTTTTAAAAACTTTTTTTTTACAACCAAAAAGCTTCCTGTGACTTCTAGGGGGCATTGTGAGGAATTTCACTGTGCTTTTTGACCCTCTTGGGCTGTTTTAAGCCCAAGAGAGATTATTTTTCAAACTGAAAGTTAAATGGAAGTTGATTTCCAGTTTACTCAAAAAAGGCCTCTCCTGGGGTTAAAACAGCCCTTTGGTGCCTAACCTAAAAACATAGTAAAATTCTGCCATAGCCTATTTTTTTCACAAAGGAGGAGGAGGAGGAGAGGGGCAGCCTTTGGCTTTGTGCTCTAGCTATAACTGGATATGTTTTTGGATTCCCCAGTTTTCATTAGCATGCTTTCACTCTCTTCATCTATTAAGTCCTGGGAGGCTAGGAAAAGTTCTGTGCAAGATATTTCCCTCTTTCATACTGTTGCAAGCTTACCTCTTCACCATTTAGTGGGAATTGCAGAAGTAGCACTTTTGTGATGTAATATTTGCGCTGTTTACAAATACAGTGAGCCCTTGGTATCCACTGGGGTTTCGTCCCAGGACCCAAAATCCATGGATGCTCACGTCCCATTATATACAGTGTGGTAGTAAAATGGTGCTCCTTATATGAAATGGCAACATTAAGATTTACTTTTTGGAATTTATATACATTTTTAACAAAAAAAAATCAAGCCATGGATAGTTGAATCTGTAGGACATGGAGGGTTGGCTGTATACAAGCAGAACATAGTGGCAGTAAATAAACATTCCTACAGCAGGCAGCAAATTGGCTGATCCAGTATCAAAGTCCCATAGAGAAACGTGGACAATCTTCCCAAGTCTACAGCCTCAGGACATTACTACAGGCAGCTTTTAAACTATGATTACACCAAGAAACAAGCAGTTTTGGTGAAATTTATCACACGACAATGCCTCTGACCCATATCTGCTCTGTCCCCAACCTGTCCCTTTTCATTGATGGGGAAATCCTGTCAATATCCTGTCAAGCATGCAAGTCCAAAGATGCAAAACATCTCTCCTGGGGCAGTTGCACAATTGCCAGTCACATGGTGTTGGTATTCCCCTCGCTATTCTTTTAGCAGAGCTTTGGAATTATGCGGGGAAAGTAGGGGGGGTGTTTTTTTAAAAAAAATAACCTAAAAGCATGCTGGGTAGGGCATAAGGCAGTGAGGCAGGTTAAGGGAGAGTCAAGAAGAGAATGCAATGGGGGCAGCAGCTCTAGTTGTACAAGGCACAGTGATGGCTTCTCTTCAAGCTGGATGTTCCCTTTTTCTTTTTACTAGCATGACTGCTGCATGAACAGGGATTGTTCAGGAAAGTCCTGAGTATATAGGCAAAAACACATATTGATGTGTATGTGTTCGAAAATAGCACCAGTTTGGGTCTTTCAGCATGGATTAATAAAGCCTTTCAATATGAAAAGAGCAACATAGGGGAAAGTAAGAGGAACTTAAAGGAATTTTAAAATATAAATCAGCAAGATGTACCACTCACAACTAGGAGCTGAGTTTGAATCTTTCTCCCCTCTCCTTCATCTTTCTCCAGAATGGCAAAGGAAACACAGAGTTGTATGGTGCAATCCTCAATCATGTAAGTCAGTTCCAGCTTTGCATCTTTTCCTGCAATTCTTTGTTTGGTTTTTATTTTGTAATATCTAAAAATATATATATCCAGGGGCCCCAGAACTGTTTTTAAGATGGGAGAGCACTCAAGTTTAGCAGACAGATCATTAAGAATTTGACATACAGGGAGGATGCAGACAGGCATTTCAGGCCAGCTGGGGGTTGTAGTTGGGGAGGGGCAACCACACTCCAGCCACCCCGACTCTACCCCAACTCCTCCCCAACTCCACCCCTACGTCACATGCCCAGCTGCATGGTGTGGGCATCAGGGCACCCTGTTGGCACAGCGTACATACATGCTGCCCCAAAGGGGTGCAAAAGATCTGCATTGGTGGCTCTAAGGGTGGCTTTTTGCCGCCCCCAAAAGAAGTGGCATTTGGCCACTCTTTTGGGGGTGTCAAAAAAGGGGATCGGGGGCTGTGGCACATGGTTCCCACGGCCCCAATCCACCACTCCCAGGGGCGGCATAGAGCCACCCCTTATGGGCCGTCTGCATTGGCCCACAGTTGGCCCTCCGTTTTCATGAGGGATGTGTTCCAGGGGACACACACCCCACAAAAATGGAGATTCAGCAATATTCAAGCCCCATAGGCTTGAATGGTGTGCACCACATTGATTTTCACAGAGTTCACCCTCCGTGAATATGCAAAACCGTGGACTTCAAATCTGCGAGAACAGAGGGGAGACTGTACTTGCATATATTTTTATAAAACAGTAAAAACATAATACAGTGAATAATAATAATGATAATAGCAACTAAAGCAATTAACAAAGTCACTACAATGATAACAATGTCAAAATAATAAGAGGAATATTTTACAATTGTTTGAAGCATAAAATTAAGTATTAAGGAAAGTGGATAATATATAAAACTCTATTAAGCAAATACAAAGATAGCTGTAAACAAGGACATTTCTGAATACACGGTGACCAGCCATCCTCCTTTTCCAGCACATGCCTACATTTCATCCTTCTGTCCAAGAGGAATCCCAAAATGTCCTCCATTTTGAGCATGACTGAGAAGCATTAATTTAAATTTATATTAGTGTTTTTAGCTTTTATTTTGTAATATCCTACGTTTTTCTTGAATGTCCTACATTTTGCAGGGCCTTGTCCTCCTTTGCGGTTATGATATTTGGTCTCCTTGTCTGAATGGTTGTTTCTCAGGGAACTCAATTATGCAGGACTCATGATGGTCCCAATCCTTGGTGCTTAATTATTCCAGGGGGGCTCAGCCACTTCTAGCTTAATAGTTGAGAGGCTCAATCCTCCTCTGCCTCCTTTTCCAGGTTGCATGATTATATCTCACTTTTAGGGCTTCATGATGTACAAAATTCCATCTTGGGAACTTCCTCAATGAGCAACACATGGAACTAAACTGGCTCTGCTGTTTACCAGGATTCCATAGTGAAACAGGGACCCCAGTTCTATCAAATCTGAGCCTACTGTATACTTTGGCAAGCTCTTTACCAGCATGTCCAGACCAGATCTTGGAAATCGTGCTTTCCCTTTTGAGTAACAGTGTTTACAATAAACATTGTTGACAGTCCCCCTTTTTAGTATAATGAGTAACATTTCCTCTTACTCTTAAAACCTTGCTTTAGAGTCCTTTTTTAATTTACATTTTCACCATGTACAAAATAATAATTCCAAAGGAATTATTATTATTATTGTTATTATTATTATTATTATTATCTTACCCATCTCTCCCCAAGACTCAGGCAGGGGTACAGCATAGATTAAAACAGATACAATTTAAACACTGTGAAAATACTGTTAAAACACTGTTAAACACAGCAAATATATAAAGATAGAACACATTAAAATCATCCAGCACAATTAAAATATCCTAATTTAAAATTCATAGCTTAAAATTGATTGGTTCGGCCTGCCGGAAGAGAAAAGTCTTTCATACTCTTTTAAATTCAGACAGCATATTTAGCTGGCAGGTTATTCCATAGTCTAGGGGCAGCTGATGAAAAAGTCCTCTGGATGACAGTTGCCAGTTTACTCCTGGCCAGTTGGAAGTATATATTCCCAGAAGATCTGAAAGTAATAGTAACAAGCAATGCAGTGGGTGACTCTTATAACAATGAGATGCTATTCACATTACTTTTTTAAAAGTAAGGAGCAAGAGTTTAAGCCAGGGATCGGCAACCTATGGCCCGCAGGCCGAGTGCGGCC
>CM034710.1:30434787-30446166 GCA_020142125.1 Phrynosoma platyrhinos
AACACTCGTATGTTAGGGCACTCGTATCTCGAGGTACCACTGTAGTTCTTTAAAAAATCTGGAGGGTCAATAGGCTTTTATATGGGATGCTTTTCTGTTACCTGAATAATAGTAATTTATTACCTGTTATCTCAAACATATAGTGGAATCCTATATATGGCTTCTTAGAAGCTGGCTCTGCTGAGTTTAATGTAGAAGTGGGAATCATGCAACCCTCCAGATATTGGACTGCAACTCTCAGCATTCTTCACCATTGACTAGGGTTCCTTGAGATGTAGTGCAACAACAACTGTAGGGCTACATGATTCCCATCTCTAGTTTAATGGGATTTCTTCTAGCTATGTGTGCACAGGTTTACACCAAAATCTCTGAAATAGTATATCTGTTAAAGTTAGCAAGTCATCCTGTGCATATTTTCAGAAGTATAGCCTGTTGAAATTGGTGGAATTTAGTTCAGAGTAATTAGGTAGTGAGAATAGTATTTGCATGGTAAGCAAAAATTACATTTGTGGCATATCAACAGCACGAAAGATGTGAGCAAATGCTTCCAGTTTACAAAAGCTTCTTTGCTTGGTCATTTGGAGGAGATTCCTAAAGGAGCTATTTCACAGACCTGTCTTACAAAAATATTTATACTTTTTTTAAAAGGACCTTAAAAAGTAAAGTAATGCAATTCTATCAGTAGTCTAGAATACTCAGTGGCCTTTGATAGCACCTCACAGATTGCTGTTGATGAAATATTTGGGGATTAGGGCAAGGAGCACACATGTAACCTTCCAAGGCTTGACCAAAGAAGACTTCCAGATTGTTAATTTCTAGAATATTGCTCTTTGTTCCAGGTACTTTTTGACCACGTGGGCTGCCTGAAGAAATATGAAACTGCAGAGGACATTCTACGAGAGTTTTACGAACTTAGACTGCGTTATTACTCCTTAAGAAAAGACTGGCTTGTTGGGATGCTGGGTGCAGAGTCAGCAAAACTGAACAACCAGGCTCGCTTTATCCTAGAAAAAATAGAGGGCAAAATTGTGATTGGTAAGTAATATCTGAGTATGTATATCTTGAATCATAAATTTCTAAAAGTGTAGTTCAAAACAAAGATAATGCAAACGTTCATTTGGGGCAACTTGAACAAACTAAACAATTTTGATACTTGAAGTGATAAAGCAATTATATCCTATCTGGTTCTTCTTTCTGGAGTGCCAGATGATATGTGTCCTTGTTCCTCATATAGTGCCCAGTCAGTTAACTTAGATCAAAAACACACTGCAGAAATAATCCAGTTTGAGACCGCTTTAACTGCCCTGGCTCAGTGCTAGGAAATCCTGGGAATTGTAGTTTATTGTGGCACCAGAGCTCTCTGACAGATGACTAATTGTCTCACAAAACTACAGTTCCCAGAATTCCCTAGCATTGAGCAAGGGCAGTTAAAGCAGTCTCAAACTGGATTGTTTCTGCAGTGTGTTTTGGACCTTATGTGATCTTTGATTCTGTTCCAGTGGAGAAGGAACCATTCAAGAGTGGGTTAACTCCTGCTTTGCCAAATATAAAGCGCACCATAAGAAACAGGCACACAACTCAAGTGGCAGCTATTTTAGGTTATAGAACCCTGCTGGTAGCCATTTTAATTTCACAGATCCTTGTTTTTGCCTATGTCCATTCTTAATCTTCCCTATAACCCCTCATTTGGGATATCAGTCTGATTGGCTCCATCAATTTTCCAATATGTTGTGGTGGATAAATTGGTAGCTATTAACTGGTCACATTGTGTGGCACACCCTCCTGCCAAAAAATCTTGGCATTCACTTTCTCCCTCTCGCCACTTCCTATTGAGTGCATGGACCCTATCACTACCAATGATGTGCCACCCATCCATCCACAGACAAAGGCACCCAAAAAAGTCAGCAGCTCCAGCACATTCATCTGAGGATGATACTACTTCCTCTCCTGATATGAGGCTTATCTTGGAGTGGCCATTCTGATACCATGGAATTGTGAGGATCAGGAGGACTGGTCAAATTCAGAAGAATTGGATGACATTGTAAAGAGAAGAAATTTTAATCTGCATAATTTTGTTCTCCTCTTGTCTAAGATCCTATCTACTTTGGGTTTGCTGTCCACCAAGAACAAGTACGCTCATATTCTTTCTTAATAAAGAGGGACTCTTCCTCCAGGGACACTTCTATGTTTCCTGAGCCCAAGGCAGATTCCAGTATTGCACCCTTCCCTCTTGATTTTGAGAATCTGGTCAGGCCAATGGAGTTCCCGTCTGCAAGGCAGGAAAAGTATTAGTCTGGTGCAGTGACTACATTCTGTATCTCCCGAAGGCATGGTCTTACTACAGCTTCCTGTGACCAAAGCCTCTATTGTGGCTCTCCTCACAGGGTAGCTAAACAAGACATCTCTTCAGAGTCCAACAAGAAAAGGGTGAATTATTTTCTTAAGAAGTCCCACAAGTCTACACCCTATCTATTCATGCCTCTTCTACAGCATCCCTAGTTTTCATAGTAGCTATGCTCTGGATTCAGGATCTCTTGCTGACAATTCTAATCTGGATTAAAAAAATCATTGGACAAGGCTCCAAGCTGTATAAAGGTTTTTCCTCTTAGCTGAAACCACAAGAGACTTAACAGATCAGCATTCCAGTATGATTTTGGCTACAGATCTCTCCTGTTTGGAAATGTGGAAACAGGATAAGAAGAAGGCTATGCCTTTCATTCAGAAAAAAAGAAGTTAAGCATCCACCCAAACCTTCCAATCATTCCTTTCAGCTTTTCCATAAATTTTGGATAAGGTGGGGGCTTCAAACTTCAAACCAGTATGGAATAGGCCAGAGAAATCAGCCAAGGTAACCACAGGCAGGGAGTCAATCTAATGGGCCCAAACCAGCCTGTGATTCACAATGTCAGGCAATAGGGGGTCAGTTGTCAGGATTCCTTCCAGGCTGGCAAATTTCCATGACAGATCAATGGGTATTGAGGACTATAAAACAAGGATATGTCATAGAATTCATGATGCCACCCAGAGCCTGCTTCTTCTAGTCTGACCTCAAGATCACTGGATAAAAACTTGATTCAACTGCTGTCCCAGGAGGCCATAGAGCTAGTTCCCACAAAGGAAAGATCCACAGGAATGTATTCAATGTTTTTTCTGTGGTGGTGTAACAGGGAGGGGAGGAATACACCCTATTCTGGATCTGAAGTTCCTCAACAAGTTTGTCAGGTAGAGGAGGTTCTAGATGGAGACTCATAACCATACAGGTACAACTTTTTCCTTGGATTTCTTCCTTTCAATAGATTTGTTGAAAACCTACTTACACATTTTTGTGCATCCTTCTTCATTCAAACACCTACATTTTTGTTTCCTCAATACACATTACCAGTTCAAAGCCTTTTGTGGGTTAGCCTTGGCCTCCAGAGTGTTTATGAAGCTCATGGTTGTTCTGTGGCTAACCTCAGTCCGCAGGACATCCATCTCTTCCCTTATTTGAACCATTTGCTTCTGAGATCTCCCAACTCTTCTAGATATTCAAAGAACTCGAGAGACCATGTTCAATGTCTAGCAGATCACAAATTTGTGATTAATCACAAGGAACACCATCTAAGCCCATCCAAACAGTTAATTCACCTGGTGCATTCATAGATATGCATATAGGGTTGATTGATCCATCTCCAGAGAGAATAGAAAAGCTTCAGTCCAAAATCTCTCTAGTCTCAAAGTCATTCAGCAAACCTGATGGCCTTAGCACATCTGCTGGGCCTCATGGTACCATGCATTCATCTAGTTAAATGGATACGGTTGTTGCAGGCCTCTTCAGTGGCTATTGAGGACATTCCAGACCCCTATCACCACCACATCAAGATTGTGACTCCCCAAGAGGGCAGATTATATATTCTGTGGTGGAAAAATAAGTCTAATCTCTCCTGAGGGGTTTTGTTCAGAGATTCATTTGCCACAACCAATGCCCATCTCTGGTTGGGGGGCACATTTTCAGGGACTTTCAGTCCAAGGGATTTGGGATCTTACTGACCAAGAGCACAGCATTGATTGGCTGGAACTCAGGGCAATCAGACGGGGTCTTTCACTTTCAGTACCATCAACTATCCCACGTGCTCATCCAGACAGACAGGAAGCACAAATTTATCTGACAAGTATGGGTGGAACTTGCTCCAAGTCACTTTAAGTGGAGTCATGCCTACCCTTGTCTTGGGCAGAGATAAATGTCTGATCCGTAACAGTTCAGTACATTCTGGGGGACTTTAACAAGGAGGCAGACTTCCTGAGTCGACACACTCTTAATCCAGGTGAGCAGAATCTAGATTTGGAAGTCTTCTAACAGATTCAACTCCAGATTTTCCCAGGATGTGCTCTTGCCTTTTCCTCCAGATCACACATATATCTTTTGTCTTCTCATATTGAATGTTCTGGGGAAGATTGGACCAGAGTAGGCACTTGTGCTAGTCACTCCTTACTGGTGAGATGGCTATGGTTAAGGTCCAAGCCTGTATCTCTAGTTGGATTCAAGTTCTCTTCTTAGAATGAATTCTTTGTTTCACCTTTCCCAGCCTCTTGTGCTTCCTTCCTTTTGTCCACATCCTACTCATACCTTGGAGAAGGAGTGACAAAAACTGTATGTCCAGAGAGCCTTAAAGATTTATATGAGATGCACCAGGGCAGGGGTAGGCAACCTTTCCCCTTTAAGGGCCAAGGGACTTCAGCTCCCAGAAGCCTCAGCCATGTTGGCCAATAGTCCCATGTTGGCCAATAGCTCCTGGGATTCTGGGAGCTGAAGTCCCTCGGCCCTTAAAGGGGAAAGGTTGCCTACCCCTGCACTAGGGCGATTAGGTCATTCAGGAAGTCTGAGGTTCTGTTTGTATCCTTTCTACTAACTTCTTTGGGGACAAAGAAGTCCCAGTTCAGATGTTGTCATTTCTTGCCTTGCCTGGGCAGCAGAAAGAGTTAACCCATTCCTTGATGTCTCCTTCTCCTTGGCAAGAATGGACACGGTACGTTCCCAGTGTACCCATTTGGTGCTTTGTTCATTTGTGTTCGTTCCTATTGATGATCTGAAAATGTTTGTCTTTTTCAGAGAACAAGCCCAAGAAAGAATTGATTAAGGTCCTTATCCAGAGGGGTTATGATTCTGATCCAGTAAAGAAATGGAAGGAATCTCAGCAGAAGGTATTATAGACCTTAATCTATTCCTCTTAAATCAGGGGTAGGCAACCTTTCCCCTTTAAGGGCTGAGGGACTTCAGCCCCCAGAATCTCAGGAGCTATTGGCCAACATGGGACTATTGGCCAACATGGCTGAGGCTTCTGGGAGCTGAAGTCCCTCGGCCCTTAAAGGGGAAAGGTTGCCTACCCCTGCTCTTAAATAGTTGGTTGCTTTATGACTCCTGTTTCTATATCTGTGTGAGGAGAGCCAACCAGTCCCTCTGCCTTAGCAGCTGCTGCAGCTCAAAAAAATGGATTTTCAACATATTTTAAGGACTAGTGGTCTTTTAAGGTGGAAAGGTGACTTCAGTGCTGTATGCACAGCTGACCTGATGGCAGTATTTCTAGCTTCATCATTATCTCATTTCCTGGGAAGTGGTAATGGATCTAGTATTCAGCATTTCTGGGGAATAGACAGTGAACATCAGGATCTACTGCCACTGCTATCTTCCAAAGTTCAAAAGGAGAAAATTGGAAGATGGGAAGACAACAACTTCATTGTTTTGAAAAGCTAAACTGTCTTGCTGAGTATCTTCAGCAGCCATTAACGAATGACCAACTTTTTCTACTACTCCAGGGCAATGATGATGACACAAGTGAAGAAGGAGAAAGTGAGAAGGAAAATGAATCTGTTGGAACCACTGGGCCAGATTTCAACTACCTTCTGAACATGCCTCTCTGGTACCTAACAAAGGAAAAAAAGGATGAACTGTGCAAACAGCGAGGTGACAAAGTAGGTGGCTGAGCTGTTACTTAAAAAGCTTGAGAGGTGACAGCATGTGAAGCCTCAAGCATGTACTTAGCTCTTTTTCACTTGTCCTTTTTAGGAAACTGAGCTGGAAACCCTGAAACGGAAGAAACCTGATGATTTATGGAGAGAAGATCTTGCTGTCTTTATTGAGGCTCTTGATGTAAGTAACTCTTTAGGGAAAGTACATATTTCTGACTAGTAATCAGTTTAGAATTTGTAATGCCTAAGTGCTAACAGCAGAAACCTTTCCTACATTGTGTAAATCACTGTACAGACTGGCCACAAGGGCCAGGCCAGAGGTGGAGTCAGAGCATGGTGACTGTACGCCGGCCGCCCCAACTCTGCCCCCACATCCTCACACCGCCCACCCAAACAGACAGGTGGTATCAGGGCGCTCCCTTGGCTCAGCGCTGCATCAAAGGAGTGCTGAAAAGCCACTGCAGTAGCGGTAAGGATGCCTTTTTGTCGCTCTAAAAAGGAGCAGCATTTGCCAGCTCGTTTTAGAGCAGCAAAGTTCGGATCAGGGCTATGATGTGCAGTTGCTGCGGCCCCAATCCAGCACTTCCAGGGGATGGTATGGAGCCGCCCCTTAGGGGCCGTTTGTTGAGCCCATAAGTTAACTGTTCAGAACACGGTTTTATTTTCCAGTGAAAGAAGGACTCTGTGTCTTCTAAAAGGAAGGCTGTGAAAAAGATGGTCTTCTGTCAAAGGGGATGGGCTGTTTGTGACTGTGGGCTACTATTATGTTTCAAAGCAGAAGTTCCTGAATGATGAGAATGGAGAGCAGTAAGATCCCAGGGGCTCTTTCTGACTTCTGCTAATAGGCAATGTGAGTGTTGCCAGTTTCAGCTTAAGTTGTGTTATTTTCATCCCACCTTTTTTCTCAACATAGGTACTGAGAAGGCTCTTAACAGATTTTTAAAAATATATTTTAAAAGATAATAAAAATGTCTATTTTAGCAACAATGTGGTGCTTATCCCTCCTTCTTGTATAAGGTTGCAATCTCTAGGTAATGGGTAACTTCTCAGCTGTGAAACCCAACACTGCTTACTGATAGCTCTTCAGCTCACTTCCATTATGTTTTGCCCGTCTTCTTTAGGATCTAGAAGAGAAGGAAAAACAGGATGAAATGTCAGGGGGTGCAAGCAAGCCCATCAAAGGGAAAGGTGGAAAGCTGAAAGTAAAGAAGTTGCAGCTGCAGGAAGTCATGCCCTCTCCATATGGCAGAAGGGTCATTCCCCGAGTAACTGAAGAGATGAGGGCAGATGCAGAGAAGAAATCAAAAAGAAAAATCAAGGTAGTGTAAATATTAATATTTCTCTCTTTCTCTCTCTCCCTCCCCACTGTTAATATATAAATATGTAAGTTATTTCCTTCTTGCTTTTTTTGCCCATCATCCACTCTGAGGTGACCATTTCTTCCCTTTATTTCACTGTAGACTGAAAAAACTGAGCCTGATGGGAATCAAGAAGGTGTTTCTGCAGGGTGTGATAAGGAACCAAAGAGCCTTAAACAAAGGTTGGCAAAGAAAATGAAAACAGAGCCAGGTAAGATCTGTTTACAAAGGACCCCTTTGGGGGAGGTAGTCTTTTTGTATTGTTGTTGTATGCCTTAAAGTCATTTCCAATGTTTGGCAAACAAGATGAATCTGTCCTGGCGTTTTTAGGGGGTGAGAGTGTGTGTCTAACCAAAGGTCACCCAGGGGTTTCTGTGGCCAAGTGGGAAATCGAATCCTGGACGCAGTGGTTTAGTGGTTAACATGCCAATTCTGACAATCAGAAGCATGGCAGTTCAAGGCCCAAGCACCGCATGACAGAGTGAGCTCCTGTCACTAGTCCCAGCTTCTGCCAACCTAGCATTTTGAAAGCATGAAAATGCAAATTGGTAAATAGGTACTACTTTGGTGGGAAAGTAATGCAGTCCAAAGTTGCTGTGCATGCGCAGTCATTACCCATTTGTGTGAATTTGCAGAAGACCACTCGAAGAAATACTGTTACAGGTGAGCAACCTGTCCTTCTGTGCAGTCATGCTGGCCACATGATCACTGGCACTGTCTTTGGACAACACTGGCTCCCTCAGCTAAGTAACAGAGATGAGCACCACCCCCTACAGTCGGTTATGACTAGACATTCATATCAAGGGGAAACTACCTCCAGAGCCATAGTCCAGTGCTCAAACCACTACACCATGCTGGCTCTCTTTTTGTATGGCCTGATACTATTTTGGGGGGGAAACGGTGTTTCCTGAGTATTTGTAAAGTGGGATCCATGTTGCATCTAAACACTCATGAGTTTTCACTTTTTCTCTTGTCCATGATCTTTCAGTTTAGCAGATTAATTTATGTATTTCCAGATTCCAAGAAACAATCTGTGCTACCATTCAAACCAGTGAAAAAAGCCATGAAAAGAAACCTTTGGTCTGACTCAGAATCTGCTGCTGATGATGATGATGCTAATGTAGCAGAGGTTGCACCTCGTGAAAACATACCATGCCGCCAAGCTGCAGGTAACCATATGAAGGATTAAGAAGTAACTTATAACTTTTAGTGTATTTTAAGCACTTCTGATACATTAAAGTAACATATTTAAAATGAATGTGGAGATTTTGCAAAGGGCTTGAGAGAGCTGATCCTCTTTACAGATAAAGAGGTTGCAATTCTGCACACAGTTCCCTAGGAGTAAGTCCCTTTGAACTCACTGAGACCCCTGCATAGATACAGTGGGACCTTGGTACCCCTCATGGGTACCAAAATCTGTGAATACTTAAGTCCCATTATAAATAGTGACAGTGAAATGGTGTCCTTTATATAAAACAGAAAAATCAATTTTGATTTCTGGATTTTTTTTATTTCCAAACTGTGAATGGTTAAATCCATGCATAAAGAATCCATGGATATGAAGGACCAACTATCATTGGATTGCAACCTTTTTTATTTTTATTTTGCTTATTTTCAGCAAAAGCAAAGTATGTGTTGGATTCAGACTCAGACTCAGACCTCAGTGACATGAATGGGAAATTCCAGGCACAGGAGGAAATGGATGAAGATTCTGCACTTGATGAAAATGCAGAGTTTTCTGATCCCACGTTGAAGGCTGTTTCTGAGTGAGTGTGGGAAGTATGCACAAGCATGTGGCTATTTGTTTTTAATCCTTGTTTTGTTTTCCAATGTTGCAAGAGTTAATCAAAATTGGCGGAATAACATCTGAACCTTAAGGTCACACAAAACTCTTCATGCAATAAGACTAATTTTTCAAAAAGCAGAAAGGGAGGGGTATTCTTTGTACAAGGCCAGATGTTGATTCAACACCAAAAGTATCTCCTGTTTTATCTTAGGAAACTGTCTTCTGTGCAGTCATATTATTTCAATCTAGCCCCATAATTTTAAGGAGCCCTCCATGATCTCAGGAAGGTACCCTCCAAAACCCTGCTTCTTTCTAAGTTTTTGAAAGTGAAGCTTGAAAATATGTGTACTGCTGTAAGTTCTGGTCATTCCTTAAAGAAATTGTTTACTTTTCTTATTTGGAAAATAGTATACACATTCCAATGTTAGTTATCCTAATTTTCCAGCTATATGGATTTCAGTATTGTGTCTTCCACAGTTTTTCTTGGTAAAAACTATATATATAGTCCAGATTATTGGTTCTTTATTCTAGGAAAACAAAGGAACCAAAAGGAAAAGAAGAATCTAAGCAACCAGAGGTACAGAGTGTTGTTACAAGTAAGTATATCACACAGTTTAGTGGCATTCCAGTTTCAGTTGTCAAAACTTTGTTTGACTCCAGTCCAAATACTCAAAGACTTTCTATTAGAGTGAAAGGATCATATGTGTGAAATTGGATCAGTGCTGTCATAATGCATTGTTTTATTCATCCTTCCGCCACCCTCCCATTAGTACAAGAAATATTTGCCCAGCAACTGCAGATTAACAGCTGTTGCCTTATCCCTACCCCCAACACCCATATACTTTCCCCACCCAAGAAGAGCTGAAACTGAAAGAGCATGAACAACAGTGTGTCAGGGGGATTGGTGAGGTGGAGGAGTGGGGGGGACAGCATCCTACCAATTCTCTCCCATGCTAGTTTCTACATTGGCTGCAGTGAACGCTAGTCGTTGTCAGCACTCTTAACAAGAGATAGCAAAATGTCAAAAATAGACAGGAATTCAGTCTGCAGACAAAAGAACTGTTAACATGTAATTCTTTATTTATGTCTGTGGTGGCTCTGCATTGGTTTCTTGCTTTGAGAATTCATTCTGTAAACAATGGGATTCCTGAAGCCTCGAGTTGTATTTTGTTAGAGTATTTGACATTTCTTCTTGCTGTTGTGGAAGGAAGCCATAAACAGCCCTGGGGTGGGCAGGTATAGTTCAACTCTTGATGTCTGGGTTGTTAAAAACATAAAAGGGACACACCACTGTAATAACAGAAAGCAGTTTTATGACCATTTCTTGTAATGTGACTAACTGCTAGACTTTAGCTGGCAACGCTTCTTGTCCATCATTATATTTAATTTTTTAAAAATTGACTGCTTTGTATACTGCAGTGTATTCTATTATGTCCAACTGTGGTTATTTAAAACAGATATAAACTTGATAGCCCTCACCTTTTCTTTAAACTCTTTCTACTTACAGTCCTTGTACTTGCTACTCTCTGAGTCCCTCTCATTGTCCATCTTTCTTCTGTCCATCCACTCCATAGCAGGTCTTTCTGTACTCCATCACATATGGGCTCTTTCTTTCTAATCCTATAGCACATTCCTTTGTGTCCTTCTCCTGTTCTTTGTGCAGTTACCATTTTCCCATCTGTATCATTCCCGAGTTGGAAACAACAGGGGCGGGAGGGATGTGCACCTAACAGCTGGCCAACTGAAGCAGTCTGGAAAAGCTAACATCCGTTTTATGATAGGCCTCTGAATCCAGGGAGGGAAGGCCCAATACAATGTCGGCAGGTAGATATCTTCCTCCTTTGATAGTCTTGGGTGGGCATTAGGCTGTCTTCACAGAAGTGAGAAAGGGGGCTTAAGTCATCCCACAGTCTTAGGCCTCATGGCATGCTTTAGAAGTAGCTAGTATCTCACACACGTACAAACGCCCAAGCCAACCTAATTCAAGACTAAAGAATTCTGACTCTTTATGAATGTATCCAGTTTTATGGACTGGTGAGAATTAAGGAGTTCACACATAACAGGGTGTCTTCTTTGTGGTCTCTGTGAATCACACAAATGGGTTATTCTGCTCCTGCGCAACAAACTTCGGAACCTTCTTGGAACTATTAGAGGAGTTTTGGCGGTAGCTCCACCCACTCTCCAACTGCCTTATTGGCTGGTTTCCCACCTAAACCCACAGTTCCTTTTATCCGCCAGCAGCAGCAGCTAAACGAGCTCTTCAGAGATTCATTTTCCTGTCTCTGAAAA
>CM034710.1:30454126-30469948 GCA_020142125.1 Phrynosoma platyrhinos
CATGCGCAGTGAATACCCATTTGTGTGATTCGCAGAGACCATGAAGAAAAAGCAGGATGGGTAAGTAGTTGGGTCCACTGGTTCTATGGCACCCTTATCCAGTAACGAGCGCACTTCGTCGAGTAAGGTGGGAGAGGGGTTGGTGGAGAGGAATCTCCCTGTAAGGGGAAGCTCTGAGAATTCAAGGGCATAGCCATTGGCCACAATGGAAAGAACCCAAGAATCAGATGTAATTTGAGACCAAGAGGTGACAAATGGTCTCAATCTGTCCCCAAACAGGACGGGGCCGGCGAAGCACGCTCCAACACATCAATGCTGTTTCTTGGGCCTGTCACCGCCCTTCTTAAATTGGCGGTATCTAGATTGAGGCTGTGGGCGCCATCCCGAGGAAGAGGAAGACTGGGAAGGATCCCTCTGCCTGGGCTGGTCGGATCTGTCTTGGTAGTACTGCTGATGTTGCTGCGGGAACCAAGGTCTAGAGGCCCCAAAACGGCGGCGAGGGTGCTGAGCAGATGGATTCGTACCATGTTTCTTGGCCACGAGTTTCATCTTGTACTTGGTGTTCAACTTCTCGTCTGTGCTCTTATTAAAGAGACCAGAGTCATCGAAGGGTAAGTCTTCTATCATGGCCTTCGCATTCGTAGTCAGGTCTGCGGAGCGAAGCCAGGCAAAATGTCTTAAGGCTATTGAGCCCGCGATTAGTTTGGCGGAACAATCTGCGGCATGTCGCGCCGACACAATCTGCTGTGAGGCTATGGAGTAGGATTCAGATTGGAGGGCAACAGCCAGTGCCTTTTTATCATCTGGGAGGTCCTCCAGGAGAGGCAGGAGACGTTCCATTATGTGTTGTTGATACGCCCCCATACAGGCGGCATAGTTCACCACTTTCATATTTAGGACGGCGGCGGCATAAGATTTCTTGGCCAAACCGTCCATCTTTTTGCTGTCCTTGTCCACTGGTGAGGTGAACTTGGAGGATGATGCCGTCTGTGCACCCTCCACAATATCCGAGTTAGGACGGGGATGCTCGTAGAGCCAAGACGCCTGAGAGGAGGCGATCCTGTATAAGTTTTCTATCTTCCGGGATGTAGAAGATACAGACGCTGGAGCTGACCATGAGTGCTCTGCTATGTCCTGGAGAGAGGGCAGGAACCCTAGGGCCTGAGGCGTGAGAACCTTGCCGTGGACCCTGCGGTCAACAGCATCCTTGGGTTGGCTCTCCGAGCATACCAGCTCGACCTCAAGAGCTTCCGCCATCCTAGTGAGCTGTTCAGAAAAGCACCTCACGTCGTCTGTTGGTGAGGTGGGCTGGTGTTCGGTCAAAGCACTTGCTTTCCTCGGGGAAGAAGCAGCAGCAGAGGAAGATACTGAACGGACAGACATCACTGAAGGCGATCTCAAGAGCGGAGATGGAGACCGAGAGGGAGATCGATCCCAACAAGAGCAGTGGCCTTGTGGGTGGCATCCTCGAGCTCGGGGTGGAGTGCGGGAACGAGACCGAGAAAACTTGCGGTGATGTCTAGAGCTGTGCCGTGGTGGAGAAGGAGAAACAGCCCTGGGGGCCTGAATTTGGGTCTGAAGAGACGTCGGGCGAGCCCAGAGAGCCTTCGGGTCGACTCTCATCAAGAACTGATTTGAAAGTGAATCATAGATGAGATTCGGATTATCCTGCAAGATCCTCTCTGTTTCAGGGTCGAGGGGGCTTGCCTCGGCTTCAGCGCCCAGGGTTGCATGATCCCTGTGAAGGGTAGACGGACCCGGGATGGGTGCCGGGGCGTCCTCCCTAATCTCACCCTCAGATTCGGAACCAGAAGGGGAGGAGTGAGGTGGCGATGAAGAGGAGACGGTCTGATGGCTTCCAGTACCGGAGGGCTGAGAGCAGACGGTACCGCCGATGGAGATGGCAACTTAGAAACCGCTGGAGGAGGCGACTCGGGCCCGTGTCGCTCCTTTGATTTTTCCTGCCGAGCTTTAGGTTTCTTGGCCGGCAAGTCTCTCCCAGGGTCATCATCCCTATCCAGGGAATGATGTCTTTTAGCTGAGGCTTTAGTCTTCTTGGGACCCGGTGAACAGCCCCTCTCAGAGTGCGCCTTTTTGGAGGTTTTAGGAGTTTCTTCAGGCGCGGGGCCTGGAGCAGCAGCCTTCTTTTTAGACTTAGAAGGGGCTCCCGTGGTTGCTACTCCAGCCAAGCCTTCCTTAGGAGGTGGGCGTAAGGCCTCCTCATAAAGGGCCGCTTTCAGGCGCTTATCCCGATTTTTCAGGGCCTGCGAGGTCATCGACCGACAGTCGGAACAGGCCTTGGGATTATGGGTCTGGCCCAAACACAGCAAGCAGAGCGAGTGTGGATCCGAGTTAGGGATCTTATTGTTACACTTTGGGCACTGCTTAAAGGATTTTGAAGCCATAATAAGAGTAGTCGACAAACCGGGTCACCAACAGCAAGACGAGGATAACGTAGAGGCAAATCGAAGTCAGTCAGTCCAAGGTCAAAAGCACGAGCGATTCCAACAAGATTACGAACAAAGCAAGCAAGTTCCTCCGAAGCTGCTAACGCGGCGGACTAAAGGAACTGAAGGGGGCGGTACTGGCACGGAGCCTATATAGGGATGGGCGGTGCTACCGCCAAAAAGTTGCAACTTAGGCCCAGCCTAACGGAAAGTTGCAACTTAAAGATCTGCCTAGCGATTCTAGAAGGATCCGAAGTTGCTGCGCATGCGCCGTGAATACCCATTTGTGTGCATTCGCAGAGACCACGAAGAAGAAATGCATTTCAAAACAGTGTTAGAGGGCCTTTCATTTCAGATTGCTGCCTGAAACACAACATGGGTCCTGCCCCTCCACACTTGCCACTGCATTGTCCCAGTGCAGTGTTTAGTAGATGGTGCCACTGCTCCTCACATGTATTATTCCCCTCCCTATTCCTTCTATCCCTATGGGGACCACTGTGTTGGACCTCTTCTGATCTGCTTCTCTTGCTTCAGTGATGTGTTTTGGCACAGCTCCAGAAACAGCAATACAGAACTCAGCAGCCACGGTTACTGTGGGCAGGACTTCTGCCCCTCCATCCCCTGCCTCTCTCTGCAGCAGGGTTCCCTTTAACAGCCCTGCCAACCATTGTGGTGTAGAAGGAAGGGATGAAGGCATGGGGATTTTTTTTTTAACACAGTTGTAGAGGAGGAGGCCAAGCAGATCATGGTCTTCTGTAGCAACAGTGGAGTGGGGTAATGGGAACTTCTGTGCAGGGTGAGCTGTGTTTTAAAGAGTCCTCTGGATGCATCTCATAATTAAGGAGCAGGTAGAGGGTGAAATACAATTTTGTAATTCAGAGCCCAGTACTATGGCTGTCTGTTTCTCCCTCTTTATTCCCTCCCTGCAGTCTACCCCAGGGCATCTGGCTGCTCCCCTTGTTGGTAATCCTACATCTAGTCAGAAAGTGGGGAATCTTCTTTGTCTGTTGTGACAGTGAGGTCACAGCAGTTGTGATTTTTGGTCCTTCAGGAACTTTAGAAAACTTGCAGAAGTTCACAACTTTATTGTGTGGAGGGAAGTGTTAAAAATGATCTCTAGGCGTAAAATAGGTATAACTGACTGAACTAATGATCGAGAAGAACCTATGGTCTAATCTGGCCTTCTAGAGCAGGGGTAGGCAACCTAAGACCCAGGGGCCGAATGCGGCCCCCCGAGGCCTTTGGACCAGCCCCAGGCCCATCCTGCCGCCGCCACCACCCACCATGATGATATTGATTATTGTTGTTATTACTTGTTCTTGGGGTTTTCTTGGCAAAATCTTCTGGGGCTGGGAGAGTGTGCATGCATATTTTTTTTAAAAAAATAATTTTTAATTTTTGTATTTTTATTTTGTTTGTTTGTTTCTTTGTTTGTTTGTTTTTGGTGTTTCGGCCCCCCAATTGTCTGAGGGACAGCAACCCGGCCCCTGGCTCAAAAAGGTTGCCTACCCCTGTTCTAGAGCTTCCCTGGGTTGTTGCCTCCAGGGAGTCCCCATGAAAGTAGCTGAGTGATGGCCTAGACACCAGCTCATTCACATCACTCCTCACTTCTTCGTGGTCTCTGCGAATCACACAAATGGGTTACATCTGTGTCTGCGCAGCTAGCTCGGAAAGTTCTAGTATCACTGGGCAAATTTTCAATTGCAACTTTTTTTTGGTGGTAGCTCTGCCTTCCTCTATATAGCCCTTGGCATTCCCGCTCTTTCTTCAGTTCCTTTTGTCCGCCACATTTGCAGCAAGTGAGGAACTTCGTCACTTGTTTCTTAGTGAAATAGTATTGACCTACTTTTTTTTGACAAATTTTTCTGGCTTGACTATTCTGAACTTTGTCACTGGTGTTTGCTGATCTATTGACTTCGAAACGTTTTTGACTTTGAATTTGCCTTGCAGTTTCAATTTGTTGCTGGAAATGTCTTCCTTCAAGCGCTGCGGTCAGTGCAACTCTAAAATTCCTACAACTGACTGACATGACCACTGCATTCTTTGCCTCGGGAGGCTCACAATCCCAAGGCTTACCAGCTTTGCAAGGGGATGACGGCCCAGGCCATGAAGAACCGCAACCTTAAACTGAAGGCCATCCTTTGGGAACAGGTTTTCAGGCCAGCCTCGGCTCTGACTCAGGCCACTCCACCTCCAGCAAGGAGAGGGGAAAATAATTAGGAAAATCCAAGGAGAGATCTTCAGGCAAGTTCTCCAGGGACAAGAAGGCCTCTCGTTCTGACAAGGATCGGGATGAATCTTCAGGCAAGAAATCCTCCAAAAGGAAGCATTTGGAGTGAGGAGTGGGAGATTTTTCCCACAAAAAGGCCTGATCAGCCTCCAAAGAGGTCTGTATGGGAAAGGACCGTGGAAGTCATCAAAACTACAATTTTCTGCTGCTCAGGTACCAATTGACCAGGCCATAGAATCGCTTACTCCAATTGTTCAGGTCAATTCGGAGTCTGAGGGTGAGATCGAGGAGCCCATTCCATCCTTGACTCCGTGCGGTACCGAGGAGCCGGTTCCAAGCACTTCTCAGGCTCGAGAGTGCTCTCTCAGGCTCAAAGCTGATGAGGCAAGAGTACGAGTAGGGCAGCCTCCCCAGGAGTTACTGCTGCGACAGTACCCAGACCTATTCTTTAACAGAATCTCCTCCTCGGGTCCATTGTGGCTTTTTCAACACCCCAGACAGAACCCAGCCATTGTGGATGGTTCTCAAACCTCCTTTACTCCGTGGTCATCCTCTTCTCCCTCTGATAGAGAAAGGAAAAAAGACAGGTCGGTACTATCTCCCTGTGGAACCTGAGCACTTGCAACAGGATTGGCATCAGACTGAGATTCAGGAGTCCCTGATTTTGATCCCATGTCGTCCTCCTGTTCCACCACGACATGTCTCTCTGTTTGCAGACAGACCGCTCCCGTGGTCACCTGTGGAGTCCCGTGCTTCTAGCTGCTCAATGTCTCAGTCCCGGTCCCCATCTCCTGAATCCGAAATAGAGATGTCACCAAGCCCTCCGGAATTTCCTGCCCAAGCGTCCACTTCTCCCATAGATTATGTTCAGTCCTTCATGGACCAGATTGTGAGAATGGCCAACACCTTGGGCATCAAGATGGCTCGATCCGATGAGGAGGCTGCGGATCCTATTGAGGAAAGGGTGCATGAGAAGGTGCCCACGCCACCGGTGATTGCTTACTTACCTTCCTTGGAGAAGATCGCCAAGCAATCCTGGACAGCTCCCGCCACCGTCCCGTCCACTTTGAGGAAAATTGAGAATCTGTACAGAATCTCCTCCTCCGGTCCATTGTGGCTTTTTCAACACCCCAGACAGAACCCAGCCATTGTGGACGGTTCTCAAACCTCCTTTACTCTGTGGTCATTCTCTTCTCCCTGATAGAGAAAGGAAAAAATTGGATGCAGTCACCAAAAAGATTTATGCTGCAGCTGTCCTCGATCTGAAAGTGGCTAACTATGCGGCCTGTATGTGCAGTACTTGATGGAGCGCTTGGAACCTTTGTTCCAATCGGTTTTGGAGGACAAAAAAGCCTTGGTCATAGCCATCCAAGGAGAATCCCACGCACTTGGAGGCCAGCAAATTATTTCTGCGAGGCACTCTATGGGTTGTCCGGCTCTGTAGCCCTCCGCCACCATGCCTGGATTCAGTCATTGGACCTTACTTTCTAGGCCAAGACTGCTATTGAGGACATGCCCTTTGATGACTCCATAAGGCCGCTGCCAGGAAACATGGACTGTCCTCATCCACATTCCAATCCCCCAAGTGTCGTTTTGGAAGCCATAGACCATGGTTCCAGCCCTACCAACAGCGGGCATGCCAACAGCCGGACCAACAGGCACAATCCCAAGGTCAATCTCATCAGCGCTGTCCCTCTCAATCCTCTGCCTCGCTGTCGGGTCTCCATCAAGATCAGTCTCTGTACCGACAAGACTTTGGGAAAAGGTGCCAAACAGCACCTTTGACTGCACCTCCCTCTCATATTTTTGCCTATGTCTTTGTGCCACCACCTGTACAATTAGGACCCACCAGGTCTACACTACTGCCTCACCAAGTGGCAACAAATATGCTGAGGCTCCTGGGTGCTCACCATCATTCTAGTAATGGGTGGGAGCAAAAAGCAGAGAGGCTAACTTCACCTTGGGTAAAAAGCAGGATGAACAACTTCAGTGTACACTGTAATACCATACAGGTTAATTGCAGCTTATCTAAATCTTTCTCCTTTGAAAATGTATGTAGTTGGCATGTGAGGCAGTCTAGCCAGACCTATTGGTGTGTCCCCTTCCCCTCAACCCAGTGTTGACCATCCAAATGACATTCCAGGGCCCCGTATCAGTGAGACCAAAGTGTTTATTGGAAAGCAGTCAAGTGTCCAAAGAGCTGTCAGATTTTCCACTCGGGTGGGGTTGGAGTGGGCTGACTCTGCACAGGCTCAGCCAACACTTCAGCATCCCTTGCTCTGTGCTATTTAAAGCCTCTGAAGTCACTATCAAATCCCACTCCCACCCCCATGAATGTATCTATCCCATTTGAATATGACTAGCAGAGGTAGAAGTTGTAAAAACTCCATGTGGGGGCAGAGAAGCTGCACCACTGAAGTTAACAGTAACAGATGTTTTGTACAAGGTGTGGGAAAAAATTATTGGTGCCCAATATTGCAGATGCAGCGGGCTGAATCTTAAGATAACTGATAAGCATGATGCAAGAAATTAATTTTGCTTTTAAATTAATGATTAGTTCAGTAGAGTAGTCCCCATTCAATCAATTGTTGAAGAGTCAACACATAGGTAAATTCAAAACTAAAAGAGGATTTAAGCCATTGTTTTATGTGGTTTTAATTCTATAGGCAGTTTAATACTACAGGCTGAGTCTCCCTTATGATATATATGTTTCATATATATCGTATACACATAGCCAGATAATTTTTACCTAATATTTTTAATACAACGTTTGTGTACAGAAAGCTTGGGTCCAGAAGTGTCTTGGAGTTCAGATTTTTTTCAGATTTTGGAATATTTGCATCTACATAATGAGATATCCTGGAAATGGGAGCCAAATCTAAGCATGATATTCACTTATGTTTCATCTATACCTTATACACCAGGTAATTTTTACCTAATATTTTTAATACAAAGTTTATGTACACAGAACTATCAGAAAGCAAAGATGTCACTATCTCAGCCATCCATGTGGACAATTTTGGATTTTGGAGTATTTCACAATTCCTGATAAAGGATACTTAACCAGTATTTTAATCTTAACTTTTTTATGTTTTAAAGCTATGTGTGGCTTTACTGTCATATTTCTTTTTATTCTGAAAGCTGCCTCAAGTCTCCCTTTTGGGGGAAAGGTGGGATGGAAATAAAATGATTGATTGATGTTAGAAACAGTTCTTTCAAATGCACAGTTGCTTAGCAGAGTATATTTCTTTGAATGAAAAAGTGTCATAGACAGATGTTTCTTTTCAATTGCTGAGGGAGTTTTGTTGCAAGAACAACCATCAAAGTCATAAACATTTGGCACAAAATTTTGGGAAAGTACCCTTGGTTTGTTATACACACATTTTAAAGATTTTAGCAACCAGCAGAGCTAATTTTCTCTACATCTGAGGACCTCTGCAGTTGGATTCAGCAGAGCACTGTCAGCCATATGCACAGGTGTCTTGTAGGTACAGCTGCTGGGCTTTCTTGAAGGAAAATTCACAGGGAAAATATAGAAGACACCAAGCGATGCCCACAGCCACACAAATCCCCTTCTGGTTGCCTCCAAAGTGTTCCTTGTGCCAGATGTTTCCATCACAGGCACTTCACTCTGCTTCCCATGTGACGAAGTGTTTTCCAAGCCAAGGGAAGAACACAGAGTGAAAAGGCATGAGCAAACATATCAAACACATCCTTCTAGGACTTTCTATTTTCTTTTAATTTTTTTAAACTCCATTTCCCTCAAATCTTTAGATTTGCATCTATCTTAACAAGCTTTCCCCCCACCTCCACCCTCTTGGTATCTGATCTTGCTTTCCTCCATCTTCACCTTCATTCATGGTAGCATCCACGATGTGGCCACCACAGGCAGTGGAATATAAGGAGTGATGAATTAAAAAGTGTAAGGGGGTGCTTTGATTGTGTCTTCCTGCATGGCAGGGGGGTTGGACTGGATTGGATGTCCCTTGGGGTCTCTTCCAATTCTATGTTTTTATTATTGCACCACTCCCCTCTTCTGGGAAGGTCTCTGCTTCTACCTTCCCTCCCATCTTCTCTGTGCTGCTACTTACCCCATCTATTTTATCCCCCTCCCTTGCTTCCCTCCATGCCACTGCCATGCCTTCATCCCTTGTACATGACACTCTGTTGGGCACTTCTTGCCCTTCTTTCCCTCCTTGCCTCACCTTGTGCCAACACACTAGTCTCCCTTGCACCTTGCCCCATCTTATGCCAGTGGTGGTACCAGGGGCTGTGGGAGTGCGATCCACCCCAAGTGACACTCCAGAAGAGGGGTGACATTTGGTTGAGTCCTCCTTCTGCTCTGCCTCTCTCAACTTCACAATAGCAATGGAAGCCTCCTCATAAGGAGACCTCTGCCACCACAGCAAAAGAGAGGGCCATGTGCACCTTTTGGTTACCTCCAGGGCAACTGGGGGGGGGGGGTTGCAGACTGTCAGAAATAGTGCAAATTGAGTCCACTTTTAGAGTTAGGGTTAGTGCTAGGGAATCATGGGAATTGTTTTTTTTTTCCTGAGACATTGAGCCTTCTCTGTCAGAGAGCTCTGATGCCACAATGAAATACAGTTCCCATTATTCCCTAAGCCTAATCCTAACCCTAAAAGTGGACTCAGTTTGCACTATTTCTGGCAGTCTGCAACCCCCCTAGGGATGTGGATGCCACTGCTTTGTGTAGTCCCATTTCTTTCTCACACATTGCCTACTTGGGAGGGGAAAAATCCTGCTCTGGCCCCCCTCCCCTCTTTCTTTTTCTTGACTTTGATCAGACAGAGGGGGGGGGGGAGGGGGAACAAGCAAAAACATGGAGTGAATGTGTTTATAGAAGGAAGCAGAGGTTTTGCTTCCCAAGCAGGAAGAGGAAAGGCTAGTGGGCTCATAAGGTTTACACTCACTTTTCCTAAAGGGGAGAGTACCATGAAAACTTGGAAATTTACTTTTTAAAAGGTTATTCATTACCATTTCTGATTATAGTAATCCATTGTCACAATTTATCACATTTGTGTTGTGTTGATTTTACATTTGTGCTCATTGAGTTGTTCTTTACTTTTCGGCTAAGGGCAGATTTATTATGGTTGATGAGAATATTTTGAAAAGTTTATCTCAGAATGCCTCAAAAATGGCCTTTGCTGGTAACTTCAGAAATAATTAGAAAATGTTGCTTGTTACATTAATGAAGTAACTTTGTTTGCATTTGTGTTATGTTTGAAATGTAATTTAATTTTATCGTAGGCTAGTGTGTTACAGGTTTAACTACAATATCTATAACTCATTATTTCTAGGCTCATTACTCATCATGGTTTCCTGCTGTCAGACATTCTCATGTTTAGGAATTATTGAGATGGATTTGGGGGTTTTTAAAGAAAAATACAAGAGGACTTGAAAATTGTAGAGGGTTCCTGTACCTTTCATGCTTGTATAGTATAAGGGTTTTCAACAAGCCATGCAACCAGATAACATGCAGTACCTGCTAAAATTCCCTCTTCTACACAACCATTAAAGGTACAGGAGCCCTTGCCAGTTTTCAGTCTGACAACGAGGAGTTTAGGTGTGTAGAATAACTTTGGCCAAGTACAGACATTCTAGACATGCTGCACCAAAGGGGTGCAAAAGAGCCACCGCCATGACACTAAGGGCGGCTTTTTGCAGCCCCAAAAAAGGAGCGGCATTTGCCAGCTCTTTTTGGAGTGGCAAAAAGCTGGATCAGGGCCGCGGCATGTGGTTGCCGCTTTGTTAAGTATAAGCTGATACATGGTTCAAACCACAGATTCTACATATGCCACAATCTCCCTACATGTGTTAAGTACATTTGTTGGAAATTTAAAAGAAAAAGATATTCAAAAACAAAACACAGAATGGCTTGCTAAGAACCAGTTCCTTACCATCTCCAGCTAGGGGATGATTTGAGTTATACTCCAACATACTTTGTAGAGCTGGAGTAATCTGCCACATTGGCTCGCTAAAATGAAACATCACCTCTGTGAAAATTCATTTTCCTCTGTCTCCCTCTGAATAGCAGCACCTCACTAATGACTTTTAAAGTCTACTTTTTCGCAGAAGGAATGTCTTTCCTTTGTTGATCTTCCATCTTTAAATATTGGAAAGACTGTCAAATAGATGATGGAGCAAATGTATTTTCTGTCACTCCAGAGCACTTCAGTGGGACTGATGGGTATTCTAGGCCAGAATCCTGTTGCTGACAAATGCAACAATAACCTATAGTCACGCCTGTGTATTAACATTGTGAAATGAGGTATCTTTCATCCTCTTGGCCAGTGATTCCCAAACTTTGGTCCTCCAGGTGTTTTGGACTTCAACTCCCAGAAAACCCAACCAGCTTGGCTGAGAATCAGGAATTATGGGAGCTGAAGTCCAAAACATCTGGAGGGCTAAAGTTTAGGAACCACTGCTCTTGGCCATCAGTTGGCTGTAGGAGCTCAAGCAAGTGTGTTCCAGTTGCTATGCTTTTCCTGGGATGGCAGGGAAGGAGATACTTTATGCTGGGATGGAGGCTGCTCTTTCTTCCTTGGATGCACAAGGGCAGTCAGAAAGTTCCCGGGTACATCACCATCACCAATTAGCAACCAAGGGGACACAGCTTCACCTTCAAGCCTCAGCTGATGCTGTACACCAGGGGTAGGCAACCTTTCCCCTTTAAGGACCAAGGGACTTCAGTTCCCAGAATCCCAGGAGCTATTGGCCAACATGGGACTATTGGCCAACATGGCTGAGGCTTCTGGGAGCTGAAGTCCCTCAACCCTTAAAGGGGAAAGGTTGCCTACCCCTGCTGTACACCAAAAAAGAAAGTGAAAAATAGGGAGCATCTTTCACTTGGCAGATGCTACATAGAGTTGTCTGTCTAGTAATGGATGTCCTCAATTGGCAGATGGTTGGGGTCTCCTCCAGGGGCCTTCTACTCATAGATATCTCACACAGCATGGTCAATATCATGGATCTAGGAAGCTGAACTTCAATAAGATCTGGATGCAGGGAGAGGGGTTGAGAACCATTAGTTTAGATTACCATTGTGGTACCTCCTATGTTTCTAGAGTTAAGTAATCCCAGGATATTTTTTCCCCCAAAGATTACATGCCCATGGATCAGTAGTAAATTGCCTGTTTCGCATGAGTAACGTTTATCTGAGTTTTGTAACATCTCTATTTTAATAGTTCTCAGTTATCAAGCCTGAGAAAGATTTGTCCTTGTGATTTTGAAGAGTTGGACTGTAGAGGAGACCTGCACAACTTGGAAGTAGTAAGGGGCTAAGCTTCTACAAGCCACTTTAATTATTTATTGATTAATTAATAATTATTAATAATGAATATAATTAATATTAATTCCATCCTCCTTTTCCTCTGCCCAGCCCTCTCCTCAGGACAAAGCCGAGTGGTGGAGGAGCCTTGCCCATCCTTCTCCTTCTCCATCTGGCCTTCTCCTCAGGCCAAGCAACAGAGGAGCCATGTGGGGCAAGCGTTTGCCCCTTTTCCTCCTCCACTGCCCTCAGGACAAAGTTGGGCAGAGGGGGTGCCTTACAGCAGGGGTAGGCAACCTTTCCCCTTTAAGGGCCGAGGGACTTCAGCTCCCAGAATCCCAGGAGCTATTGGCCAACATGGGACTATTGTCCAACATGGCTGAGGCTTCTGGGAGCTGAAGTCCCTCGACCCTTAAGGGGGAAAGGTTGCCTACCCCTACCTTACAGGGTAAGCATTTGCCTGTCCTCCTCCTACACCTGACCTTCTCCTTGGGAGAAAGCCAGATGGTGGAGGCTTTCAGGGTGAGTGTTTCCCATCCTTCTCCTCCTCTGCCTGGCCTTCTCCTTGGGAGAAAACCAGGCAGTAGAGGAGCTTTGAGGGGTGAGTGTTTGCCCATCCTCCTCCACCCGGCCTTTTCCTCAGAAGAAAGCTAAGCAGCCGAGGAGCTTTGTAGGGCAAACATCCTTCCTCCTCCTCCACATGGCCCACTTCTCAGGAGAAGGCTGAGCAGCAGAGGAGCCTTGAAGTTGTTCCACATCTTTGAGGGCTGCCCAAAATCCTCTGGTGGGCCACATGTAGCCCCGGGCCGTATGTTGTGCAGGCCTGCCATAGTGCTAATTTAGGTTGTTGGATACCGTCACATTGTTTCTGACTTATGGTGAGCCTAAGGTGACTCTATCATGGGATTTTCTAAGTAAATATTTTTCAGAGTGGATTTGCCAGTCCCTTCCTCTGGAGCTGAGACAATGTGGCTTGCCTAAGGTTACCCAGTGGCTTCCTATGGCTGAGCAAAGATTTGAAGCTTGGTGTCCAGTGTCCTAGTCAAACGCTGAAACCACTATACCATACTGGCTCTATACAGTGGTGTCACTAGGGCTGGTATCACCCAGTGCAGTAACTCATGGTGTCAACCCCCCAATCGACCTTTTCCTATACCACACCATAGAGAATCCTTAGTAATGATTTTTGTACTAATGTTACTCATAAACCATAATCCCCATAGATCACTGAATGTAATGGTAATAGTTGTGACATAAACAACTAGCAAAATTAAGAGTTATACCTTTAAATTACAATATCATATACACTGCCTAAATGTATTTACATATATAGTTTTTTTGTGGGTTTTTTCGGGCTGTGTGGCCATGTTCTGAAAGAGTTTCTTTCTGACGTTTCGCCAGCATCTGTGGCTAGCATCTTCAGAGAAAACTGAAATGGAAAAGCCTGGTTGTATATATACTGTGAGACCCTGGGTACATATACATTTACATATACATAGTTTCATGTGGTTAAAGTGAAAAATTGGTAAAATGTGATGTTTTTAAAGAAAAAATTAAAAGAATATTTCTTTTTTAAAAATTTAATTGCTTTTTTTTTTAAATGAAACTTTAAATTTTTTAAATTAAAATCTAAAAGAAACCTTGGGCCTCTCCCTTCTCCTCCGACTGAGCCTCATCCTATTCACACCATCTCTTCAGTGTTTTAAAGGGTCACAGGCAAATGCCACAGCCAGTTTCTGCCCAAAAGCAGATGTTTGAGGAGCAGTGGTGTCAACTCCCATTGGGGTGTCCCCCGGTGCAATCTGCACTCTCTGCACCCCTCTACTGATGTCACTACCGGTAGCTCTATGACTATTGCTCTAATTTCGGGCATCCTCATATGTTCATCTGATATGAAGAGAAGAAAAAAGTTACCAGCTGTGAGAAACTGAAAGACCTCCAACATTCCCGGAAAGACACATTTCCCTGATCCCATTTCTCAATGGCCAGATGGGAGGAGACTCAAACCACTGAGGGATAAGAAGGAAAATAGGATGGTTAGCGTCATTTTTTTTTCCTTATCTCCCTTTGCAAGGAGTGGAGGTTAGCTCTTTTATGGTAAAGCACCCTTGATTTTGGTTTTGCTTTTAACTGGTGAATTGAAAACTCGGATACTTTGAAAAGTGAGGATAAAATTAGTTCAGCTGTCACTTCTTCCTGTTGCCGTTAAAGCACAAGAATGCATCTGTTCCTGCCTCCCCTTCAAGAGGTAGAGGGACTGGATTTGGCCATCCACTTTGTCCAAGGGGAATGAATACTGATCTTCGGCCAGGGACAACCCTGTCACTTTAAAAACTTCCAGGCAGAACTAGAGGGGGAAACCCTGCCTCTCTCTCTCTCCCTCTCGCTGTACAGTGCCACTGTGATAGCCAGAACTGAAACTAGTGAAGGAAGAACAAAGAAGGAGATGCCCACAGCAGGACTGGGGACACGGCTTTAGACAAGACGGAGAGGCGGGCAGAATCACAGGTAGCAGGTAATGGATGGTCCAGAAGACAGGCATCAGTGTAGAGGTAGATTTGGGTCTGGTGGTGAGGAGGCATGAGAGAGAGCATGTGTGTGCCTCCAGGTGACCTGTCAATTTATGGTGACCCCATGCATTTCAGACATGGTTTTGCCAGTTCCTTCCTCTGAAATGTAGCCTACAGCACCTTGGCAGTCCCTAATCCAAGTAGTAGTACTTGGATCTACATCCAAACCTGGATGTAATACTAGTACAGTCAGTCCTCCATATCCACGGATTTTTTAAATCCAGAGATTCAAGCGTCCACTGATTGAAAATATTTTAAAATATATAAATTCCAAAAAGTAACCCTTGATTTTGTCATTTTACATAAGGGATACCATTTCATTATGCCATTGCATTTAATGGGACTTGAGTATCCACAAATTTTGGTATCCATAGGGGTTCCTGGAACCAAACCCCAGCAGAGACCAAGTGCCCATTGTACTAGTACTGAATCGCAGTCCTCCATTCAGTACTAACTTGCTGAGTGTAGATGGGATCTGGCACTTTTATTTAGGCTCCAGAAGCTGTGTTACCCTTTTGAAAATTTACTTATGCTCTTCCAAATATAGCCTTTGACAAGTCAGGTAGGTCCGTTTTCAGAAGAGGAGGTGGAAGCACAGAGCCATTCAGAGTCTACAAGAGGATTAATACCATCTTGTAGACTAGAGTGTGGTGCCAGTGACCATCTCCACCTAATTCTGTGTGCTCCCATCCAGGGTCTGGTGAACTTAAGGTACTGTAGCTAAATAAAAGAGGGACTTTTTCTAGTTGTGTACACCACAATGCACTGTAAAAATAATAAGATTAAGAATAATCATCAGCATTTGGAAGAAGCAGTTTAATTTAGAAGTGAACACACTCTGTTAAAAGTAGCCTCTCTCAAGGAAATCTCTTAAACAGACAGCAATATACACTTATTTCTCAGGCAAAGGGCTCTTTGGATCAATCAAATATTTACTGTTTAAATTTTAACAAATATAAGACTGTATGTGAATAAATGTATGTGTCACTTTGTGATGTGCGTTGTGAATTAACTCCAGCTTTTGTTGTTGTTGTTGTTGTTGTTGTGTGCCATCAAGTCATTTCCAAATTATGGCAACCATAAGGCGAACCTATCATGGGGTTATCTTGCCAAGACTGGTTCAGAGAGGTTTTTGCCTTTGTCTTGAGCGTGTGAACTCTAGCTATATGTAGATGTAAAATTATATACTGTATACACATTAACGCTATCTCCTGACCATGGTTTTCAGCAAATTAAATTCTTAAATTAATCAGTTTGTTGTTAACCACCCTCAAATTGATCTTGTCT
>CM034710.1:30479047-30492704 GCA_020142125.1 Phrynosoma platyrhinos
CCTGGCTGCAGTCCCCATTTCTATCAATGTTTGATCCCAGGTATGGGATTGCTTTTATTATTTCTATTTGGAGGTCTTTAAGCAGAGGCTGGATGGCCATCTGTCGGGGATGCTTTGGTTTTGAGTTCCTGCATGGCAAGGGATTGGACTGGATGGCCCTTGTCATCTCTTCCAACTCTATGATTCCATGATTCTATGATTTCTTCATTGTCTAGGTTGAACTAGTGAAGGTGCTTGGTGGTCATTATTTTTGTTTTCTTTATGTTCAACAGTAAGCCTGCCTTTGCACTTTCTTCTTCGACCTTCCTTAGTAGTTGTTCCAGGTCTGTGAGGTTTTCTGCTAGTACTTTGGTGTCATCTGTATATCTTAGATTGTTGCTATTCCTTCCTCCTATTTTCACTCCTCCTTCTTCTGTGTCCAAGCCTGCTTTTCTTACAATATGTTCAGCATACAAGTTGAACAGATAGAGTGAAAGAATACAGCCTTGTCTGACTTCTTTGCCAATTGGGGACTATTCTGTTTCTCTGTGTTCTGTCCCGACAGTAGCCTCTTGTCCTGAGTTCAGATTCCTCATCAGGACTATCAGATGTGTTGTCACTCCCATGTCGTTAAGGGTATTCCATAGCCTTTCATGATCTATGTAGTCAAAGGCTTTGCTATAGTCTATAAAGTGCATGCTGATTTTCTTTTGGAATTCCTTGGTGCACTCCATTAGCCATCGTATGTTTGCAATGTGGTCCCTAGTGCCTCTTCCTTTCCTGAACCCCATTTGGACCTCTGAGATTTCTCTCTCAATGTATGGTTGAAGTCTATGTTGCAGAATTCTGACATAACAGACAGAAATAGCTATGGATTTTCTAGGTGCAAGAGGACTTTTTATGCCAAGTAAAACTGGAGAAAGACATGGACAAGAGAGAAACAGGAGAGGAAAGATAGCAGCCTGGCTTGGCCAGCCATAGTAGTTCAGTGTGGCTTATTTTAGCTGCACATTCACCGCTCCCCCCCCCCAGTCCCCAGCTTTTTATGATGGCACATCCAGACTGATTGAAAAGTCTCAGATTTTGTTCCTTGTTTTCTGATTTTATACTGAAGCTTCATTTGCACTACAGAAATAATGCAGTTTGACATCACTTTAACTGCCATGGCTGCATCCTATGGAATTCTAGGATTTGTTGTTTGTGACACTAGAGATCTCTGACAAAGAAGGCTAAATAACTCACAAAACTACAAATATGGATCTCCAAAATTAAATGAGAAAGAACAGAAACAAAATCTGGGACGTTCTGATCTTTTTAAATTAGTCTGAATGGGCTCTAATTGAAGTTTTAACCTGTGCAAACATTTTGCCTGCCTTTCAAACAGTTGCACCAAATCCAATTAATATATATTTGAAGTCATCAATACCATTTCCCAGATGCCCCCCCCCCGGCTTTTAGATGAAGGCACTACATAGCCATTGCTCTTTAAATCTCCTTTAGCTTGACACTAATAGGGTATAAATGCCTGAAACAGACATGCCAGGTTTTCAAGACAGCAATAAGGAACAGTCAAAGTTCATGACTTGCAGGATTGACAGTCAAGAAGCAGCTATTCACAAGTCTGTGTTCTACTTAAATACCAAATGAAAGTCAGTATCAATAACTTAATTGTGCATTTTTCTGTAAAATTAACATATTGCCCACATTCATAAATTGTATGATGGACAACTTTCTCACTTTCTAAAGGGCCAACATTACAAAATATGGGATTTTTTATTATTTTTTATTTTTGGCGTTTTGTTCAATCTGTATAACTGAATAGGGGACATCCCTTATAATAGGAGACATCTGCCACTCGAACAACAGACAAGCTTTCTCTAAGGAGTAGCCTTTACAATAAAAGACAATCAAATATTGGCAACCTCAGATGTAGATCCAAGTTGACCACTGTCATAGGGCCAGGGGCCACTTTTCTGCCCCTAAAAAATTCAGGGGCTATGTGGGTGTCAAAAATACAAAGCCAACCAACCCAAGCACCCCAAAACCACTGATGGGTGATCTAATTCTGGATTGTTATTATTTTTGTTATTCCATGCTCTCCAGCATTTCACAGATAAAAATCAGGACCCATATAGCTAAGCCACATCACAGTGTGGTTAAGATGGCTAACATTATTAATTAGGAAGAATACACGCCAGGAGTCGCTCCAGCAGTTTGCTTTTGCCTGAGTCTACTGGGAAGGGCAAGATTCCACCTCCTACTCTGCTCACCTTGCTGAGCTGAATGCAAATTGCTTTTACAATTTGAACTCAGTTTGCAGCACTTGAAGTAAGCTAAGCAAAAAAGGGGCAAGTGGGATGAGGAGAAAGAAACGGAGACATTTTAAAACCAGCTGAAATAGTATGATAGCAGGGGATTAATTGGAACTCTCCCTGCCAAATCAGGACAGTTGAGAGTATGGTAAAAAATAATAATGTTAAAACAGTGTAGGAGGCTCTGCAAACATTTAAAAGGTGAACCACTGCTCCTGGAGACTTTCAGGAGAAGCAATTCACTTTTTACAAATACGGCCAGAAAAACAGCCAATCTGGGAAATCTGGAAGGTTCAAGGGCCACAATGACATGAGGCCCCAGGACTGCACTTTCCCTATCCCTGTTGCAAATAAACCTAAAGTGACTCTTTTTTTTTTAAATGCTAACTCAACAACTGGGAGGCTTCCATGTTTAAATTCTTTGTCCTGCTCACTTTTTAAAGTGGCTACTACACACATGAGCACCAATACAACATCCCCTCAGTGTAGCATAAATATCCATATGGAGAGGTAATGTTGCACCAGCACTATGCCACCAGCACACATAACAGTAACGTTGTAAAACACGTCAGTGACTAATGTCCATTGTGCAATGAGCAACTACAGCATGCAACATTACTGTATATTCAACACTGCTTCCATCACTATCAGCAAAATATGGTACCTGTTGTGGTATGGCAAAGAATACACCCTGCATACACAGTGTGACTTGTGCATGTGTATTTCATAAGTAAAATGAAAGCCACAGAGTGTAGGACATTTGGCCCAAATCAGGTGCTACTTGCTTTTTAAGAATTCTGCTCCCTCCGGTTAAATTTTCCTTCAGTTGCAAAATTTCTAGCTTGGTAGAGTGAGGTGTTGAAATGGTTCACCTCTATAACTTTTGTATTTGCTCTGTTTGCATTCCCTTGGTCACTTTGCCTGCCTCTTTTCTTTGATTGTCTAAACTGTAATTCTAAAATCTCAAGTTTTACGTTACTGTAATGTTAGAAATTCAGGGACTGAAAGACTGAGGGTATGTGACTGGATTCTTATTTGGGGAGGGCAATTATCTCATTTGCTTACTTTATAGCTACATCCCTGGCTGCAACAAGGGATAATCTATTATTTAATAGAACAATTTTGAATATGGCAATATGAAATGTTGTTGTTGTTGGTCAGTATTCTATGTCAGTTATTTAATTTAGTATACAGTGGCCCTTCGTATCCTCTGGGATTTGATTTCAAGACCCCTCATGGATACCAAAATCTGTGGATACTCAAGTCCAGTTAGAGACAATGGCTTAGTGAAATGGTGTCCCTTACATAAAATGGCAAAATCAAGGTTTGCTTTTGGAATTTATATTATTTTTGAATATTTTCAAGCTGTAATGGTTGAATCCGTGGATAAAAAATCCGTTGATGCAGAGGGCCAACTCTATTAGGTAATCTCTCTTGGCCTGACACCTCCTTTCCCCCCAAAAAAACTGATGGAAATGTCATTCATCTGTGCTCCAATTGCCACCAGAATAGATCGTCTTCTCCTACCATAGCTGATGCCCAGTAAAGTAGGTTGGAGGGAAATTATGATCATGTCCCAGTCATGACTAAGTAGCGCTCACAAACAGTTACAGATTTATTGCCGCAGTTGTCTAACATACTTATCTAATTAGCTGATATAGAAAACTGTTTATTATTGTCATTGTTGTTGTTTTAAGTGCTTCCGTTTAATCTGTCAAAACATTTACCCTCATGGACTGAAAACAGAATCAGACAACTAGGTAACTGTAGCCAAACTCTTAGCATATGGCACCAAAACCCTAATCTTTCCAGAAATATATTTATCCCGACTATTTTTAACATTTCCAATAACAAATGTTTCTCCCCTGGGACTATATTTCCCCATCCAATTGTTTTTACATTGAGAGAGCTTTCTCCCTGCCCCCATTTCACAAACTGGTCCACAGCAGACCTAATATACCTTCTATTTGCTTGACTCATGGCCAGAGTTAACAATTGTCTCCATTTATTTATTTATTTCGATCTAAAGATATTCCACCTATTGTGAAATTTTCAAACAGCTCCATGTACTGGAGATATTGGATTGTGTCCAAACTTAGTCATGCTTAGAGAAGACATACCGAAATCAATAGGTTAGTTTTATGACTATAATAAAATAATAATAATAATAATAATAAATAAATTTTATTTATATCCCACCCCTCTGCGTGGCAATCGAGGTGGCGTACATCAATTAAAAAGAACAGTTAAAACCTCAACCCCTGCCCCAACCCTCTCCCCCATAAAACAGAATTAAACTAGCATAGAATTAAAACAACAGCATAATTAAAACAGTAAACTATATTGGGTGAACATGTCATGGCGGCCAAAGGATGAGCAAAGGATCATCATCAATTAATCAGGGAGATTTTCCAGGAAGGCCTGCCGGAAAAGATCCGTCTTTACTGCCTTTTTGAAGGCAGTCAGAGTAGTAATATGACGGATCTCGTCCGGCAGGCCATTCCAGAGTCTGGGAGCAGTCGCGGAGAAGGTCCTCTGGGAGGTCTGCGAAAGCCTAGTCTTCATGGGCTGCAGTAGGTTCTTCCCAGAGGACCGGAGTCCATGGGGGGGGGTCATACGGGGAGAGGCAGTCCCGAAGATAAGAAATCTTAAGTCTTATAGATTTCAGTGGACCTGTTCCAAGTATGATCAGCCCATCTCATTGGTGCTGTTGTTGTTTCAACTGATTTACTTATAGATTGAGAAGGAATTACAGGCTTCCTCTGCCTTTTGAAGCTCCACTTTCCAACAACTCAAGTCTTTCAATACAAGACAAGTTCCATCCACTTGACAAATTGAGTCCACTTTAAGGGTTAGGGTTAGGGTTAGGGAATCATGGGAACTGTATTTTATTGTGGCACCAGAGCTCTCTGACAGAGAAGGCTCAATGTCTCAGAAAAAAAATTCCCATGATTCCCTAGCACTAACCCTAACCCTTAAAGTGGACTCAATTTACACTATTTCTGGCAATCTGCAAAGGCCCTTACACTCTTTTGTAAGTTCTTCTTGCCTATGATGATTACTTCGGAGTGCTAACACACATTTTTATATATATAGTTTGTGTAAATTTAGCATTCAAAAGTGATATATAGTGTGTTATTTAAGTTTTCAATGGCCCAAATGCATTTGCAAGATTTAAAAAAAAAAACTGGGTCCACTTTGCAACCAATTCTACTTTCTGACAGTCCTTACAACACAAGACAACACAGCCCAGGCTCCAGAATTTCACCCAGACAGCACTGGCCATATTGGCTGGAAGGTTCTGGGAACTGTAGTCTAAAAAGGTAGCCTTTCTGAGCTTTGCATTTTCATCACCAGCTCTCAAGAGAGTTTCCAGCTCTCAGATGATGAATTTACTGTTTCTTTTCTACTTTGGAAAAAAATCATGAAGAGCATGTAGCTGGATTCAAGAAGGTGATCCGCACTGCTCATTCTCTGTTCAAAATCTTGTTAGTGGCTTACACTGGTGCAACCTCCCATTAAGCAACCATATGCCCTTTTTCAGGCATTGCAAAAAAAAGGTATTCAGCATTTCCTTGTGCAATAACATCCCACTGACACATGTATTCACAACCCCAGATCAAAGTGTTGAGAATTAGCAAATTTTGCATGATGAAATGCTAGTTAGTATTTTTGCCCGCTTCCTGCTTGTTTTGCTTTACCACATCCACTCTCTCTACCTGTTATCACTCTAACCTGTAGTCATGTTTCTCTTCTTTCTCTCACTCCTTCATTAGAAATCATATTTGACTATGCACAAGTGATTTGTAAGCAAAGTTACTTTTATATGTTTTGCAAAGATGATTATTTTATATATTTGCTTATTTATTTTATTTCTATGCCACCTTTTTCCCAAAAAGGGACCCAAGGTGGCTCATAATAGAGAAACATATTAAAACAATTTTTAAAAGACAATTAAAATAACCTACTTAAAACATTAGAAAGTTAAAATTTATAAGTTAAACACATAAACTAAAACAACCTCCCCAGTAAAACCAGGCTTTCATGATTTTACATTTAAGATTAAGCTTATGTATTTATCTGATAGACCCCATGGGGGGGTGTTGTAGGACTGGTTGTTGTTCAGTTCCTGCCTTGCCAATTGATTATTCTCTCAGTAGAGATCCATTACTATCTCTTACATTTCCCAAGATGAAAGAAAGCACTAGAACTACCACGCAACAGCAGAAGAGGCTGCACTGTCATAGATTTCCACTCCGTCAGGTTAAACAGAATCTTGGCTGGTATCTGCTGATTTCCAACCCTAATAAGGGAAAGTGGAATCATTTTATTTACATGTGGTGTCAGGAAGCCTTGGTTTTATTTTGGTTACCTCAAAATATAATTCCTTGCTCTCAGTGGCCACATGACAGCTTCATTTCTACCGAAAGGTCTGCTTTAGACTATGAGAATGAATACCAAAAATTGAAAGTTACTCTGAGCATATACACATCTTATTCTTCTTCTTTCCTATTAGGATGGTTGTAACCTGTCATGATGTCTCCCTTTGCAGGCAGAAAGTCTTAAAGCCCAGCTCAAAGCCAGCAGCCTTTTCAAGCAGAAGCCCTTACATATGGAGTGGTAGAGGCTTACTGTAAATGCTTTGAGGATATCTTTATATAGTTTCATTTTTGATCTATAATCAGAATACGTTTAAGTCCTGGGTAGCACTGTTCACTGTTTTAAAGAAACGCATGTGGACTATTACAGCCTGCTAAAGGGACTAGACAGCTTGTATGACTGCAAGGTTTGCATATAGCCTTCTCTGAGTTTTGGACCTTGTTGCTTTTTTATTCCTTTTGGAGAGATGACAGCAATGGTAAAGGAGCTTATCGCATTGTTAAATAAAGCAACTTACCTGATCCGGCTTAAAATTTAAATGGGGTGGCATCCTGATATTATCACAAGGATTTAGACGCCGAATTTGCCGCCTGAATGTAGCCAGGGCCCATCATCGCTCCCAGGACCACTCAGTGCAGCTTTTTTCGAAGCCAGGAGTTTTCTGGCTTGAGAAAATGACCGCTGAAGTGGCTCTACGAGCAGAGATGGACCTGGGCTGCATTTGGGAGGCAAATCCAGCAAATAAATCCTTGTGATAATATCAGGATGTCGCCCTATTTAAATTTTAAGCCGGATCAGGTAAGCCATATTATTTAACGATAATAGGTTTGGGTCTGATCTGTACCGCAGAAATAATGCAGTTGACACCACTTTAACTGCCATGGCTCAATGCAATGGAATTCTGGAATTTTTAGTTTTATGAGATATTTCACCTTCTCTGTCAGAGAGTTCAGGTGCCACAACACACTACAGATCCCAGAATCCCATTGCATTGAGCCACAGCAGCTAAAGCAGTGTCAAACTGTGTTATTTCTGCAATGCAGATGAGACCCAAAATCTACCTCTGCTTTCATCTCTCCAAAAGGAATAAAAAACTAACAAGGTCCAAAGTTCACAGTATTAGATCTTAGAGGGCTGTGGGGGACTTTCAGGCTACAACGCAGAGGAAGCAACGTATGCAGCAAGAAATAATGTTCCTGGCTTTGTTCCCTTTGGAATCAATCTGTTCAAGTTACATTCTCCTATGGGGTGGCTGGCGCTGCAGCAAGGCCCCCATAGCTGTTGGAGAGAGGCTGGTGGCCAGGGGCCAAGTGTGGTTTTATCACCTGCTTCCTGTTGCGGATGGGATGGGACCCTCACCATACAGTGAAGGAAAAACAAACAAGATGGAAGCTAAATGGAATCTCTTCACTCCCACCCCCTGCTTCTACCTCTCCTGTTAACCCCTTCTTTCTTCACATGAGTAAGAGGTGTGCTAGCACATAAGCCTGGCAGTGTTGTGTCTCAGCTCAGCTGAGCTATAATGGGGTGGTGGTGATGTTTAAATATGTGTGGACTATGACCTGGTTTTGATCCCCCACTTGGCCATGAAAGCCCACTGGGTGGCCTTGGGCAAGTCACACTCTCTTAGCCCCAGAGGATGGCAATGGCAAACCCCCTCTGAAGAAACTTGCCCCCCCAAAAAAAACCTTGATAGGTAAGTAAGCTTTAAAGGTAAAAGTAAAGGTATTACCCATTGACAAGGTTGTCAAGTTGTGTCCAACCATCAGGGGTGGTGCTCATCTCCATTACTAAACTGAAGAACCAGATTGTCAGAGAGTACTCTGTGATCATGTGGCCAGCATGATTGCAAAGAACACTGTTTACCTTCCCACCAAAGTGGTACCTATTTATCTACTTGCATTTGCATGCTTTCAAACTGCTAGGTTGGCAGAAGCTGGGACTAGTGACAGGAGCTCACCCCATCATGCAGCACCTGGGCCTCGAACTGCCGATCTTGCAGTCAACAGAGCGTCTTAACCACTTGAGCCACTGTGGGTTGCCATAAGTTGGAAATGACTTGAAGACACACAACACAAACTATGCCTCTGGAGACCAGGATTCAAGTCCCTGCTCAGCCATGGGGAAAAAACCCTCTATGGGACATTGTCTCAGAGGAAGACAAAACAACCCCCCCCCCATACAAATCTTGCCTAGAAATCTCTGTGATTGATTCACCTTAGGATTGCCATAGGACAGAAACAACTTGAAGGCACACAACAACAATAAATGTATCTGTAGAAACACACATACACACACACATACATACAAAATTAAATGGTGGAATAAATATCTAGTGGACAGTAGAATAGATTGCCTCAGAGGATGGTGGACTGTCCTCCTTTGGAGGTCTTTAAACAAAAGTTGGATGGATCTTTTTGGAGTGTGTTAGTTGTGTCTTCTTGCATGGCAAGGGGTTAGAGTAGATCAGACTCAGAATCCTTTCCAACTCTATGGCTCTATATTAATCAGAGACAGAGCCCTGTTAGACTGGAATACCAAGACACAAAGGGATCTTTTAGCACCTTTGAGTCTAAGGGCCGATGCAGACTGGTTGCTGCGGCCCCAATCCTCCCTTTTGCCACCCCAAAAAGAGCGGCAAAAAGCCATCCTAAGAGCCGCCGCCGTGGCTCTTCAACACAGCCATTTCAGCACAGCGGCATCAGGATGGCGTTGGAGTGGGGTTGGGGTGACCAGCGTGCGACTGCCCCACCCCAACTCTACCCCCAGGCCAGCCCTTTGGGCCAATCTGCAACGGCCCTTCATGAGAATGTCTTTTGCTATAATGTCTTTTGCTAGTCTCAAAGGTGCTACAAGAGCCCTTTGCATATTGATATGTATTAATTGGTTTCTCTGTATGAAATTATTTTTTAATATCTTTTTGTTATTAAAAAAACAGTAACCAAACATTGACAACACAAAAACAAAACAATGACAATACAAAAATACAAATCTACAAAAAAGGACACTTGCAAACACAAAAAAGGACACAAATATACAAAAGACAAGACCAAAACTTCCTGAGCATTGAGAGGATCTCTTCCCCTGCTGAAAAACGTCTCTGCACAAATAACTATTATAAGAAAAGCTTAATTCAAAAAGAACTTCAAGATTATCCTGTATAGGTACAACAAGACCCAATTTCCTATTTAACAAAGCAAATCTTTTACCAACTCTTTATAGTCATTAATCTCTAAAAAATTAACTAAGGGCTCCCAAATCTTTCTTTGTCTTTCCCAACATTCTCCTCTTAACAATTGTGTGAGTTTGTCTGCACTTATACAATCTACCAGTTTATATAGCCATTCACTTATGGTCGGTAAACTATTACTTTTCCTCTGTATGAAATTATAAGTCTTCTTTGACTCCATTCTCCCAGAATGAGAAGATTTCCATAATGGTGAGGGATTCTGGTAATTTTAGTCCACAAAAGTAACTGTTCTAAGCTCCATATTTCTTTCTCAAACTCCCTCCTTCCATGCTGTAGTGCTCCTGCCCCATTCCCATCAACAGCCCATATCCCTGGCTACAGATAAATCCTCTCTGTGAGTAACTGTCAGGTCTCTTTTTCTTAAGAACAGCACTTCCTTCCATTTTTCCAGCTCCACATAGCACAGCCTGATGGAGGTAGAAGGGGATGTCAGGTTCAATGTCTTCTCTCTTTGAACCTGGTGGCTCATGTTGGTAATAAGAAGGTTTTGATGTTTTTGTTGTTAACTGCCCTCAAGTTGGTCTCAATTCATGGTGACCCTATGGATGCGACATCTCCAAGACCCTGTGTCCTCCACTGCTCTGCTTAATTTCTGCAACCCCTTAATACCCATTGTGACCTCCTTCATAGAGTCCATCCATCTGGCATGTGGTCTTCCTCTTTTCCTACTTCCCTCCACCTTTCCCAACATTATTGTTTTTTCCAAAGAGTCCTCTCTTCTTATGATGTGTCCAAAGTACAACAGTCTCAGTTTGGTCATCTTGGCTTCCAGGGAGGTTTCTTGCTTGATCTGCTCTAGGACTCATTTCTTTGTCCTTTTGGCTGTCCATGGGATCCTCAGCACTCTTCTCCAGCACCACATTATCTTAAATGCACTGATGCTTCATTAAGTGCTTGTGCTACTCTTTCCCACTACACAATAATAGTACTGTGATTGTACTTTAACTGTTGTGGTTCCATTCTGTGGAATGCTGGGATTTATAGTTTGGTGAGGCACTAGAGCTCTCTGGTGGAGAATTCTAAATACCTCATGAAACTGCGAATCCCAGGATTCAATAGGACGGAGCCATGACAATAAAAGAGTATTGAATTGCTATAATCATGACCTGTGAAAGAGAAGAGGTGGCCTGGAAGATTAAATAACTATCAGATCTAATGGTGCACACACACACACACACACACACACACACACCCTCTTAAATGTCACCTGGTGCAGTCCGCACCCTCCGCACCCCCTAGAAATGGTTTTATGATATTGAACATCCTTCTTTTGACATCACTACTTCCCCTGCTTCCAAATTGTCATATCACTGCCACTCTGTCCTACTACCTTTAGTCTCAATGCTTTTTGGTACTTTTCTTCTCCTCTGCCAAGAATACAAAGGCCGTCCTCAGCATAAGAACCATAAAAGCTTCTTCAGAGGTGACTCTGAAAATCAGCGCCTCTGCTTTGACCCATCTTGTTTGTAGTTTCCGCCTACTCTTTCCCTTTTCTCAAGTCTTGTATTTTCATCTGCTCTTCTTATCAGACATTCCTTTTTCACAGATGATACATTAAATGCATAGCATGTAGCTGTGAAGGTTTTTGTTGGTTTGATTTATAGAGTTAAATCTCCCCTGCCCCTCAGCTTTTAAAGGTAAATCCCTCCTTTTGTGCAGGGGCTTTTTAAAAAGTGGGGAAAACCTTCATGGTGGGAGTAGACACATATTGTCCAACATTTGACAAATAAGGACAAAGCCCCATGGAGTCAAGGAACATCAGAAAAATGGATAAGATGGCAAACATTATTAAAGAGGAAGAACATGAGCTAGGAGAGGCTACAGCTGTTTGCTTTTGCCTGAGACAATTGGGAAGGATTCTGCTCCCTCCTGATAAGGGGGAAAGTGGTGTGAGAAACTGGGACATTTTTAAAAACCACTGAAAAAGTGGGTCAACAGAGGATTAACTGAGATTGTTCCTGCCAAATTGGATGATAAGTGAACAGTCTCCTTCCTTTTTAGCCTCCATCTAAAGCAGGGACAGGCAACTTTTTTGAGACCTGGGCCGGTCTCCCGTAGCCCAGGTCTCATCTGGGCCAAGGGGGGGGAATGGTGGCATGCGCGCTCATGCGTGCGCGCACACCCTCCTCTGCCACGCGCAACCCCCCTGCATGCGGCCGCCGCCGTAGCGCGTGCGGCCACAGCCGCCACGGCGCATGTCGCGGCCTCCATTTTGGAAGTCCAAATCGCAGCCGCAACGCATTTGTGCATGCGCAAGAGTACTGCGCATGCGCAAACGCGTCACGACCGCCATTTTGACTTCCAAAATGGTGACCGCAGCAAACGCGGCCAAAAACGCACCCCGACGGCAGCAGGCGGTGGGCGGCGGCAGCAGCGACGGCGGCAACCTTCGGCCTGGGCTGGTAAGTCTGGGGCCCGGGCCCTTAACCGGCCCCTGGGCCATAGGTTGCCGGTCCTTGATCTAAAGGGTGTGTGTGGAATTTAGTTTTTAAAACAAGCTAAGGGACAATTTAGCCACAAAATGGTATGCTCAGTTATAAATAAAAAGGAAACCCACTCACAAATAGACGTTATACTTTTAAAAAGACCATCCAGCTTGTTCCCTACTCTCCCTTCTTCCTTCAGGCTCTTTTCTTCTGCTTTCTCTGTTGCTTAGACCCCGAAAAGTTACCCCCCCCAAAAAAAAGGGGGTACTAAGGGGTCCCCACCAACTGTGTCAGCATCTTTAAAGGTTTGGGGAAACTGTTTAGCTCAAAGGATGCTTGTGAGAGGCTGGGTAACCTGAGGATCATTTTCACCTGTGCATACAGGTACTAATTGTGAGAGAACTCCAGGTTTAAACTATAAGGAAGGTTTTCATTTTGAATAAAGTAAGAATGGAACCAAACACTCAATAGCAATTCAAACGGACACACCATTCAAAGCTGACCAAAATAGAGAGGCTAAGGGTTATGGAGGGTGTAAAATTTAGCTGTCCTGAAGAGGAGACATGGAAAACAGAGTATGGGGGGTTGCAGACTGCCAGAAATAGTGCAAATTGAGTCCACTTTTAGGGTTAGGGTTAGTGCTAGGGAATCATGGGAATTTTTTTTTTCTGAGACATTGAGCCTTCTCTGTCAGAGAGCTCTTGCGCCACAATAAAATACAGTTCCCATGATTCCCTAGCCCTAACCCTAAAAGTTGACTCAATTTGCACTATTTCTGGCCTGAAAGAGAAACTGTGAGTGAAGAAAACTCTCTCTGCAAACACAGGGCTAGATCTGGGACTGATATTAGATCCTAGCATTTTTCTTATCTTGCAGTGTAAGAAAAACTCAATGGTCTTCTCATGGAACCAGTAACGGGATTTCAGAACAACTGATGGCTTTAACTTTGGGCTAAAAAAAACAGTGATGGAATTTAGGAAGACCCCAAGGTGGATGCACAAGGAAGTTGGCTGGGAACGTGGCAGGGGATAGGTAAGAGACACCGTCTTACTTGTCATGGTGCAATCAGTCCTCTTTTGCCTCTGTGTGCAAAGGATATGCAGAAAGCCTGGGGGAAGAAGGAGTGATCAGCACACCCATTTAGCCTTTGCCTTGATAATACCTAGGTCCTACACATGTCTTCAGGTTGAGTTAACGCTCCTTTCCCATGGGAAATTTCCCTATGTATCAAAGGTCATTGTGACCTCTTAACACAGGGGTAAGCAACCTTTTTGAGCCGGGGGCCGGATTGCTGTCCCTCAGACAATTGG
>CM034710.1:30498731-30533418 GCA_020142125.1 Phrynosoma platyrhinos
GCTTGAATCTGTGGATAGAGAATCCGTGGATATGGAGGGCCAACTGTATAGACAAATTTGTCAATCTGGAAAATCTGGGGCACCCTGGATTTTACTGTATGTGTAGAAAAGCCCTAAGGGAAGATGAAGCCAGCAAATACAATGTTTTAGGTGTGAACAATTTTTGATGTCTCACTCTCTGCAATGCTAGAAAGTTGAGAACTGAAGGAAAGTTTAATGTTGAGGGAGAATTCTTATTTGGAAGGCAACGCTCTCCAATGTGGTGGTGGGCTGTTCTAAGAAAGTTTGCTGACTAAATTAAATGACAAAATTTGCATCCTCCTGTTTTAAGTACATAAAGCAAAAAGAGTGGCATGAAGCTTGCTTTCATACCAGTGAGGGAACATTACTGCATGTAAGGGCAAGGAGGCGGCACAGGGCAGTTCCTATGGGGCACACACAGTTCCCTTCTCCGTCAGTGGATTTGTAGAGGGAGCTCAGAAGCGACAACCCCCCAGCATCTGCTGCCTGAAGCGGCTGCCTCACATGGCCTAATAGTCGGACCGGCCCCATATGTCATGGATGAGGAAATCTCAGGATCGACAGGTGGGCTGAGCAAAGTCCTCCGAAGCTTGAATTTTGGCTGCCCTCTGAGATTCTTTCTCTCTCCACATAACAAGAACAGAATAAATTGTACAGATATTTGTGGAGAGACCTAATTTGCCTGATGTGCACATGGCACAGAATTCAGGTTATCTTGGAACAATAACATACGTACGTGTCCACAAAAGTGTGTTTGTGTCTCTCTCTGTGTGTGTTTGTTTAAAGAAAAGGTATTTGGCATTCTCACAGCCAATCCTTGGCTTTTCATCAGAGACTGGAACTAATGTGCTTAAAAAAAATCAAGTTTTTAAAAACACATAATGGGTTCCATTTTTGCACAACAATTTTAAAAGTAGTGATCATAAGGATGTTGATACCAATGACATTACCAGTCAATCTGAATAACAGTTAACACTTCATGTTACCTAATTTCATTAATTGAGGTGCTAGCAGCTAGTTTTAACCATTTCTTAATGGGTTTCTTAAATTTAAAAACTTCATTACTATTTAATCATATATGTTAATTCATGTAATTAGCTTACAGTTGTAAACCACTTAGAGACTGCTTAGAGTGGTATGAAGCAGTATATAAATGAAGCTGCTACTGCTATTGCTATGTAATTAATTAATTTTATACTATTCATTAAGCAACTGGCACCAATGAATAATTTTTAAAATTAATAGTAACATAGTGGCCTGAATCCTATTAGTAGCCCCAAGTAAAATAGCATCACTATATCTATTGTTGAATTGTTATGTAAATCCCATTTATTCACTAGGTCTTGCTTTTGTTGGGATTCAAGCCATTAGTATTAACTCTTTTTCTGAGTCTTGCTCAGCATTCAACTTACCCTCTCCTTTCCTAAAGTGTAGAAAGGTGGTTCCCTAACCACATGGTTGCAATGGAGGGATTCTCTGACATTACTGCTTTGTGTTGTTCAGAATGGAGTTCAGGTTTCAGAGAACCTCAGATGAAGCCCCATAAATGATTGTCAAAGAAAGACAAAGCACAAGGTAATGGATGTGTTCCATAGCTTTAGCGCCCTTATTGTTATTGTAGCTGTACCCTAATAGGACTCTCCAAGACTTAGCACTAATTCTTCCTTGCCCTCCTTTGCAATCCAAAAATGATTCATATTGGTTACCTCCACTACCAGAGTCTATTGCCAGCTATAACACTCTTTCAATGCCAAACTGTCCACCAAAAACATTATACAGTGAGCCTTCGATGTCTGCTGAGGCTTAATGGATGCTCAAGTACCATTATATACAATGGCTTAGTTGACGTCCCTTATATAAAAATGGCAAAATGAAGATTTGCTTTTTGGGTATTTTTGTGTGAATGTTTTCTAACTGTGGTTGCAGAATCCATGGATATGGAGAGCAATAAGCTGTACTCTCTGCCATTGGTCCATATGCAGAAGTTGAACACTCTTTTTCAAACCTTTGTTGAGCGCAGTCCATCTCTAACACACCTGATGGCTTAAGGATAGCTTAAGAAATAGGGCGTGTGGTATGATAAAACTATGCCCTCCAACACATCACCATCCCTGCCATCTGAAGGAGGCATATCGCCTTACTGCAATGATAGAGCCAACCCAGTCTAAATGCATTGTAATAATGGTAAGGGGTATACAGCTTTTTTTAAAATTGGGTGTACCTAGTCTACAAACCTATTGCCTGACATCCAGTTGGCTTGTGCCAACTAGAGTAGACTCATACAATTGCTTGAATGGTGAATCAAGCTAAATTCCATTATTTCCATGGGTCTACTCTAGTCTGGACTAACAACCAAATTTTGGCTATAGTGTAGGTTTGCTGGGGGTGGGGTGATGTTCCATGTTTATTAGTAGATTATTGCACTAAAGTCACTCATTAGCTGGTGACCACCCCAGTGTGGACTCACTTCATGTTGCTGGAGAGCAGAGGTGCCTTGATGGAAGTGTGTCATGAAAGGGAGGGGGTAGAGTGGCAGGACTGACCTACAAGGCCCAATTCACCAGCACAGGCCACACTGGAGTGAATGGGAACTGCCCAAGAGCACAGTAGAGGGATTGTGTGCCATACGTTAATTAGTGTCTGCATATTAGGGGGTCCCTGTATCTGTGTGCCCATGCATGAATGCACCAATTGGATTTTCTGCTTCAAGCAACAAAATTGTCTTAACAATGAAACTGACGAAAGAGGTGAAGAAATTATCCGAAAAGATAGAGAACTGTGGGATGCATATCCAGAGCTGGATCCAGATTTAGATACATGCCATTGGGCTGGCAGCATTCCCACCACCACACCTTGAAAATGCTACAGAGGGTCTTGGGACCCTGCTGAATGAGGGGTGTATGATTTATGGCAGGAGGGAAGACCCCAAACTGAGGAGCAGTACTGTCAACCCCCAGAAAAATGCAGATCCTAGATCCACCCTCCCCCATGATTTCAGCAGCTTTAAAGAGAGGCATGTATCATGTGAATGAACCTGTGAGCAGTACACGAGTGCTATTTTATAATCTTTTCCCCTCTCAGTTTTGCTACAAAGTCATTGGGCAAGGGTCCCTGTGCCATCAACAGCTGCACAGGGACCAGATATTTGAGCAAGTGAAACTTTCTCCACCACACAGTCACCACACTGAAGAAAGCTGTACCCCAAACTTTGCTTTTTATGGCAGTTTCAAAGGCTCAGGAGGTCTACATGAATGCATTGGTAACACAACCCACTGGGAACTGCTTGAAGGAAGCCCAAAGATCTTTACCTGGTATAAATGTGAAATACTGTATATAAGCAGGAAAAATGAAGTGCACAAATATAGGATGAGCTACATATGCTCTGAAAGCAGTATATATGAAAAGGATCTAGTTGTGCGTGTCTAAACGTGCTTTGAAATCACCTATTGACTTATGCCGACCCTATGAATTTCATAGGGTTTTCTGAGGCAAGGAATGCTCAAGAATACTTCTGAAATATACCACTACAGCACCTGGTATTTGTTGGCAGTTTCCCATCCAAGTAGTAATGTTTAGCTTCCAAGATCTGACAGTTTCTGGTGCCCTTAGGGTATTCAAGCCATGAGCTGATCAAAGACTAAATATGAATTAACAGTGTCAGGTGGCAATCATCAAAGGCAATGCAACTTTGTGTCCAGATTGAGGGAAGTCATGTTGTTAATTGCTAAGTCGGCCCCGTCTCATGGTGACCCCATGGATGAGACATCTCCAAGATCCCCTGTCCTCCATTGCTCTGCTTAGGTCCTGAAAATTCAGGCCCGTGACCTCCCTGACCGAGTGTATCCATCTGGCATGTGGTTTGTTTCTGCTGCCTTCTGCCTACCCTAGCATTATTGTCTTTTCTAGTGACTCATCCCTTCCCATGATGTAGCCAAAGTACAAAAGCCTCAGTTTCATCATCTTGGCTTCCAGGGAGAGTTTAGGCTTGATCTCATAAAGGACTAATTTGTTTGTCTTTTTGGCTGCCCACAATATCCTCAGGACTCTTCTACATCACCACATCTTAAATGACTTGATTTTCTTTCTCTCGACTCTCTTCACTGTCCAGCTCTCACATCTGTACATTGTGATGGAGACTACACGCCCCTCCATTTTCATGGGGGATCCATTCCGGGACACACATACCCCACAAAAATGGAGGTTTGTAAATATTCAAGTCCCATAGGCTCAAATGGGGCGTCCTCTCATGAGCATGCACCCACAGGGGTACACCCCATTGATTTAAACAGAGGTTGCCCCTCCATGAATATGTAAAACTGCAGACTTGAAATCTGCGAGAACAGAGGAGCAACTGTATAATGGCTTGTATTATTCTGACTTTAATGTTCAGTTGTATATCTTTACACTTTAGGATTTTGTCCAGTTCTTTTCATAATCTTATTTCTTGACTGCAGTCTTTGTTCTGATCAATGTTTGATTCACGGTACAGGAACTCTTTAAATATTTCGATTTCCTCGTTATCTAAGAGGAATATATGCAGGTCTTACATAGTCATTTTTATTTTTTTTTTATGTTCAACAGTAAGCCTGACTTTGCACTTAGTATTTGTTGTAAGTCTATGTTTTCCATTAGTTGTATGGTATCATTCGTATATCTTAGTTTGTTGATGTACCTTCCTTCTATCTTCACTCCTCTTTCTGAGTCTAAACTGCTCTTTGTATGGTATTTTCTGCATACAAGTTGAACAAGTATGGGGGTAATATGCAGCCTTGCCCAACCACTTTGCCAACTGGGAAACACCATTTCTCCATATTCTGTTCTAACAATAGACTCTATCTTAAGTACACATTTCTCACCAGGACTATCAAATGTAGTGCCACTCCCATGTCTTTAAGAGTGTTCCATATCTTTTCATGATCTCTTCATCAAAGGCTTTGCTATAGTCCACAAAGCACATGCTGATTTTTCTGGAATTCCTTGGTGCCCTTCATTAACCATTGTATGTTTGCAATGTGATCCCTACTGCTTCTTCCTTTTCTGAGCCCCACTTACATCTCTGGAAGTTCTCTCTCCATATATGATTGGAGTCTATGCTGAAGAATTTTGAGCATAATTTTGCTTGCATAAGAAATACTATGGTCCTATAGCTGCTGCAGTTTTTTGTCTCCTGAAAGGATAGCATGTGGAAGATGGTGTGAGCTTATTTTCTGCAGCTTGAGATCAGAACACAAACCAATCAAACTTCTTCACACAAAACACTGTTTCAGTGTTTGCCTTGAAAGGTGGTGGTCTCTCTCTTTGGAAGTTTTTTTTTTTTTAAGTTGGATAGTCACCTTCCAGGAGTGTGTTAGTTTTGTATTCCTGAATGTCAGAGGGCTGAACTTGATTGCCCTTGAGGTCTCTTCTAATTAAGAGCACCATCATATTGAGAAGCAAGGCTGGGGAACCTGTGACCCTTCTGATATTGGGACTCTCAACTTCCATCTGCCCCAGCCAGCATGACCAGTGACAATGGTGCCTGCAGTTCAATATATGGAGGAGCACAGGTCTCCCACTCCTGACCTAAGAACACTTTTAGGATCCCTCAAGTTGGTTTCCTACACAATGGTACATTACCTTCCACAATTACCTTCCACCTTGTGGAGAAACTATTTGTGGTCCTAGAAATGGACATTCTGCTAGGTTCAATTGGGCCCTTGGGGTAGGTAAGCCTTTCTTTCTCTGAATATTGCATTTCTTTGCCTGGTTTTGGGCTAGTGTTTATGGAAATATGGAAATAGGCTACCTCCTTTACTATATAGCTAGAATCCAGTTGTCCCATGTCCTATAATGAATGCTTTAAGAAATGTGTGGATCCACCCCACCCCTCTGAGGGCTTTTTAAATATTTGAAAAATGTCAGGATCTTTTCTTCCCTTGGACGTCTTGCCTCTAGGCTAAACATGCTCAGCTTCTCTAGTCTTTCCTTACACAATTTGCCCTTCAGCTCCTTGGTTCAAAGTAGGTAAATTTCAACTGTATCAGACAGTCTTCCTCACATTTAGCATCACAGGACAGGATATGTCAAATAGTAATTTTCCTATCACAACAATTTAGGTATGGTGTCCAAGTTCTGAGGTTTTTCAGAGTATCTTTCAATCATGTGGCAATAAAAAATACTTTTAGTCCATCATTCCATGCAATTGTGAGCAGAGGTACCTGGCATCTAGTTTCCTTACAGTATTTAGAAGCTCTACTCTTTTATCACAGCTGCTGCTCATAATAGACCTGTTCAGGGCAGGGACCCTGAAGCTCTCCAAATGTGGCTGGTCTACCCACAACTCTGAATCAGCTATATTGGATGCAGCTGATGGAAGTCCAGCAAAATCTGGAAGGCTATATGCTCCCTAGCCCTGTCCTAGGATTTCTGCTAAAGCCACCTTACTGGCTGGCACTACCTATTGGATAAATGTGTCCCAAAAGTTAATTGTATGTTGTGTTTGCCCTGTCAGTCAATGTCCTTGAGTACACTGCGTTTGGGGCAGGAGTGAACACTGATCTTCTTGGACAGCAACTCAAACCAGCACAGCTGGTGGGGAAGGATGATGGGAGTTGCATTTCAAAATCTGGAGGGCTGCTCCCTTCCTATCCTAGTTTAGGGAGAAAAATGTGTATTCACTCAGTTCAGCTATTTTATTACTCTAAGGAACCCTTTTTGTCCATATTCAGAATTATGTTTGAATAAATGGCTGTTTTCAGTCCCTCTTTCATCAAGTCACTCCTGCAGTTGAATTTGCCCGTTTTTTTTCATGCTAAAAGTATAAAATTAGGCAAAACTGGCTTTCTGTTCACAGGGAACGGAAATAAAGACCCTACTAAACTAAATGGATGCTCACCACCCACCATGGTTGTGCAAAACTGGATTCACTTGCAGCAAAGAGCTGTTGGTTTATATTAAAACAAAGACCAAAAAAACTCCCACAGCAAACCTTACACCCACCCGCCGCTTGCTCACCAAATGCAGCCATTATTGGAGGATGTAAACTCACCAATATCTTTTTATATGAAAGCACAACAGTTTTATATACATGTCTGAGAGATGTGGAGCACATGCCCTTCAAAACTGAGGGAGGAGTTTCCAGGAAAAAAAGAAACCCCAGCTGCTCTTGTTTCCCCCAATTGCCTTCCCACAATTTTAATTTTCATGTTGTACATTCTAGGATACTGAAAACTCAGCAGAAAAGTAATCTGTAAAATCAGTAAGAAACTGTAGATCCCCCAACCCTATCCAAGATAGTCCTTCATCCTCATCCTAGTACATAGTTTGGAAGCTAGCCACAATTTTGGGAGTATGTCTGTGTAGAAGAATATATTTTTTTTTAAGTGCAAGGAAATCAGGAGTATTTCTTGCCATTGTTCTAAAGCTTCTTAGGATGCAAGGAAGCTTGTATTAGTTTTATGAGACCAGATGTTTGTAATCCTATACCCATTTAGCTGAGAGTGAGCTCCATTGACTTAATTCTGAGTGGACATGGATAAGGTTATATTTGTTGGAGAATAAACCTGTTGAGCAATAGGTCAGTGGGGCTTAATGAAATCTAGGAATTCCGCTTCAAAGGTTAAAATTTTCAAAAGTGAGTCTGCCTGCACACCCAGTGGGTATAGGATTGCAACCTTGTCATCAAAAGCTGCCCCTTACCCCTCCGGTTCTGGTGGTGTGTCAAATAATTTGCAATATGGCATTAGGGTGAGGGTGGATTGTTGAAAGAAAACATGCACGTACGTACACACACACACAAACTCTCAGTTGAGGCAGGGTTAACTCCCTCGCACTATTCCTTAGGTCCTGAAAACTGTGAAAAATAGCCAAAGAATGCAAAATAAAAAAGTGTATTGGGGGTGAGGGGGAGATTTCCCCTCATGAAACTCTGCAGGTTACAAAACCAAGTGTCATTTGTTCTAAAATTTAAAGTGAGAATCAAGGTTAAGGGAAGGAGGTTGTTAGTGAAAACAGAGAACAATGTGGGATTGTTTTTCTTTCTCACATTCACATACGCACACATCCACACAGTCCAGAAAACTGGAAGCATTTTGCTCAAAATAACACTTTTATCACAGTGCTTAAAACCTTGACTTGCTTCCCAAATTTTCCTCTTCCCCTCCCTCCAAATCTTGAGAACTGCCAGATTTTAGCTATGTATCCAAGACTGATCCAAGAAGAGAACAGCTCTCAATAAAAGCAGCCAATAACCAAAGGTTACAAATCCATCCAAAATTAAGCACCTTTAACTCACACTACCCAGATTTGCTTTCCTGGAATTGCTAAGAATCCTGATTTATCAACATTGAGCAGCATGTCCTTATACCAGCCCCCCTGATCTGAGGGTACCCACTATATATTTTTAAAAAAGATTTAAATTGTTCCCTGTGCCCTTTTGGCAGATCTGGGGACAATTTTGTCATGGTTTTGCCCCCTTGGGCTGTTTTAGTTCCAGGAGAGCCCTTTTTCAAATCCAGAAATGAACTGGAATGGTTTCTTGAGTTTAAAAAAAGGATTCTTCTGGGCTTAAAACAGCCTTCGCCTTCCTGATTTTAAAAGGGCCTCTTTTGGACAACTGGGCAGGCTGAAACATGCCAAGCCAAGCTTGGATGTGGACTATGCCCATCCTTAGCTCAGAAGTAGACAATAGGTATCTCCCTTCCCATTTTAAGTCCCTTCACTGTATTTTTTTCCTTCCCCACCCAATTTCAGCCTTTCTAGCGAGAGCCAGTATGCTATAGCGCTTTGAAAATTGGACTATGACTCTAGATAACAGGATTCAAATTCCAACTCATCCATAGAAACCCACTGGGTGATCTTGGGCAAGTCATACTCTCTCTCAGCCTCAGAGGAAGGCAAAGACAAACTCCCTGTGATCAAACCTTGTCAAGAAAACCTTGTGATAAGTTCGCCTGAGTGTCACCGTAAGTTGGAAACAGCTTGAAGGTGCTCAAAAACAAGAAGAGGCCCTGCTAAAATCATTTTTATGTCCAGGAGGGTCTTGCTTCAACAAAAGAGTGCCTTACCCTGGGTTTGTTTTTTTTCCTTCCAAAAAGTAGAACCAAACATCCAGTTATGAGGGGCCAGGACAGGTGGAGCAAAATGAGCCCTGAATTCACCAAATTTGTCCGCCTTTGCTTTTGTCTTTCCTGTTTTCAGGAAGAATTGAGCTGGAGCGATTGGGAAATATGCATCAGCCTGCTGCTCAGTACCAATAAACCAGAGAATTCTTGCTATTCTGCTTCAGCATTTTGTGTGAATGTGGCCCCTGAATTTAAAAAAAAAAAAACATGTAACTCTGAATGACAGGCTTTACATTAAAAAGAAAATTGTGACCAACCCATACATGAATCTTGCTTTTTCTGGTTTTCTCCTTGCCAACCTCTTTCTAGAAACCTTTCGAATTCCAAACTTTTACAAAGTTTTCTTTTAAAATGTATTTATAGATATTTATAGATATTTATATATATAATATTTCTTCTTTCTTAAATGAATCCTTCCCTCCTTGTTCTATGTGTACTTTTTTTCTTAACCTGAAGAACTAATTTTACTTTATTATTATTATTATCATCATTATTATTATTTGCTGGTGACATTTTTAGGCATGTGTGGGAGGATAAGGAGGGGGAGAGACAAGGGAAGGAAGAAAAAGGTAACTCTGCACGGTCAAGTTGTGGACAATAAAGGGGGGGATCTGAGCAATTAAAAAACAAAACAAAACAGGAAACATTACACCCTTTCCCCTGAAACATTTGAAATGCAAACTCAACCAGAAAAAGAGAAAGAGAAAGGGAGGGGGAAAGAACACCACTTCATTTTCACTGCAACAAGAAGCAGGCAACCCCCTTTGTGGAGGTGTGTATGTGTGCACGACAGGATGAAGAGGACAGTGGGAGGGTGCGTGCCACATAGGAGGTGATTTTTTTTCTGTAATCAGCTGTTTGTTTGTTTTTAATATATATATATATATATATTTATATATATATATGTAAAGTCTCGCTCTTAGTTTTGAGCATCTGTCCTCCAGATCGGCTCAGCGACCTGTGTGCAGAGAGTTCGGAACTTCCTGTATACGACCTGTGCCTCCCCAGTGGGAGAATGGGTCTCTGTTGCAAGCAGAACCCTTCTTTTGCTGGAACGGTTGAACAAAAGATAAGTGTGCTGGTTTGGAACAGTATGTGAGGCCCACCCCTGTGGGCCTGACCATGACCCACATGACCCAGAGAGGGTGGGGGCAGAGAAGATCACTTCCAGCGGCATGCTGTCCCATGGCTTCCCCACTTTGCCCCACCCCTGCTCCTCAGACGTTTGTCCAGGCATAACCAGGGAACAAAAGACCAAAGTGCGCAGGGAAGGGGGTGGTCAAGTGGCTTGTCCTGGTGGCCAGAAAGGTCACGGCGAATGTGTGGCAGGACTACTTCTGTTGGAGCTGGGAGAAAGGCTGGGACTGCAGCTGCCTGGAGGTGGGGCTAGGCTGCTTATACGAGACGAGGCTCCCGTTGAGTTCCCCAAAGTGTCCATGCCTTCAGAATTCTCCAGCATCTCCTGAATGAGTGGCGGCATCGATCCAGGGATCTCCATCTTCAATGTAATCACTCTTTCAGCACCTGTGGAGCAAGAGCAAGGTGGAGAAGACAGGTTAGTCATATGATGAAAACCTCACCTGAGCACTCTCTTGCAACCCTCAGGACAAGCCTTCTTGTTTCCTACCTGACACCAAAAGCATTGCAATTGCCTAATACAGACTGGCTTTGGAATGACTGAGAACCACTTCACGCATTACAATGTGCAGTAGGAGCAAGACCAGGGCTTACCAACAAATGCATATTCCCCCAGCAGCTTACAGATATTACTTTTTTGGGGAACCACAGTTCCCAGGGTTCTCCAGTTGGCATGAGCACTGGCAGTAGCAGTGGAATTGTGGGAGTTCAAAACAGGGATATCTCCAAGCTCTGCCCATTTCACTGCTGTTAATCATACTGCACCTCTGTGATAATACATTGTCCAACTTCTGTTTTTAAGCCTTAAATGTACAGCCCAAAATGGTAACTAGAAAATGCAGCTCTTCGCTTCAGCATTTCTTCTCTTGCCCTGCTACATACAGACTAGTTTTAAGGGTGGCGGGAGGGGGAGAGACATTCTCCACGCAGAAACTGGAGCCTGGCCATTACCCTTTGCACTGATGCTTCGTAGGTCTGTGATCTTCATCAGCATTTTGGGGAACATATGGGGTTTGCTAGGTCGTCTCTTCCTCACATAGATTTTCAGGGCCTCCAAAAGTGGCTCTTGTAACTTATCCACTCGGTCTGGCTGTTCCAGGTCCTGCCGATCTGATGAGGAAGCGCAAGATTAGAAAAGCATAGATATAAATCAGCCCATGAAGAACTGTGCATACTCTATAATTACAGAGACAACTGATGTGCTAAACAAGTTTGCATGCATATTTGCACATAAGAGCACATTTCCATGAGGTTAGTAAGTCTGTTAACATGCAAACATACATACCCTACCCTCTATCTCAAACATTTCTTTGCAATTTTTACCTAACATAGTCAATAAGCATGCAAAGGGACCTAGTAGCATTTTTTGAGATTAACTGTGTGAAAGAAATTGTAGTATAAGCTTTCATAGACTTGATCTACTTCCTCAGATGCATAGAGTGAGGTGTTGTCCAGGAAGAACCTTTATAATAAGTCTGTATGAATAGCCATAGAAATGCAAAACCTGTGGGTATGGTGATGAAGTGACAAATGCAGTTTTAACTATGGTTGTTAAAGAATAAAAACTCATCACTTCATCATCATACCCACAGGTTTTGCATTTCTATGGCTATTCATATAGTCTTCATATAGTGCTACCTGGGCAACGCTTTACTCCATACATCTGAGAAAGTAGACCAAATCTACAAAAGCTTATGTTACAACTTTTTTCACACAGTTAGTTTCAAAGGTGCTACAAGATCCCTTCGCACACTGATATTTCAGAATAACATGGCTATGTCTCTGAATTCTACCCCCATGGAAAGCATCGTATTCAATAAGTTAAGAGTTAATAAGTTAAGAGATAGGAACCAGGAACTATGTTTCATGGAACTATGTTTCATATGCTGTTCTCTCTCCAATGTATCAAGGCTAGTACTGTATTTGTGCCCATTGGCTGCAACTGCTTTTTTCGTTCCTTTCAACTCTTCAAAAACTAAGCTGATGGGTCAGAGATTGGCATTTTGAGCAGCACTAGTGTAGAGCACTTTCAAATGCAGTTTGCATTTAGGAGGTGCGATGTATTTGTTGACCTCATTTGTAAACCTCACCTCATTTGAGACAGAAAGTACAGGACATAAATTATCCAAATAAATATCTACACAAACATATCCTGTTATTTTTAATTAAGATCCGTGGGACAAAGCTCAACATGTCCCCACTCCAGGAAGATACAATGAGTTTTTAAGGACATGCACAATAAGGGAAAAATGAGCAACCTCAGTAATAAACAAACCCCTTATTGTGAAAAAATTCCACCTTTCAGATTGCAAAGTTACAAGGTGGTGACCACTGTGTTCCACGTTGATTTTCATATTAGTAAGAGCCAGAAACTATTAGGTGATTGTTGTGTCTTCAAGTCATTTCTGACTTATGGCAACCCTAAGGTGAACCTATCACAGGGTTTTCTTGACAAGATTTGTTCACGCCTTCCTGAGTCTGAGTGCATTTATACTGTAGAAACAATGCAGTTTGATAGTATCTTCTCTGCCATGGCGCTATCCAGGAGAATCCTGGGATTTCTAGTTTTATGAGGTACCAGGCTTCTTTGGCAGAGAAGGCTAAAGACTTTGTAAAACTACACATCCCAGGATTCCAGATGGAGCTACAACACTTAAAGTAGTATCCAACTGCATTTTTTCTACATGCCAACATTAGGTTAGAGTTATTTCATACCTTGGTATGTTTTAGGAGCCGTGGTTCTCAACTTTTGGTCCTCCACATGTTTGGGATTTCAGCTCCCAGAACTCCTGAGCATTCTAAGTTCAAGTTGGGACATTTGGGAGTTGAATTCCAAACCATCTGGAGGACCAAAGATTGAGAAATACTGCTTTAAAGCATAAGGGGTTTTCTACAGCCAAACCAATTAATGAGTGGGAATTTGAAACATACACAGTGACACATACAGTCATAAACACACATGTGACATTTCATTTGAAGAACCATTTGAAGATGAACCTACAATTTTAGAAAATGAAGTGGAAGCCACACTTAGAGTACTTCAAAGAAACAAGTCACCAGGAACAGATGGCATACCAATAGAGTTGCATTAAGCTACTCTACTCTAATTCATACTAAAATCTGTCAACAAATGTGAAAAAGAAAACAACGGCCCACAGATTGCAAATACTCAATATACACTTCAATCCCAAAGAAAGGGGACAACAGGAATTGCAGTAACCACAGTACCACTGCATTAATTTCCCATGCAAGCAAAACGATGCTCAAAATTCTACGATAAAGACGTCTACCATATACGGAGCGAGAAATGTCATATGTTCAAGTTGGGTTCAGGAAAGGAAGAGGCACTAGGGATCATATTTCAAACATACCTTGAATAATGGAGCACAGCAAAGAATTTCAGAAGAAAATCAATCTGTGATTTCGGAATGATACCAATGCCTTTGGTTGCATAGATCATGAAAAATTATGGATCACTCTTAAAGAAAAGGATGTGCCATAACATTTGATTATCCTGATGTTAACAAGAGACTACTGTCAGGATAGAATATGGAGAAATGGAATGGTTTCCAGTTGGCAAGCAGGTCAAGCAAGGCTGCATTTCATCACGCTATGTCAGTGGTCCTCAAACCTTTTGGGGTTACTGCTCCCTTCCCTCTTAGGCAATAATCCTAGTGCCTCCCAACACATAGTTCTTGATATTAGGTCTACTGGCTGTGTGGCAGCCAGCTGGCCAGTGGCATCTATTTCTACCATGCCCAGCTTGCCACCATCTCCTGCACCTCCTCAGCTTCTCATGTGTGAATAAAGCAAAGGCGGTGGTCCAGGTGTGTTTATCCCTCTCTCCTGCACTGGCCAAACAGCAAAAGGAAGGCTGCTGCCAGAATGCTCAGTTGCTGCTCCCAGGGTGACCAGGTGTAAAAGGTACAGGGTAACCAGGTGTAAAAGGTACAGCACCCTAGCATCCAGGTGAGCCACAACCAGGCAGCTGCTCACCTTAGGAACAGCAACCGAGCAGCAAGTGAGAACCCTCTTGCTTATAATGGCCCTACAGCAAAGACCAACATGGGTGAGAGGCTTCCTGGGCACTGCTTGACCAGCTGCTCAGTCACTGTTCCCAAGGTTACTGGGTGCAAAGGGAAAACCTTCTCACTGGTGAGGAAGGACTCAAGCCTTCTTCACTGGAATGGAGAGGAGCACAGCTAGCATCCCACTTTTCTCCCCAGTGAGGAAAGACTCTCAGGCAAAGGACTATTTCAAGGAATCAACCTTGGATACGCCTTCCCTTGAGATGTCTTTTCCTCACACAGCTTCATATTATCCCCCGCCCCACAAAACACTGTTTTTTCTACCTCTTCTTGCAACCTGTCTGATGAAAGGAAGCAGGAGCATCAGAGCAGCTCCAACCTGCCAGCCAAGTCCCCACAAAACTCACAAAGCTTTAAGTAGGTTCTCAAATGTGAAAGCTCTTTTTTGCACTGCTTCTTTCCCACCACCACATGCTCTAACTCCTGATCGCCACCATGGTCCTAAAGGCAACTGGCTCCCCATGTCGTTCTTGCATGCTTATGCTTTGACTGAAGCCCCACCACCACCCCTTTTTTTCCTCACTACCCACTGGATCTTTTCAACCCCCCTGGAGAGGCATACTGTCCACTTTGGAAACCACTGTCCCATGTTTTAACTTGTATGCTGAATATATCATACTTAAAGCAGGACTGGGCTCAGAGGAAGGAGATATGAAAACTAGAGAAAGGAACATCAACTATTTAAGATATGCAGATGACACAATACTACTGGCAGAAAATAGCAAAGACCTGGAATGCTTACTGAACAAAGTCAAGGAAGAAAAAGCAAAGGCAGGCTCACATTTGAATATTAAGAAAACAAAAATAATGACCACAGATGATTTACATAACTTTAAAGCTGACAGTAAAGACATTGAAATAGTTGAAGATTTCCCATACTTTGGCACAGTTGTTAACCAGAATGAAGAAAACAGTCAAAAAATTAGAAGACTAGGATTCGGAAGGGCAGCTATAAAGGAAGTGGACACGATCCTGAAGTTCAAGATCACTGAATAATAAAGTTAGGATGGTCCATGCCATCCTATTTCCCATTAACTGTGTGACTGTGAAAGCTAGACAGTGAATAAAGCTGATAGGAAGAGAATCAACTCATATGAAATGTGGTGCAAGAAAAGAGCTCTACAGATATTGTAAACTGCTAAACAGATAAATAAATGGGTGTCAGAGCAAATCAAGCCTGAAATCTCCCTAGAAGCCACAATGACTAAAGTGAGACTGTTGTACTTTGGCCATGTCATAAGAAGACATGACTCACTAGAAAAGACAATACACCCTAGTAAGGTAGAATGCAGCAGGAAAAACATTCCAGATGATTAGCAACTAGGGTTGGATTCCCCATTTGATCATGAAACCCACTGGGTAACCTCGGGCAGGTCACATGCTCTCAGCCTCAGGGGAAGGCAATGGCAAACCTCCTCTGAACAAATCTTGCCAAGAAAACCCCATGATAGGTTCCCCTTAAGTCAGAAATGACTTGAAGGTGCACACAACAACAACAACAACAACAACAACAACAACAACAACAACATCATATTGAGAGCCAGTGTGGTGTAGTGGTTTGAATGTTGGACTATGACTTTGAAGACCAGAGTTCAAATCCCGGCTTGGTCATGTAAACCTACCAGGTGATGCTAGGGAAGCCCGCCTCAGAGGTTGGCAATGGCAACCCCCCTCTGAAGAAACATGCCAAGAAAACCCCATGATAAGTATGCCTTAGGGTCACCATAAGTCGGAATTGACTTAAAGACCCAACAACAACAACAACAACAACAACAACAACAACAACAGAAATTATCAAGGAAGCCACAAGCTCTGAGCTGCAAGATCTGAGCAGGGCTGCTGATGATAGGGTGCCTTGGAGGTCTCTCATTCACAGGGTTCCCGTACGTTGAAGTCAACTTGATGGCAGTGAACAACACATACATACATGCATGCTTCTCTTTTGGATTTATCAAAGCTTTTAAAAGCATGATTTTTCATGTTGCCCAAAGAACCTCCTGCCAGCTGGTGGTGCTATTGTGTAGAGATGTAGCACACTAAAGAGGCTCTCCTGGCCTCCTTTCCTCAGCTTCAAGAGAAGTGTGCTGTTTGTGAGCAGCAGAAGAGCAAAATATAGTACTTTGTACAGAAGAACTGATATTTTAATGGACAGACCAGCAAAAATTGTTTCTAGCTTGTCTGTCCACCAGAAAATTGTAAAGCAAGACTAGGCAACTTTAAAGCAGGACTGTGGGAAGTTTGAAGCAGGATTGAGGCTAGGGACCTTAGAATTGATCCTGGACTGCTGTATCTCTCACAACTGAAAACTGTAGCAGGCTGCAAGAACAACAACAACAAGACCCAGCGCTTTAAAATGAGAATTTCCCGTTTGCTTTAAAGCAGTTTTCTCAGTTTGCTTCTGGAATTCAATGGTACAGGTTTGGGGGGATGGATAGGGAGGGCAGTATACAGTGCATGAGCTTACCCCCGTAGCTTAAAGATATGTACACATCATCCTGTGAAGGCTCAAGAAACCCCACTCAGGGTCAACTGCTAAACTGTATATAAGGGCACAAGGAGTTCTCAACACCCTTAAAATGTTGAATTACTCTGGCTAACTGGGGAGAAGTAGGGTTTGGGTTTGTAGAGGAGAAACCAGAAAGGCAAGAGTTGATTTGTGGCTTCATAAGGATTTTGAAGAATGGTGGATTGAGGGTCCCAAATAAAAATTTGCTGTAAATTTGTTCTTGTACAAATCTTAAATATAGCCTGTGGGATAAGTCAAGCTAACTTCAATCTTTTTTCATATGATTACCATTCTGCCTTGGCAGTCTCAAAGCCTGAAGCAAAATCTTAGGACTAGATTTGCAAACAGCTTTCAGATGTCCAAGTCTTTCCTAGTCTCTAATGATTCAAGAGGGGGCTTTATGTTTAAAAGCCTACCTACAAAAACATAAAAATATGTACAGAGCATCCTGCTACCCTGGTTTCATGCCATCTGCTGTGATAGTACATGGTTTAACTCGGTGGGAGATTGGAGAGGTTGAAACAAAAAGATGTGGAGAAAATATGAACATTGAAATTTAAATGGAACAGTCCACGAAAAGCAGTTCCATTTGATTCAACTCAATATATAAACAGGCCCCTGCTATGTCATCCATAAATCATTTTTATTAAAAAGGACTGATTTTGTCACTACTGATCTTCAGTGTGGGGAACACTTGCACAGTGAAAAAGAGCAATCATTGACTGGCCAACCTACCAATGTAGGAAACTAGAGTTTATGATTTCACTGATTAAGTGTGACAAGGAGAGTCTCACTTTCCTGTTTATCCACTCCCAGATAGATACCAGGTCAAGACCAGAGCTTATGAACATGAGCTTATGTTCTGGAGTACAGCTCTCAGAATCCTCCAAGCAGCATAGCCAGTGAGAGTTGGCATTCCAAAATGAACTTTTACATAGTGTAGTCAAAATGCTGTTAATATTTCAGCAGTCTTTTGGCTTGGCTCCTGACATAATCATGTTTCAAGCAGATTCAATGAATCCATAGGCCTTAAGCTAGTTGTGACTAACTTTAGCTCCACTGATTTGGGGCTGAAGAAGTATAGCCATAGACTTGGCCCCTATCTGCTTTGCAAATCGAATATAAATTTTATAAACATTTTATACTGATTACAGGGAGAGGGGTTTAGACAAAAATGGAAACAAGAACAACAATGACACACTAATGGTAGTTATTAATGACATTGCCTAGGGTTTCTAGACTACTTAGCATCCTGCCCACAAAATGTCTTTCTATTCCTGTGGAGCAGCCACAAACAAACTGTGGTTGTTTCCATCGCCAGAGATCTACTTTATATGCTCTTCTTAGCTATTGAAAGTTGAGGCAAGTAGCATATGTAGCTTTCCCTATGTCTTTGGCCTTAAAGGCTAGCACAAATAGAGTCTCTCTTATCCAAAATGCTTGGGACCAGAGGCATTTTGGATTTCAGATTTTGTTTATTTTGTTTTTACTTTGGATTTCGGAATATTTGCAGAAGTAAGTGCAGTGGGAAGGCCCAGCCAGCTCCATCAAACCTCCCATGAGCCCTCCCTCTTTGCCATCTGATGGTCCAGGCCTTGGGAGGGAGAGAAGAACCGCTGGACTTATTCCCCTTCTGCACTGCCATTCCCTTCTGTGTCATGTCTTTTTTTAGATTGTAAGCCTGAGGACAGGGAAATGTCTAATTAACTATCTGTAAGCCGCTCTGAGAGCTTTTCTGGCTGAAGAGTTGGGTATAAATACAGTAAATAAATACCATTTATGTTTCATATACATTCAGACATAGCCTGAAGGTAATTTTATATATTTTTTAAAAAATTGTGCTTGAAACAAAGTTTGTGTACACTGAACCATCATCAGAAAGCATAGGTGTCACTATCTCAACCACCCATGAAAAAAGTTTTGAATTCTGGAGCATTTCAGATTTCAGAATTCAGATAAGGAAGATTCAACCTGTAGCTGTTTCAGGACTGAAGGCAGAACCATCACACACACAAACACACCACTCTACAATGCATCACAAGGATGACAAGCACTTCCTGGCTGTGGCCCGATAACTGAGCACATGGGTCCAAAACTTATTCCCAATCTTTTCCCAGTTATAGTGCTCACCCCCACATATGAGGCATATGGCGCTGAGCAGTCCTGTTTCGGCATCATCCATCTCAAGTGGCAGCAGCTGGTTGGCAAAGGCAAAGACCAGATCTGTGAGGGGCCCAAAGCCTGCATTATGCATCTGTGTGCGGTTGAGTGTCAGGCCATCTGAGAAGGTCATGGTGTCTTGATCTGGGGTGTAACGCGTACATATCCGAAGGATCTGGAAGAAGAATGTTAATTGCATCAGATGTATACCTACTCCTTCCACATGTGTTTGTATGTTGCTATAAACTAGGGGTTATGGTTTACTGAGGGGGGTACAGACATAGGTTGTGGGTCTTCTCAGAGAAGATCTAGATCAAGGGTAGGCAACCTTTTTGAGCCGGGGGCCGGGTTGCTGTCCCTCAGACAATTGGGGGGCCGAAACACCAAAAATAAATAAATTAATTTAAAAATTTTTTTAAAAATTAAAAATATGCATGCACACTCTCTCAGCCCCCAAAAAACAATGGCAAAACCGCTGTGGAGATTTTGCCAAGAAAACCCCAAGAACAAGTAATAACAACAATAATCAATATCATCATGGCGGGCGGTGGCGGCAGGCGGCAGCGGCAGGACCAGCCTGGGGCCGGTCCAAAGGCCTCGGGGGGCTGCATCTGGCCCCTGGGTCTTAGGTTGCCTACCCCTGATCTAGATGTTCAAAGTCCTTCCAGCCCCTACAAAGACTTTCTGACTTGTCTTACTTTTGCTATGTTTGATGGTGAGGAAGGACTGCTTACTTACCAGGATGTCTAGACAGGCAGCTTTGAGAAGTGTGATCTGATCAGCGATGGTGAGCGTGGTGAAACCTGGCAACTGCTTGGCGAATTCAACCGTCTTGATTATGCACTTTGTGGACAGTTCACTGAATTTGTCCCAGAGGTCTATATCGAGAGACACCCGCTGATCTGAACTGTTATTCTGGGGATGGGTGGAGAAAAAAGAAATCCAAGGTGAGATAATGGCACTTAAGATTCAAGCAAAAATATTTGATGGGAGACAGACAACAAATGGTTATAGTTATGAGATTGTTTTGAAAATACTTCTCATTTTTAATTTTAATACTTTTTATAACTTTTAAACTTTCTTAACTATTACTCATTTTGTTTATTTTGCAGAAAGTATTGATGAACTATGATAGTATTGATGTATTGCAATTGGCAAACTGGACTGAAAGACAGGATATTGTTCTTTATTGAGAACAAGACTGATTTAAGATTTTACTAGGGTGTATATTATAGGGACACCTGTTCATAGCCATTTGTTCATGAATGTCTATTAGTGGGCAATCGTTTTATCTGAAATAGCATATGTACTATGTGGCTTAAAGTAATCATTAGAACATCACTTTCTATGTTTTGCTGTTTCACAATGTGTTATGTGAGCTGAGGCATTCTGTAGTGTTACTCCAATTTCAACATAAAGCAGCGCCCTAAGAATAAATTATACAAAGTGTACAAACATGGGCAAATGTAACCAATTAGCAACATTCACTGAGATGACATAATATGGCTTCCTCTGCAGAGTAGAATAGGGGGATGTTGTACCGAATAGTCATAACCCCAATCATAGTATTTTCTCAAACCAATCGATGCCTCCCAACTTAGAGTCCCCAAACCAATTAGAGTTTTCGCCACTTATAATTCCTCCAGCCCCACCAGCTCTCCCTATTGAGCTTTCTCCTGTACTTTTTTCATTAACTTCAACTGCCACTTACCGTGGTATACTTGCCCAACTGACAGAGGGCAGGGAAGGTCTCCTGATGAGCCTTGCGGACTTTCTCAATCAGATTTTCTACCTCAGGAGTGATGATGTAGCTCTCTGAACATTCCTGCTTGGGAGCATCTTTCTTCTTCTTGTTTCTGTCATTCCTGACAGCTGAAAGGGAATGCAAAGAAGATGTCACAGGGTGAGTGGTGCTCTCCAAGAGTGATAAAAAATCAAGAGCCCTGAATGGAAACCCAACCCATTCGTCCTGCTTTCTCTGACTGTTACTATTACTAATATTGTTGATGTAGTGTAATCACAGCATTTGGGATGCAAAGGTTCAAACAAAACTTTTAAAAACTAAATCAAAGACAGCAACAGTTACGTTGTGCAAAACTTACTGAGGAAGTAATAATAGGTGGTCCAATTAAAAAATACAATTTTCTGAAGCATTTTCTATCTAAGGATGAGTGAGAAATCTATTCACTTCATATTTCAAAGTTAAGTACGGCGAGCTTACTACATCTAGTAAGACTGATAAATGAACTTGGCACGTGCAAAGCAAGCATGCAAAATGTGAACTTCTAGAACCTAAAGACAGGTATGAACAATGTTTGCTGCCAACAATCTATGTATTTGCTTTCCTTTTGTGGGGAAAAACTCACATTAAAATAATCATTAAAAGTGTGCATGTAAACTGGGAGGTATGGCATAATTATATACAAAGAAAGGATTAGATGTCATTAGATAAACAATTAAATTAAATAAGGTTACGGCTCACCTAAGTTTACGTTATCCAATACACCACTACATAGTTAATAGATATGGATATCTGGTATGTTTACTTGAATAATTTAAAATGGTTGATATAGTTAGGTAAGACAGTTTAGAAAGGTTAGAAGATTATTAAAATTAAAATTATATAGAGTTGAACTCAGTAGGGGTTTACGACTGTACCTTGGGAAGGGAAATGTAATATTTAAATAGTTTCAGATGTATTTTTCTATATAAATGATAAAGCAGTTATAGTGTTATAATATAGACTTCTATAAAGGTTCTCTAGAAGCAGTAGCGAGGAAGTAATTTTTAGTGTTATGTACTATATATTGATGTGTTCGTTTGTTAAGTCTTATTTGTTTTATTTTGTTTGTATGTTTTTTAATATTTCAATAAAATTTATTTTTTTTAAAAAAGTGTGCATTAAAATATAGTCGCCCCTCTGTTTTAGCGGACTTGATTACTCACAGAGGAGTGATCCCCACTGGCTAAAATGGTGTGCACACCCATGGCACATGCACAGGGGCACGCACAAGAGCATGCATCCATTCAAGCCAATGGGATTTGAATATGTGCGAGTTTTTGTTTTCACGGTGTGTGTGTGTGTGTGTATGTGTCTGGAACGGATCCCCCGTGAAAACGAAGGGCCGACTGTAACACCAAAATTGTATTTTTGGAAAATATGCAAAAAAATCTATGAATTTTCATATGAACAAAAGAAAAATACAAAATGTTTTGCAAAGACAAGATAGAAAGAACTTCACAGTGAACAAAGTGTGAGCAAAATCCAGTCTGACAGATTCAACCATCTGTATCTTCCTTGCCTGCCACTGGCAAAGAAGGAAAAATTATTTTCCTTTTGGGAAAGAGTTATATATTTTGCACCTTACTTCCCACTGCCAACGTGCCTATGAATCTTCCCCCTACCTCCTGCTAGATATGAGAGATATGAAAAGTACAGGTCTGCAGTCCTTACTGGCACTTGGTCTGAAATGGAAATGCTTCTCCATTCTAACTTCCAAAGCAAAGTCTACAGGGTTCACTATAGCAATGTTCAAGGGAACACCACCATTCTGTGGGGATAGGGAAATGTGATCAATGGTGCTTTTCAGTTTTTACCTGTGCATAGCTCCTTCTTTTATTCTTCGTGCCCTGGTCATGTCTGCTGTCATTTTCATGGACTGCCTTCAAAAACGTCTATTACTCAGGGTGTGTGTGGTCTGCACTACACGTGTTACAAATAGTGTTGCTTCTGTGAGGGAAGTGTGACATCAGCTCAGTTACAGAAACCTCAACAGGGCCAAAGAACTGAAAAATTGCTTACTGGGACCATGGGAATGTGGGGAAAAACCTGAAAATTGTTGGGACGCAGTCAGAAAGGTTATCGGTAAGTAGAGAAGCTCAAGAGGGAGAGAGGTTCAACACTGGTTGAAGAATGAAGACAAATAGGCAGCCCCCCAAGAAACTCCAGTGTTAGAGGAGGACAGGTGGAGGAGGCAGTTGAAAGGAGAGCAGGCAGAGATAATGGGTTGAGAAAAGGGAAGATCAATGAGAAAGATAGGTTGAATTATTAGAGATCAAAGAACCACAGAATCTATGTGGAAGGAAATGGGATAGAGACAAAAGCAAATATATGTTTAAAAAGGAACATGGGAGACAGAGCTGGAAAAATCCCAGTTAACTCTTGGTTGGAGTCTCTAGAACGTCAGTGGTTGACACTTTGAAAACTGGGAAGATTTCCCCCAAGTTGTTTAAAACCAATGTAGAACATCTAAGGTGCTGTCTCAAGTAAGGAGAACCAAAACTCAGGATAATGCATGACTGGATCATTTTACAGTGCAGGCCCACAATCCTGTTTAAAGTATGCCTGTAGAGGCAATTCAGCATTCAACTAGGGGAAATGGATAACAAGTAGACCTCTATTTTAGAATAAGATCAAAATGCCATTGGATGCACCTTCAACTCCAGGAATGAGCATACGATTCCAGTATAAGTTTGGAAAAGTAACTTTTTGGACTACAACTCGCTGAGCCCCCAGCCACTAATCATGTTAGCTGGGGAATCCTGGGGGCTGTAGTCCAAAAAGGTTACTTTTCCAAGATCTGATTTTGGCTCCCTTGAAAAAGCAGTCTTTCCAACCCAAAACAGAGTGGAGGGTAAATATACTGCAAACAAATGTCTGTGGAGCAAATGGCTCGAGAAGTCTCATATAAGTGAGCCCAATTACATGTTGTAGGAAATATTTCACAACCAGTCCTAGAAGAAATGAGGAACTTTTGAGGATATGTGTGTGTGTGTGTCTCCACATACACGCACAGCTATGTGCATGCACATATCCTTGCCTCTTTTGGACCATTGTGAGCTGTAGCTGAAACAACAGAAGACATAAGATAAATGTCATTTGTTTATTCAGCCAAGTGAGGTTCTTTGTTCCCTCAAATATTTCAGAATTATTCTGATTTTCCAAATTATTTTAGCACGTCTATACTGTGTCCTTGCTGTCAAAAGGAACACCCGAAGAATAATGAGAAGTGTTACATTAAGCACATTGAAGATTTAGCCCCTTCTGAAATGTCAAGAGGTAAACAGTTTGACACAGCTCAGATGAGACCGTTATGTCCCAGAATTTCACCGCCATCACCATGAAGGTCTTGGGAGGAATCCAAAGAAGGAAAGTACATGGGCCACAGACCCTGATGGGTCACACTTTCTATTAGGACTTAAAATGTACAAGTTAGCCAATACAGTTGGCACTGAAGTTCTCTGCAGCTTGTTCCAGTCAGAAGATGTACCAAAACATTCTGCACTAGCTGCAGCTCATAAAACATCTTCGATGTCAGTATGTCAGACAGGTCAAGAGATCAGGTTCCCGAATCATGAATGACTGAAGCCTGACTCCTCTCAGGCTGAAGAACGGACAGCTGTTGGAGAATCTAGCAAATGAGGGTCTAAGAAAAACAGCCGAGATAGTTTTTCTTTCAGGAGAAATGTAATCACCTCTAGGACAGGAAGAACCAACAATTCTCCAGGCCTGTCTTTGTTACTATTCCAGCGACTAACATTACTACTTGCTTTCTCTGCTTCTTCTCCACTACTTTAATACACCCTGAGGCCTACCCAAATGAGTCCCATCATGTAGACAAACTATTCACCAAGCCATTGCAGCAAGAACAAGCAAACAGGTAGTCTAAGACCTTTTTCACTTGAGACTCAGGGATGTCCGAGTGTGTTTAGGAAGTGCTGCAAAACCTCAATGTGGGCAGGCTAGTAAAAGAAGAAAGGTCTTGATATTTCTTGGGTTGTATCAATATCAGTTGGCTTGAAATTGGACTTTTGAGATGCATCTTGGTTATATATTTTCACCTCCTAGAATCCTCACAAATAAAACAGGTCAGAAAATTCGAAGACAGAAAAGACATTCAAATAGCTTCTTTAACTAGAGTAGGCCTTCCACATTCACTGGGGTTAAGGGCAGAGGAACTCTGTGAAAGTGGGGAAACTGCAAATAAAAAAACACTTTTTTAAACCTGAGAGAACACCTCTCTAGGAATCCCTAGGTTCTCCCACGCAAGTCTGTGGTCAACATCTGTCTAAAGTTAACCATAGAATTGTGCTGGAAGACCTACAAATGCCTAGAGAGGTGTTATCTCTAGAAATCTCTAGGTCCTCCAGTGCAAATTCTGGCAGATTTTAACCACAGAGTCACACTGGAGAACCTAGAGATTCCTAGAGAGAACATAATCAAATCTCTGAATGATCAAATCTGCAAAAGTCAAAGCCACTTACATGGAGGGCCAACTGTATTTGGAATATACTTGATTAACCTACAGATGACAAAACTGAAAAAAATTACAGTGTTAAGGCCCACAGACTGCAAGAAGATACAGACACATGTATCAGATCTGTGGCACTTCCTCTCTGCATATAGGACTCACTGAGGCAGCACAGACCCTTGGTTATGTTTGTGTCTTGGATGTGGGTTTATCTTTGCACAGAACCTATATGAGGGCATCCTGAAAGAAGTAGGAAAGTCTGCAGGGCTTATGGGTTCTTTGGGGTTTTTATTCTCTACAGTAATCCTCCTCCTTTACAATAAGTACATAAATGCAAGCCACTGGCAATGCCGGATGCGCCTTTTGCTTGTGGTGGGCTGGTACATTTCACCGCCATGCCTGAGGGAGGAGGTAGGGAAGGGGGGCAGGGGGATAATTCGGAAATCAGTCATGTCTGCTTGGCAAATTCAATAAAGCGCAGTCCAGACAGGCAGTTAAAAAGGGGGAGAAGTGCATCCATCATCACACAGAAGAAACTGGGTGGGGGAGAAAAAGCAGCTGGCATAAGGAAAAGCAAAGACGCCAAGAGAAATGGGTGAAAGAGAGATTCAAAAGTGTTGTTGTGTGTTGGGCGGAGATTGCATCTTAAAACCAGACTAAAAAAAAAAAATGGCTCACATTCTTATTACCAACCCCACCCAAAGAAAAACCCCTAAACATATTCCGGTTTGATTTATAATTGAATTTCACCTCACTTTTCCTCAAACAGAAGGATTGCTACCTCCACTTTGTGTGGTGCCTCTACTTTCCATCAAACAACTACGACAATCTTATGAAGTACAATTGTGCTGGAGTGCCTAGAAATACCTACTGGTGAAGTAGATTTAGTCTGCCCAAGTTTACGCTTTCACCTTCTTTCTCTCAGTTAGTCTCAAAGGTGCTACTCAAAGGTGCTACTGCATATTACAAGTTTGGTTTCTGACATTCTTTACCCCCATACCTTAATTTAATGAGTGCCATCCCCCTTGCTAAATATCTTTGTAGTGGGGTCAACTTTCCTCTCCACAACTTCTCTAGTGTGAAGACCAGTCCAGAGGAGCACCTCACCTGCTTCCTACCCCTAAACCTCTTCTGCCTGCACCGCCTTCATGACTGTCCTATTTCTTCACAGCTTTGAGAGGAAGGAAAAAAAGGGGCAAGAATTTGGAAGTCCCAGATCAACCACTGATTCTCCACCCCAAGGGTTTATTAATCTAACCCTTGGAGTTGTCATGGCAAAGGGGGTTCCCTCCCCCCACCGCCCCATTACAGTCGGGAGCCATGACAACTAAGCGCTGTAGACGCCAGGAGGGCACTGTCTGCGTCATTTGTCTCTGACATCATCAATCACTGGTTGCCGGGGAAACACCCTCAAAATTAGAACAAAGCAAAGGGGTGAGCCCCACATGGCACCTCGAGGAGGGCATTGGAAAAATATGTGTTATCAATGGCATCTGATAATATTTTCTCAGGGGTGAGGATACTGTTTGGTAGAACACCTCCATCAGCTGTACTGCTCCTCCAAGAAAGAACTGGAAAAGACACCGCCTCACCCGCTGAAAACAGCTGCATTTTATTTTTTCTTTTGCAAAAAGTATGGGTGCAAATGGAAGCAGAGAACATATCACAGGGATGAAAAGAGCTATCACCTGGAACTGCCTGGAGAGCCAGTTGCAATCAAGCCCTTCTGTCTGAGACTGATTAGATTTGTCCATCATGTCTGAAAGTTACCAGACTGGGGAAAGATGGCCTGTTTGTTAAATATTAAAATCCTTTGCAAACAAGACTGCAATTTAGAAATACACTTTCCCCAACACCAGGACTAGAAATCTAGCAGATCTGTCATCTGCCTTTACTATTCTTTTTCCTCTCTTTCAACAAATTCATCTACAATTCCCAATATTGGGTGGAAAGTGTGATTTAAAAAAATAATTAAATAAATAAACAGTTCCCATTTAGTTACATTCTCCAGTTCATAGTACTATCACCCACTGTGCCTACCAGGACTTCTCATCCTCAAAGTTATTCCAGGACTACTGTAGCCTAGGCACCTTCTAACAAATGCATCAGTGCTACTCAGTGGTGGTCCCTAGACCAGTGGTGATTATTGAACCATGGACTACTGGCAGGTGTAGAGTTTCCAGGACAGAAAGAAATAGTTGTATCTAGTAGGCACAAATATGGTGCTAGTTCCCAGCACATAAGGGAAGGAAAATGTGCTGGTCCCCCGCATTTGACAGTTTGAGAAGCACTGCTTGATATTGCAAGGGACTTTCTACACCATTCTGGTTTGAATTATTATTTGAAAAGGTTTTTGATTCTTAGCATAGACAGAGGTTGTGATTTTACCAAAAAAAGGTTGCCAATGACCTTCATGAATTCATCCAAGGTCTCCTAAATCCACTCTAACACAAACTGGCCCTGGCAAATACAAAGAATTTTCTGTTCTTCTTTAAGAAGATGGTGGCAGGATGAAACTTCCGTTCCCCATCTCCCTTTTTCTCCTCTGCCTTCCACTTACATTCCTTGGACATGCCAACTTCAAAGCACTTCTGCAGGCGGCAGTACTGACAACGGTTTCGCGTCACTTTGTTGATGATGCAATTCTTGTCGCGGTGACAGGTGTACACCATATTCTTCTGGATACTGCGGCGGAAAAAACCCTACAAGGTGAAGAGAAGAAAAAGTGGCATGAGCAAATGAACTATTCTTCATATTCTTTGCAGTGACATCTGGCTTGGCTTGCTTGTTCACATTCCCCTTGCCTGCCTCTTTGCTACAGTGCACTCACTTTCTAAGACTAGAGACAATGTGTAGTGGTGAAAATAGAAGTTGTACCCAGTTCAAATTGTATCTCTGCCATCAACTCAGTGTCTGACTTTACAACTGAGACAACTCAGTGTCTACCTTTCCTGAAATTCAACAGCTGGCTTTCTGGATTTCCTACAGATGTTCTTGGGACTGCAACTCCCAGCAACCTCAGCCATTATTATCCAATGGTGAGGAATGCTGAGAGCTTATGAAGTTCAACAGCACCTGGAGGGTACATAATTTCTACCCCTAATATACTGAAACAGTAATATGGTCTACTTTACCAGGTTGTTGTAAAGACTGTGAAAGATCAAGTACACACAGGATATACAGATGCACTATAAAAATCAGAGATGGGCAGTCCTTCTTATCCTGAGCGCCACATTCCCTCGGGTTTAATTTGTTGGATGCCATGAGCCAATAGCCTGAACCCAAATGCTCTCTCTCTCTCTCTCTCTCTCTCTCTCTCTCTCTCACACACACACACACACACATTTTCCTTGTAAAACAGGCTACTAAGTAGAGGATGAGAGGGGGCTGTTGCCAGAAGGCTGATTGCTATGGGGGACACATGAAATTAAGTTGAGGACTGCATGCGGCTTATCCTTGATAATGATCAGAGCTGCTTGCTTCCCTGTTCTGTCTATAGGGACACAGAGCAGCCTTTCTTCCACCATCATCACAACCCCCATTTCCAGCATTCTTGTGCAGGCTAATACTCCATAAAAATGTCTAGCTTCAACTAGTAAGCTGTTTTGAGACCCTGAGAATTAAGGGTGATTTTGAGAATAAGCTTATATACCATTTTTATTTAACTTTATTTTTCAGGTTTCTATCTCACCTTTCTTCCATTATGGGATTCAAGATGGCTTCTATGTGGTTTCTACATGATCTGCCATCTAGGCATTGAACAGAGATCTGCTTAGCTTCAACAAGGGGACTGCATTACGTCCCAAGCCTCTAGTATTTTCAGAGCTATTGACAGCATGTCAAATAATATTTTGTCAGTAATCCTACAACAACATTGCATGATAGACCACTACTGTAATTCTTGTATTTCAGAAGAATCGTAGAATCATTGGATCTTAGAGATGGAGGGGACCACAAGGGCCACCTAGTTCAATCCCCTGCCATGGAGGAATACACAACTAAAGTACGGTACTCCTGATAGAAGAAGATAACAACAACCAAGAATTGGCTGTTTGAGATTCTCCTCTACCAACAAGTTGTTATCTGTACTTGTGGTTCTTTGAGTGGTCATCTGTGCCCTCACAAAAATGAGTTTTGTGCATTTGTGTATGAAGCACAGAAACCATAATAAAGAACACATGTGTTATTTGAGTAATCATCTGTGCCCTCACACAAACATACAAAACCCATTTCTGTAAAGCCCAGAGACCACAGCAAAGTACTACAATTGTCCAATATTTCTTGGGGAGCAGCCACTTCAATTAAAGCTGCACCCACACTGCAGAAATAATCCAGCTTGATACCAATTTAACTGCCATAGCTCAATGCTACTGACTTCTGGATTTGTAGTTTGCTGTGGCACTAGCACTCTCTAACAGAGAATGATAAATGTTTCACAAAATTACAATTCCAAGAATTCCATTGAATTGAGCTACAGCAACTAAAGCGGTGTCAACCTGCATCCTTTCTGCAGTGGGGATGCAGCCTCTGTCAGATTAAGTTTGTTACAGATATATCTAGATTTGAAACTATGAGACTAGCCACTACTAAAATGGGCATAAGGGCTGATAAAACACTATCCTCTCTTTTCTTTTAATGGACTACAAATTAACTAAACTTTCCATTCTAAGTAAAATTCTGTTGAACTCAAAAGTTCATCTGCAACCGCATTCACAGTAGTGGGTCTTATAAAGCAGGACTATATGCTCCTGCACCACCGTGAAAGAAAATTTGGAAACCTAGTGTCTATGGTTTGAATTATGATAACAAGACATATTTGTTGCTCAATGAGCCAGTTGCCCCCCCTCCCAAAAAAAAAGAAATTAGACTTTTAGCCAAGAAACAGAATGACAGAAGAGAACAGAGGAAGGGCAAATATTTTTCTGTGCATGAGGGCTAGAAACCTTTTTTTAAAACCATTAAATTTGGATTCTCAGAGCTTCTGCATTCTCTTCAAACGGCAAGCTTGCAGGTGGGCAGAATACATTATAGTCTTGCTGCTAAGGGATTGCTTTTATCCAGTTTTTGATACTCAAGCAAACATTTCTTTTTAAACCCAAAAAAGGAGTGCCACTACAAGGGTAGGATCAAAGCTTGGAAAACTTACTTATTTAGAACTGCAAACTCCCAGGATCCCCAGCCCATATGACCATATGGGCCAAGGAGAATGGGAGCCAGAGACCCCAGAAGTCAAATTTCCAAGTGGCAAGTATGGTAGCTTTTCTATGGACCATAGTTAAGACAAGCAGAGGCCCAATGGTTGAGGGGCAGCCACATAAGAGGCCAGACTGCTCAGGACAAGGTAGTGAGGACAACATTGCCACGTCCCACTAATGAGATTAAGGGACTCCTGGCTGGGAAGCAGAAAGAGCTTTTTTCTAGGCAACCAGAAGCACAAAGGGCTTCGTGTTAATGAGCCAGAGGGAAGGGATTTGCTAGTGGGGACTGAGGCTGCTTGCCCAGACTGATCTGTGCCAATTTGACCCACAAGGTCATGTTGCCAGCCTAGTGCAACTGGGGGTATGTGCATGGGCAGGTATAGCAACAGCAGCTCATCCTGCTTAGATGCAAGGAAGAGGAATAAATGGATTTTAAAGGGAGGACAGGAGGGAGGAGTACCTGATCAGAGGAAAAGAAAAGACATATGTGACTATACACAAGAGAGAAAATATTTTGTATATATGCCCAAAGCCTGTAAACAAAACAACTCCCAAATTCCACAGCAAGCTTAGCTATTAACACACACTCTTGTGCCCTGGTCCTGTCTTTAAAAGTATGTATCACAAAAGGAAGTCACAGTCAAGAACCAAAACAACAAACAAAATGCTGTATAAGTATATGAATAAAAACATCTTTAAAAATACATCCAGAACCAGCCAGAAGCAAAGTGAGGCAAGGCACAGTACAAAGTATGTTACGGATCAAAAGCCTGAGAGACCCTCCCAGATCAGCGTAAACACAATCCTGTCCCATCCACTTCTTTATTCAAAGTGAGCCTCCCTGCTAGATGATTATGTTGGAGTATTAGCATCAATGCTTGTGTGTACTTCTATGTTTTTCTTGAGAAGGGGGTGCTCTACACAAGAACACTGATATATATCTCTATGGTCATTTGGTCAATGTTGCTTGTGAAGAGGTCACTTCCCATACCCCTCCTTTTTCTGAGGGTAATCCTTTTTCTGAGGGCAATAAAGTTTTATTATTCTGTCTGCTAGCACACTTTCCTGCCTGCATGTACTGAGCATGGATGCAGAAACCAGGCTTTGCTCCTAAAGATATTTTTCTTCTTACTTGCACACATGGAGGTCAGCTATCTATGGAACTCTGTACCAAAGTATAGTTTTCTCTACTGATTAGCTATTTTTGTAGGACCTAGATGTAACAATAAAATAAGTTTCTTTTTACCTACCAATGTATCCTATTTATTTACTAAGCTCTAATTGTTTTTACCAAATACCTATGGAGTGCACACTTGCTGCTGCTGCTAAACTGATTTAACCACAATTAACCAAAACCATAATTCTAACAGATTATTTCACATTGCAATAGCACCAACCCTGGTCCCCTGAAACAAAAATGATGAGATGGCAAAAGGTCTTTGTGGGCCACACTGAGAAAACCCACTTGCAAGAAAAACACACTTGCCAAATTTGGTAGCAGAAAGGAAGAGTGAAGCTGTGATCTTTCTTTTGTTTTCCCCACTGCATCACAGTCCTTCTCCCAGAGTTCCTCATTACAATGTGCCTCTTTCCTAACTTTCTTGGATCAGTCTGAGAGACTAAAAATGGGTCCGCAGCAGAAAATGTGCATACTCAGCAAATCCTTATGCTTCCCACTTCTTTCCTGCACTATGTGCCTCCTCCAGTCCTTGTTGCCTTTCTCCACTCTCACCTTGCATCCTTCACAGGCGCTGACACCATAGTGGTAACCAGAGGATTTATCCTGACACACGAAGCAGGGTTTGTAGATTCGGGGCAATGGGGGTGGTGAAGGAGGACTGGGTACGATCTCTTCTGAGCTGGTACTCTGTGTTTCAATGGCTGCAACAAAAGAGAGGAGAGAGAGAAAATCAGTCAAAGATGACATCTCTAGGCCAAATGTATAAACTGGAGTGCTGATGGGATTTTAAGTCTGTCTATAATCTGTGCAAGGAAGTTACTTTAATGAACTGGCCTGGCAGCTGTGTACATTGGATGGAATATATATCATCCTAGGGTTGCCTGACTGAAAACTGAAGAGGGCTCCTGTATCTTTAATAGATGTGTAGAAGAGGGAATTTCAAATGTTGCAGGTAAGAAGAAGCAACACCTGCTGAAAGCCCCTCTGCTACACAACCATTGAAGATACAAGAGCAGGCAATCCTAACATAAGCTATGACAGTGCTTGATTATGCTTCACTTGTCCAGTAGATGAATGAAATGACTCTATCAAAAGACTCTGAACATGCGGTGATACAAAGATAAATGGCAGATCTGTCCATGGCATACTGATCTGTGACAGCCCATTCATACATGTAGGTTTGTCACATGAAGAAGACTTGCGTCCCTGGTCTCTTGCTTAGTGCACATAGGGCAAGGAAGGAGACAGGATGGAAGTAGCTGCTTTTGAGCTGTTTGCATACCAAACACACCTAACACCACCTTTCCACTTCATCATTTTAAGATCATTAAAAGCAATTACCACAACAGCAAACCCCTCCAAATTATCTGCAGATGAAGGAAGGAACACTAAGAAGGCATGATACAAGGAGGAAAGAATTACAAAATGGTTGCAAGCTTGTAATTCAAAAATATTCTGTGCATTGAATCTGGGATTTTTGTTCTTGGAAATGAGGAAGAGGGGGAGTTTCCGGCAGGCTATGGAAAAGCTGTTGATCAAAGGCAAACCCCAATAGAAGCACCAGTCAGCCTGTTGGGAATACTGCTGTAAAATTTTAATGGCATTATTTGAAAGTGAAGCACTCTGTCCCTTGGAGAGGGATGCTTTTGAGCAAGTTACATTTTGGCTAGACGGATTTTGCAACCAGAATACCTTTCCTTAAGAAACCCCATCATAAAAAAACACTCAGACTGGGGTGGGGATGAGTGAGAGAGGGAGTGGTAGTGGAGGCAGTGGAGGGAACCAAGAAGCCTGGCAAGGAAAAAGAAACCCAAATCTATATGGCCAAAGGCCTGAAAGCTTTGGAAGCCGCCTCCAGCATGCTCTCTGCAAGGGTGGGATGGCACTGCTGCAAGATGTGATTTGACATTTTCAGGCCAGAGAAATAAGATGTGGGATTGAGCCAGACACAACCAATCCCAGGAGCGTTACATGCTGGCGCTGCAAGTCGTCTGAAGGGAGGGGAGAGGAAGCAAGGGAAGGGGAAAAGCAGGCAGTGCAGCAGTGGCTGCTTTTGCTGGATTCCTTGCTCAGGGAGGGGGAAAGGGACTGCTTTGGGGTGTTGGATGATAAACCAACCCAGATTCGAGGCCCACAGAGAAACAAAATCATTCTGAATGCCAACAGCATACAAAGGAGTTGCTGCAAGGAAGGAAATGTCTCTGCGCTTGTCCAGAGTGCATTTCTTCCTCAGTGATGGAAAAAGCAAAAAGGACTGGATCTTCTAAGTTAAAAGTCTCTTAATACTATGGTTACTCCAAGTTAATTAGCACCAAGTACAGGGGTGTAATATTCTGTGTGTGATGAAGAAAATTAGGGTCACGCATGTGTCACACATTAAAGGAATGCGAAGATTAGTAAAGTTGTTAAAAAGGGGGCAGGATTATAAGTCAGGGAAGAGGATAAAAAGACCTTTAAAATATGAAATATCTTGTGGATGGTGCTTAGGGGCAGAAAGGGCTAGGATTCCCTATCCTCAGATGCAGAAAGAACAAGTCTGAAATCAGAGAAATTAAGATGTGGCCCAGAGCCTGGAATACTGACTACTATCCATCCACACCCCATCAAGTTGAAGTGACTCTTAATGAGGACCATATGCATCTGAGGAAGTAGGCTCAAGTCTACAAAAGCTCATGCTACCAACTTCTATCTTTCAGTTAGTCTCAAAGGTGCTACAAGATCCCGTTGCATATTAATAGGGTTTGTTGTGTGCCTTTAAGTCATTTCTGACTTATGACAACTCTAAGGTAAACCAATCATGGGGTTTTCTTGGCAAGATTTGTTCAGAGGAGGTTTGCCATTGCCACCCCCTGAGGCTGAGAACATGTGACCTGCCCAAGGTCACCCAGTGGGTTTCATGGCTGAGCTGGGAATCGAACCATGGTCTCAGCATATGAGACAGACAGCTAAAGTTGTGAGGGGTCATATTTCATGTATACATAACGAATGTTAAAACAAGAGCTCACAGTGAGACCAACTTTCATGCACTACTTTTTTTTCCTTTTT
>CM034710.1:30540186-30551023 GCA_020142125.1 Phrynosoma platyrhinos
TCTCATTTCACACCCTTCTTAGTTCAACACTGTGATTTTAGTATGAATATTTTTTATATCAGCAAGTTCTTGGGCTGTCTTAACCCTAGAGAACCAGAGCTTGGGAAAAGCCAGTGTCCGTCCTGGATGAGGAATCTAGGAATTGAAAAACGTATTCCAATTTTTGTTCTGGAAGGGAGATATTTTCAAGTACACGAGAGACATTATTCCTACGAAGCCCCTTCTCTTGCCACATGGACTACCATGTTAGCAAAAATGTACACTAAAACATACCGATTTATTTCAATTTTCTGCAGAAATGTTTGATGTCCTCAGTTCAGGATGTTTTCTCATCCCCCGCTTTTAAGATTCCATGGCTGCCAAATCCCAAGGGTCTTATTCCTCAAAATAGGGCACTTTCTGACCGTATAAGATGAGGGGGGAACCACCCTAGCACCTCACAAGCAGGCCTAGGCATTAGAACAGGGACTGTACAGTTCACAATGGATTGTTCCCAGCTCCCCCTCCACCGCCTGGGGCAAAGACAAAAGGGAAAGCCAGTAGTTAGAACAAGGAGCAACTGTTCCCCTTGCCAACAGGACGGCTGTCGGGTCGCCCAATTATGCCCACGGACGCACAAATTAACTGCTCCCCGACATGCCCTCACTGGGCCAGAGCCCGGAGTGCCCACCTCCCACCCAAAGGCAGCAAACAGAGGTTGTATTCTTTGGTGAAAACTGCAGGTTGGGGAGGGAGACGGCAGCATTTTTGGACTCTTTCTCTCTCTCTCAAGGCTGGGAAGAAAAGGGGCATCTTTCCTTCATCACACTCAACCAGCATCATTTAGAAGGGAGGTAGAAACACTTTCAAGAAAAGCTGTCACAGTTCTTCCATCCAAACTGCAAATAAGAAAGTGTTGCCGGCACATGCACCTGGAGTAATTTTTTAAGTTAAAAAGAATTTCTCATTTTTTACCCCATTTGCATTGGATGGGCAGTAGGGAAAGCAGAATAACGCTTCTGCAGATAGTGTTCACCTAAGAGTTGCATTTCCACCCTCTCCTTTCAGCTTCCATATAGCATCATCTGCTCTCAGTCATCTTATTCACTAAAAGAAACAGGGATTTAAAAAAAAAAACTTTACCTCTGAGCACGGACAAAATGCCCTATCTATGGAAGCCTGATCCCACATACCTAGAATTAAAGCTGAAACTTCTCTTCAGAGCAAAGACAGAGTACCAATAAATGGCATCTCTTTGACAGAATTCTGAGTACACAATATTATACCTCATGGTGGTAGTCCTGTACCACTTTTAAAATGTAAGCTTCTCCTCTAGATTATACCCATTCAGCTTTATTCCTGGGATGGGAACGAGGCAAAAAGCCACAAAAGCCCAGTCACTTCTGTTACAGAAAACACCCTATGGAACAAACAAAAGAGAGAAAGGGAAAAGAAACTGTACAAGACCTGTTTTTTTTTTTTAAATCAAACATGAAGATTAAGCAGAACTCAAGAACACAAGAAGATGTCTTATATTTGAATCGGATCACAAGTCCCACTAGGACAGCATCATCAACTCTGACTGGCAAGACTGGCTCTCCCATAATTTTGGGAAGGATTCTTTCTTAACCCTACCTGAAGATCTCTGAGGGTCTGTCATCCAAGTCCAAGTCATCCCAGTCATCCAGGACCAAACTTGATTAGTTTCCATAACCAGACAAAATCAAGTGTGTCCAAGATGGTATGTCGTTGTTGTTGTGTACCTTCAAGCCATTTCCAATTTATGTTGACCCTAAGGCAAATCTTTGCATGGGGTATTCTTGACAAGATGTGTTCAGAGGGAGTCTGCTGTTGCTTCTCTCTGAGGCCAAGAGAGTGTGACTAGCCCAAGGTCACCCCAGTGGGTTTCCATGGCAGAGAAGGCATTTGAACCCTGATCTCCAGAGCCCTACGTTTAACTCTCAAACCACTACATCACATTGGCTCTAACTTGCCTAGAACAAGTGCTTCCTAAGTTATCTGATGTGTGGGACCAGCAGGTTTCCCCCCTAAATATGCCAGAGACTGGTAAAATATTTGTACTCAATCTTTACAATTGTTTCCTTCTTTCCTGGCACCAACACCAGTCCATGGACCCCCACTTTGAGAAGCAGTGGCCTAAAAGCTCCCCTTAACTAAAGCAATACTAGCTGAAACTCCTACAAAGGAATATGGGTATGTTTTGCCAAGCACAACACATAAGAGGAGGAGGAACCATAGCTGGTGGAACAGGAAGGGGAGTAGATTCAGTGTGCAAAAAAAGACCCAGAGCAAAGTAGTTAAAAGAAGTTGCAACAGGAGTAGAATCAGATCTACAGCCCTCGCAACATCTTCATCAATGAAAGCTGCCAGTTAATTATGCATTGGGTGAAAGAAGAGTTCCTTTTGTCAGTACTTGGATATTACCCATCCAATGCTTGGGGTGACCCCAATTTCTACTATTACAAGAGCAAAGAAACTTTTCTCTTGTCTCTACACTGCGTAGAGGTACGCTGCACATATAGTAGGGAAGTGAACTCTTCCAACTGAGTCACCCCCTGCAAAACAGCCTGGACTAGATTGTGAGAAGGAAGGTGGAGGTAATGGGAAATCTGCATGGAGGCCAAGAGGAGGAGGGATAGAGAGGCATTAAAAAGGGCACTTGACAAAAGACGCAGGCTGCCAACAGCACAAAGCAGGCCATTGTGGGGCCAATTGACAATGGACAAACTAGAGGGGAGAGGGGGTCATAGTGGAGGAGTCCAGAGGAGTGCTGGAGGGAGGATTCGGGTGGGGTCTATTATCTCCCTTGGCCAGAAATACCCGATTAGTACAGAAACAGCCTCACCCCACTCATCCTCCGAGCATACAATATTCAAACCATGCACCGCACAAGACTTTGTAAGACACAACTCACAGAAGATGATAACATACACAGAGGCCAATCTTCACCAGTTCAGATGTTTTCTCCTGCGCAAAATTCTTTCCTACATTTTCTCATGATTTGAGTGGGTGAAGTAATCTGGGGATTTTTCTGGGGGGAAAAAGTTTTGGTCTGTTTAAAAACATTTCCTTTTTGCACATTTTTGTGCAAAAGGAATGAGAACAGGAGGAAAAAAAATTAATCTTTATCCTCATACAGGGTTGAAAAATTCCACAGCGGTTGACATTTTTTTTGACAGTGTCCTGATGATGCTTTTTTTTCGAGAATGGGAAAATGTGCAAGTATTGTTTATATACTCATTCTAGCACACACGCAAACAGGCTTTTAAAAAAAACTCTTCAGAAAGATCTGTGCAAAATGGTGTACTTTGCTTTCACATGGTGCAGATGGGTAGGAAGTATGCAAGATTTAAAAAAAATAATGAACAAGATCCTGACTGAAATAATAGGAGCTTGAGTCAGAATTCTAAATTTGGAAGGAGATCCTTATGGCAAATCAAGGCAGGAATAGAGGTTTGTGCATGTCTCCTATACCTGTGTTTGTGTTTTTCTTGTCTAAGTGAATATAGCTCACCCCCAAAATTGATCTGAATGCTCATGTGCAAATAAGAACAGAGAAACATGTCCCTATTGCACCCCATACCACTCCCTCCATGCACAGAAGTTGTTTGCCATTGTGAATGCAATCAAGCCCAGTGTATTTATTTAAGACATATCTGAGCAAAATAATTTTGACCCTATCCTTCAAAGGCACTTACGCAAAAAAAATTCATGTTGGTTGTTCATTTAAACATCTTAACTCCCACTCTCACCACTTTTACAAAGCAATTGCTCAAGACAGCTTGCCTCAACTGTATACTATAATGTTAATAGCATCATTAAAAAAACTTTCAAAAATCAAATAGCAGGTTTTTAGTCTATGACAGTCATAGGAACGTAGGAAGCTGCCCTATACCAGGGTCTGATCATTTTAGTTGTCCCATCCTGTATTGGTTATTCTGACTGGCAGCAGTTCTCACAGCTATTTTCTCTGCCATGCTCCCTGAAGATGCTGAATCTGGAACCAACCAAACCTCGGACCATCCACATGCAAAGCAAATGATCTACTGCTGAACTGTCAGCATCTACTTGAATAAAAGACCGACAAAGGATCCTGTGGCACTTTAGGCAGTGAGATTATAGTATGAGAATTCAGAGACATAGCCATGTTAGTCTGGATCTGTATGCAAAGGGATCTTGTAGCACCTTTGAGACTGTGGTCCAAAACACACTGCAGAAATAATCCAGTTTGAGACCGCTTTAATTGCCCTGTCTCAGTTCTAGGGAATCCTGGGAACTGTAGTTTGTTGTGGCACCAGAGCTCTCTGACAGAGAAGGCTAACTGTCTCACAAAACTACAGTTCTCAGAATTACCTAGCATTGACCCACTGTTAAAGCAATCTCAAACTGGATTATTTCTGCAGTATGGTTTGGACTTAACTGAGAAGCCTTAAAGATGATTCCATGAAATCCCAGCTACAAGATCTCTTTGCATTAGAGCAGGAGATTCTGAAGCCTGCATCAATTGGGTTCTTATCCAGAATTTCTGATATATTACAATACACATGGTTGAGAATAGGACTACAGATAGTGTTTATAAGCAGGAATGAAAATTATGTGGCTTCTATGTACTGTTGGACTGCAAGCTGCTGTTTACCTTGTCTGTTGTAGCAAGCACACACAACAGTAGGATTGGCTAGAGTAGAATCGTGTCCTTTCCCAGCCTAAGCTGTTGTTGCATTGTTTACTACAGACAAACTGATGCACCAGTACACCAAAATGTGTTTCTCCAGCCTTCTTCCCAATCTTCCCAATTTCAATGCTGTTTTTAAAAAAAAGTCCAACTAGATGAGAGGACAAACAGGAATGGAGAGGATCCAAGCAGGCATTTAAAAAAAACAAACCTCTGTAAGAAGTCTCTTCCTTGTCAGAGGCTTTATTAACTGAGGCATGCCTGTATTTTGAAGCCAAGAGAGCCAGGGATGGATTTAATTTCCTCTTGCTCATTGGTACAAGTTCTTTTTGGGAATTTTGTATGTGATTGCATCTGGAGAGGTTTTTAAAATCTCTGATTCTGTTCCTGTTCAACTTATTTGGCTTGTGCATTGTACACTGGTTATGGTCCCTAGTTCCTCTTTTTTTAAGTAATTCTTACTGGGAAGAGTGTTTAGCTTGGAGAGAAAAAGACTGAGAGGTGATATGATAGCCATTTTTAAATACTTGCGGGGATGCCATGTTGAAGATGGAGCAAGCTTTTCAGCTGTTCTGCAGACTAGCACATGAATCAATGGATTCAAATTCCAAGAAGGGAGATGTGGCATAAACACCTAAACCAGGGGTAGGCAACCTAAGGCCCAGGGGCTGGATGCAGCCCCCCCAAGGCCTTTGGACCGGCCCCAGGCTAGTCCTGCTGCCGCCACCGCCGCCACCCACCATGATGATATTGATTATTGTTGTTATTACTTGTTCTCGGGGTTTTCTTGGCAAAATCTCCACAGGGGTTTTGCCATGGCTTTTCTGGGGCTGAGAGAGTGTGCATGCATATTTTTATTTTTTAAAAAATATTTATTTATTTATTTATTTATTTATTTATTTATTTATGGTGCTTTGGCCTCCCCAATTGTCTGAGGGACAGCAACCCAGCCCCCGGCTCAAAAAGGTTGCCTACCCCTGACCTAAACATTAGGAAGAACCTCCTGAAAGTAAGAGCAGTTTTACAGTGGAACATACTGCATCAAAGGATGGTGGATTCCTCTTCTTTTGAAATCTTTAAACTGAGGTTGGATAACTATCTCTTGGGAGTATTTTGACAGTGTGTCCTGCATAGCAGGAGTTGGACTAATGGCCCTTGTGGTCCCTCCCTTCCAAAGTATGATTCCATGAAATCCCAGCAGCCCTAACAAACACAGTCAATGATGGTCAATGCTGGGAGCTGCAGTTCAACAACTTCTGGAGGGATGTGTGATTTATAGCCTACATTATCACTTCTTCCTCAGTTTGGGGTAATTTGCAGCAGACCACCAAAGATCTCTGATTCTCAAATGTTTAGCAATAGTAGCAGCAAAATTACTCTTCCTTCCAGCTTATTTAATCACACTACTGAAATGAAGAAAACCTCAGCTAGCCAGGGGTGGAATTTTGTATATAAGGTCTATGGGTGTCATTCTGGAGTCCAGAACAAATTCCTAGGCTCATAATTTTTTAATTCAAAGGGCATAGCTTTGGCACCATGCTCCAGCAGGAAGATTTCAGGATTTTAGTAAAAACTAAAGTAGATCCTGCAAGACTGACATCTAAATCATCTCTTGAACAGACTGTTTGTTTTGGGAATCACAGGGCACGATATTCAAAATACATAAATAACTGACTATAAAGTTTGATTTTTAATGTTCTCTTTATTTCTCTTGCTAAATTTCTGATTATAAAACAATAAAATGTTTCAAGGGGTTAGTGGCTGATGACAGGATAGGAAATAAGGGTTATAGTCAACAAACAATTGGAATCAAAGTCAAAATAATTTAAGAAGACCTGTTCTGCATTGAGCCATTTTTGGAACTTGATATAAAAATATTGCTTCTAGATCACATTTTAAAAAGTCTAAATGGTGGCCTACTTACAGTCTTAAATAAAGACTTGTACCAAACGCAGGACAGGACAGAAACACAGGTAGGAAATTTTATTAGTTATATGCTATTAACATATTCACTATTCAGAAATATGCATCTATTTCATGCACCTGTGAATTTGTCTTCTCTACCACTGAGAGATTTAATCTAGTTGAAACGTTTGCATCTGCAGTGGCATACAGCATATATCTCAAAAAGTAAACACAGACAGATCAAAAGGACACCTCTCAAAATATGTACATACAAAGACATGCTCATAAGACCTAAACTGAATAATGTCTATGGGAGAGAAGGGAGAACGTGGGGCAGACATGACACAATTTACCACATGATATATGTACCCACCCAAAATTTACAACCTGAACCTCAATATGATGATCATCTGAGGGTCAGGGCTCATGAGTTTACTTCCTACTAAGGATTGCAATCTGAGACTCAAACTGAGATGCCCATTGGGAATATGAAAAAACACACACATTCTTTTCACATCACAAATCTATGCAATGTGTGCATTCAGACAAATATATTAAAAGATCTTCTCAATCCCACAATAAAAGCTAACATATGATAATTTCTCATACATCCTTTCTCAGTCTGGTACTCTCCAAAGGTTTTTTACTTAATCCCTCATGATTCCTCACCACTGGTCATGTTAGCTGGGGATGCAGTCCAAAACATCTGGTTAACATGAGGAAGGCTGCCCCCTACACACACACACACGCGCACACACACACACACAATACATAACTAAACCGACTCAGATACACAAACCCCAGAGGGTTTACATGGCTGAGCTGGGAATCAAACCTTGGTCTCCAGAGTCACAGTCCAACACTCAAACCACTATACCATGCTGACTCTCATTAAAGTGGTATCGAGGTGCAATAAACGTGAAATGTGGATACACCCCAGGTGTAGTGGAGCATGCTGTTCCACTGCAGATGTCAAAGGACAATGCAGTTAGTTACAAGTCTACTTCTTGTATATGGAAGGGTGAGGGTGCCATCTTACCTTTGCCTCAAACACCGAAGCACTGGCATCACTGGGGGGAAGAGGTGCAGATCACACCAGGTGACATCCTAACGGTGGGAGGGCGGGGAGTGACACCATTGCTCCTTTCTGCATTTTGGCAGAAACAGGCTGTGGCATGTGCCAGTTTCTGTTTAAAATGCTATAAGAGATGGGGTGAGTGGGGTAAGGCTCAATGAGAGGAGATAGGAGAGTCCCCAGATTTTTTTTTAAAAAAAAGATAAAATTTCAATAAAAAAAAAATCTTTTACATTTTTCTTTAAAAAGTCACACTTTAACCGAATGAAACTATGCTTATGTAAATACATTTAGGTCATGCATATGATATTGTAAATATTGAAAGATATAATTTTAATTTTGCTAGTTCTTTATGTCACAACTATTGCCATTAGATTCACTGATATATGGGAATTATGATTTGTGAGTAATACAAAAAAAGCCAACAACAACATGACAAAGGATTCTGTATGGTTTGGCATACCAAACTGGGGAGGGTGACACGAACCCTGGTGATGCCATTGCACCAAAATGCCTTTGGCTGCCCTGTTCCTTACAGATCTGGTCTGAAAACCAATGCCACCTCTTCTACCCATCCCACTCCCCATCTTCTACATTCCTTGCTTCAGGAGAATATGGTTTGAGCTTGAAATATAGACTGAAATGGCAAAAGGAGGATATTTTCTCTCCCATCTCTGACAGCCTCCTCACAAAGGATCCCGGGAGGCCTTGAATAAGGCTTTTACTTTCATGTTTAGAGAACACACCTTTGTTTGACAAAGTGAGTCAACAGGGATTCTTCTCTTGGTCTACAGATTACTGAAGGAATGAAATACAAATTTAATGGGGGGCGAGGGAGGTTTTTAAAAAAGGGTTGAGGCAACAGCATGTTTGACTGGGCAAGTCTCCTAGCCTTAGACCTACTATGCATTTCTTGCTTTTTGAAAACTGTTTCCTCAACAGGGTCACAGTTCTTTTCTTCCTCAAAACTTTTGAGAATGGGCTGTGCTGACAGTTTCCAAGTGTTGTGTTTGCACATATTTCCACACCTGGCCACGCAATAGGAGCGCCAGGCATCCATGCTACACTCATGTTTTGTTGTGTAAGTCATTTCCTAAAGGTAAATCAATCATGGGGTTTTCTTGGCAAGATTTGATCAGGGGAGGTTTGCCTTTGCCTTCCCCTCTGAGGCTGAGTGTGACTTGCTCAAGGCGAGTTTCTGTGGCTGAGCGGGAATTCGAACCCTGGTTTCCAGAGTCATAGTCCAAACTACTGCACTACATTAGGCATCTTCAGTGTGCCAGAAGCACTCGCCTTCCAAAGAATTTGTGGAAATTGTTGAGGGGGGAAGAAAAGGACTGATAGCTGACTTAAGAACCTTGAAAACTTATTACTGATCTGACATTTTAAAACTCAGTTGATTAAATTGGTTAAATGTTACTGCATTGTTCCTAAATAATGCATTACAAGCAAACTATTAATATACAATACAAGCAAACTGCCTTTTTAAGATATGAAAGGAAAAAGTCTATAACAAAACAAACACCTGATCATAATAGCATTTTAGCCGCAGTAGGGGAAATCCTAAAAAGAGAACCAATAGACTGTGACTTTGCTATCTGAGGTTTCCACCTCCAATAAAGATTAAATAATTTTTAAAAATATTGGGACTATACTGGCATCTTTTACCTTAACAACACCTAAAAGTGTTCCTGATGTAAAAACATGGAGGCATCCTGAGAAATTCAGTGTTCTCTACCTAACAAAGGGGCTTGTAGGATGGAGGCAAACTGGATCTCAAAGAGAGTATCTTTTTGTCTTGCTAATGGCATTTAAATTTTATTTCCTGGACTTTAAGAATCTCCCAGTACAGACATGGCCAGAAGGAGGAGAGGCCTGAAAGCAACATCAGGTTATTTATTTTATAACTGCTCCAGCCAGAGATTTTTATGGGGGTGAAAAATCTCTCAGTGCAGTTGCTCACACCTGATATAAAAAGAACTTTAAATGGATCTTAAATCCATTAATATAACACTAGCTGTGACACTGAATACTGGTGCTGAACTAAAAGGATGTGAAGTGACTATGATATTTGCTATCCAATTGACTACACAGTATTTAGTTCATTTTCTCATAGGACAGAAAAACATGAGTCCCTGGAGAGGTTGCTGGACTGCAACTCCAAGCATTTCTTGTCCTGACTATGGATGTATCCACATTGCAGAAATAAAGCAGTTTGACACCACTTTAACTGTCATGGCTCCATCCTGTGGGATCCGGGGATTTGTAGTCTGGCGAAGTGTTAAGCCTGGTCTTTCAGAGAGCTCCAGGGCCTCACCAAACTACACATCCTAGGACTCTGTAGGATAGAATCATGGCAGTTAAAGTGGTGTCAAACTGTTTTATTTCTACAGTCTGGATATACCCTTTGTTGGCTATGGTAGGGCTGATGTGGGGCACAAGCAATTATTTTCTTCCAATGGGCCAGGGACACAGCACTATTTTATGTCCATTAGCTACAACTATATTTTTGTTTCCTATAGAACACCACTTTGCGTCCAGGGAACACCACTTTGACTGGGAAAGACTAAGGTTAATGGAAGTTATAGTTCAACACCTGCATTATTTCCACCTCTGATTAAATGGCTTGCTGCTGAAACCATGCAGCAAACTATGTTTTAATTTTTTTAAAAAATATTTATTCTAAAGTATATATTTTATATATTTTATTGATTTTAAAATTAAAATTCTTGGGTGTGGGTGTGAGTGGGTGCAAAAAAGGCCTTACGTTGTGCTTGCAGCCTACCCTATCCCCACACCAGGATTAAAATGCAAAATCACACTAAAATTCACACATTTTACTCACACACTAACTTATTAAATTTATACCCTGCCTTTCTCCTAGCAAGTGGCACTCAGGGTGATAAAGGCAAATTAAATACAATGAAGAAATGAAAATCCAATTAAAAAGACATCAGTTGAAGGGGAAAATACCCAACCAGTTCAAAACTTAACAAAACACCCCTGTAGCAACAACCTTGTTTTCATCCCAGAGGATTTTCTCAATAAAAAAGATCTGTGATCTTATTCAAATGGTGCCTTCCAAGCGTGGTAATTAATTAATTAATTCAAATACTTCTATTCCACCCTTTTATTGTAAGATTTCAGGATGGCGAACAGGTAAAACACAGGTAAAACAATATGAA
>CM034710.1:30551123-30567184 GCA_020142125.1 Phrynosoma platyrhinos
AACCCCAAGAACAAGTAATAACAACAATAATCGATATCATCATGGCAGCCGGCGGTGGCGGCAGGACTGGCCTGGGGCTGGTCCAAAGGCCTTGGGGGGCCGCATCCAGCCCCCAGGCCTTGGGTTGCCTACCCCTGCTTTACATGTATTAATGTATTTTTAAAGGAGGGTTGCAGTGTTTATTTATGTGGTTTGTTGTTTATTGTTGGGGTAGTATATGCATATTATTATTATTATTACTACTACTACTACAATGGAAAAGTCCTTCTGAAGGGCAGGAATTAAATCCCTTCAGACACCAAAAACACACACACAACTCAAGTTGGCTAACGCACCCTTGCAAACATCCCCAGCATGACAAAGTTAGTCCTCTTCTACTAGCTCTGAAGGAAAGTAAGCTGCTGGGATTTGTAGGACAGAGCATCCAGAAAGGGTTGAGCAAAACCACCTTCTTTTCTTCTCCTCCTGCAAGTATAATTCACTGCTCTTGGAGGGAGAGGAGCAGGAAAGAGAAACACAGCACCCTGCAACATTTTGCAAAACTGAAACTCCCACTTCCGACTTAACACAACTCCAGGGAAAGGGCATCTCAGGTAAGGATTGAGGAAAGATGATTTTGCTGATGCAGTGGACTTGAAAACCCACAATCCAGGATGGATACTGGCATTGAAGGGCTTGCTGGCATGTTTCCACAGAAAAGCATGTTTCACATCCTAAAACAAGAGTTTCCAATTGTGTTGCCGGAAAATCCCAAGGTTGTTTTTTAAGAACAGAGATGGAGAAGTTCCAGCCTTTATTCCCCTCCTAATGTTCTCCACTCCAGTGATCAGCTTTGTTTTGTTCGGTGATGCTCAGCAATGGCTGCTGGCTCCCACATCCATGGGCTGCAAATCCATTCCAAGGCTGCATCCACACTGCAGAAATATTCCACTTTGACATTATTCTAAGTGCCATGGCTCAATGCTATGAAATTCTGGGAACTGTGGTTTGTTTTGCCACAGAGCTCTCCTGACAGAGAAGGCTAAAAGTCGCGCAAGACTACAATTTCCAGCATTCCTTAGCATTACACCATGACGCTTAGTGGTGTCAAACTGGATTATTTCTGCAACTTAGGGCCTAAGCAGACTGGCAGAAATAGAGCACATTAAATTGAGGCACTGCCCTGGCTCAGTGCTAGGGAATCATGGGAATTGTATTTTTTTCTGAGACATTGAGCCTTCTCTGTGAGAGAGCTCTGGTGCCACAATTACAGTTCCCATGATTCCCTAGCACTGAGCCAGGGCAGTGCCTCAATTTAATGTGCACTATTTCTGCCAGTCTGCTTAGGCCCATAGATGCATGCCAAGTTTAGTCAAAGCTTTAAAGGGAGCTAGCCAAGGTTCCAGCCCCCAGCCCCAAAATAGGTTCAGCTGTATAGACAGTTTCTTTTAAAGTTCATACTAAAACACAGAACAGACATTAGGGCCACCAGACAGTGGAGACATTGGGGGTTTTAAAGGGTCCCATTGATTGTAATGGAAGGTTTATTGGCTGTTAAAAATAAGTACGTCACCGAGGGTGTGTACAAATGGAAGTATGTGTGTGTTTTGCGTCTATAAGAAGCCTCACCCACATTCACTGTGACCTTATCCAATTTTTCCTTTTTCCCTGCCCATCACTGCTTTACAGCTCCTGAAAGGCTAGCCATGAGAGAAACGTAGTCCCCTTAGGTTTCCCACTCCTGACACCAAAGCTTTCTCACTGGATGTTCATGGAGAAACATTTTTTAAAAAGTCTTGCTGGATCAAAATAAAGGCCTATCTAGGTTTTGTAGATTAATGTTCCTTCTCTTTACTGATATTTAGCCAGAGGTTGAAACTATGACTAAGTTGCATAGGGAAGCATATAAAAACTTAAATATTATCTTTGAATTGCAGGGTGGGAATGCAAAGTTTCTTTCCTCCCCTTTTCCTCATTGCATTTTTGCTTTTTGTTATATTATGTTGTATACTATAATGTGTAAGACTATGCAACTATACAAAATAAAAACAAAACCCTGTTATAGGGCATAACATAGTGTAGTGGTTTGAGCTTTGGACTATGACTCTGGAGACCAGGGTTTGAATACCAGCTTGGCAATGGAAACCCACTGGGTGACCTTGGACATGTCATACGCTCTCAGCCTCAAGATGGCAATGGTAACCCCCCTCTGAAGAAACTTGCTGGGGAAACCCCATGATAGGTTCACCTTAGGGCAGGGACCGGCAACCTACGACCCACGGGCCGGTTAAGGCCCAGGTCCTCGTACTTACCGGCCCAGGCGGAAGGTTGCTGCCACCGCCGCGCGCTGCCGCATGTTTTTGCCGCTGTGTGGCCAGCCGTGATGCATTTGCGCATGCACAGGAGTACTGTGCATGCGCAAACACGCCGCAGCCACCATTTTGAAAATTAAAATGGTGGCCGCACCGCACGCGGAGGCGACAACAATGGCGGCGGCGCACACACGCCGCCATTTCCCCCCCCTTGGCCCAGCGGCAGAAAGGACTTCGCGGGACCAACCCACGGCTCAAAAAAGTTGCCTACCCCTGCCTTAGGGTCACTATAAGTCAGAAATGTCTTGAAGGCACACAATAACAACAAAGTTACTCATATAGTAATTATTTTTTTCCAAAAAAAAAGAGGTGGGTAAAGGGGGGGGGGGGAAACAAAAGCTTACCTAGTCCCAACATCTTGTGTCTCACAGTAACTAACCAGACACAGGGATGGCTGTTCCTCCCTAGGAACTCATATCCAGAGGTACCATGGGTGGCCATCATGACCTGTAGCCACTGGTAGCCCTTATCTTCCATTAAATTGTCTAATTCTGCTTTTAAAGCCATCTACACCATCACATCTTATGGTATTGTTATGGTATTATTATAGCCTGTCGGGGGAGATTGTAAACTGCTTAGAGAGTGCTGACTTCACTATTAAGCGGCGCAGAAATGTAAATGCTATTGCTATTGAACTGCAGTTTAATTATGTGCTGTGTGAAAAGCTCCTTCCCCTTGTCTGTCCTAAATCTCCCACCACTCAGCATCCAAGCAGACAAGAGCTTGGAAGAAGAAATACAGCTTGCCCAGCACTCTCAAAAGCTTTAACCTACCTGAGTATACCCTTGCCTGCTCAAATGGCTTGAGGACAGGCCTCCATCATTTATCCATTGCACATTTTGCATGGAATGAGGGCAGGAGACTGCGTACTTACCGTCAGGGTAAGAACTATTTTTCCATGCCCAGGAAAGCCAAACACGTGGAGTTTCCTTTGAACATCCTCCCCTTCCTCTCCTCCTCCCATCTTCCTCCAGGCCTCTACACTGAATAAATCACAGCTCCCATTTGAGCAAGCGGATCCATTAAAGTGACGGAGAGAGAGGTGTCAATAATTTATCGCCTCTTTTATATAATTTAAGAACTTCCTCAGCGCAGAGCAAGCACTGGCAAACTACAGACTTGACAAGATTTTGATGCGTGGTGGTGTGTAGCTTGGGGGGGGGGGATGAATAGGTAGGGCCTCCTTTAAACATGTGGAGGACAGAGGGGGAAAAAAAATTGTCTGCATATTTACCAGTGCTGCTTGCAAATAAAAGAGGGATGCTGGGACAGATGTGCCACAGCTGCTGAGCATAGTTCAGAGAGATTTTATAGAGGGTTGTCAGCATGTCCCTCATTTCCAGGATGAATACCGTGCAGACAATGAAGAAATGTTATCAGGATAGTTTTTAATCTGAAATTGCAGCTTACAAGAAGTCATATAGGAAGATATCAACAGCCTGACTGGATCGGAACAAAGGTCCTTCTAATAAAAAAGCATTCTGTTTCCAAAAGAAGATAACCAGAAGTTTCTAAGAAGTGCATGAATGTACTGCCATGCTGTCCACTAACCCACTGTTTGTCTCAAACAGTGGGTTAGTGGAGATGAGGTAAGATCTGGAAACCTATGGTGTCCTCTGCTGAAAGTCCATAACTGAAATAAGAGTGAAGAGCAAGCTATGTGTTACGTGTGACACTGTTGACCAAAACTCCCCATGTCCTTTTCTTCTAAAAGCAGCTTGGGGAAAAAAAGGATTTGGTTCAGGCTGTAGTGTGTCTGAAGAAGTCTAAACCTTGTTTGGTTTGATTCCATGATCCCCCGTGGATACCAAAATCCATGGATGGTCAAATCCCATTAAATACAATGGCATAGTAAAAAGGCATCCCTTATATAAAATGGCACAATCAAGGTTTGCTTTTTGAAATTTATACTTCGTAAAAAATATTTTTAAACCATGGATGCTTCAATCCATGGATAAAGAATCTGTGGATAAGGAGGGCCAACAGTATATGTTTTCAAGGGGGAATATATGCCTCAGTACTATGCTTGATCTTAGCCAAAAGGCAGAGAAGCAAAGACCGTAATAAAGATTCTATTCTATATGCATCAGTATTGTTTTTCATTTAGCATCTAGTAACAAATATGAGTGGATATCACAATAAAGTGTGACTCAAACCAATCTCACAACTCCTTTTAAAATAAGACAATCCAATCATGAATCTTCTCCCATTATGACTTGTTAGACAACCTACCTCAAGTGAATGTTGCAACACAATAAAGGTTGTATTGGCATTTTGCAAACTATGGGCCAGAACAGACTGCAAGAATAATCCAGCTTGAGACCACTTTTACTGCCCTAGCTCAGAGCTGGAGAATTTTGGGAACTGTAGTTTATTGTGGCACCAGAGTTCTCTAACAGAGAAGGCTCAATGCCTCACAAAACCACAGTTCCCAGAATTCTTTAGCATTGAGCCAGGGCAGTTGAAGTGGTCTCAAAATGGATTATTTCTGCAGCAACCTTGAATATCTGCTTTATTTCTTCACTACCTTTAATATCTGCTTTAAAGTTTGGACTAAAACCTGCAGTGGATTCACTCCCTCACCAATACAGGAGCTGTCAGTTGCCACTGCTAGTAAAATAGTGATGATTAGATTTCTGGGATTAATTAAGGAAGTTTATAAGTGCATGAGTTATCATTCAGAGACACAGCTGTGCTATTCTGGAATATCAGTATGCAAAGGGACCTCGTAGCACCTTTGAAACTGTTTAGAAGAAGTTGCAACATTTGCTTTTGTAGACTTGGTCTACTTCCTCAAATGCATCTGTGGAAGTAGACCAAGTCTACAAAAGCTTATGCTACAACTTCTTCTAAACAGTTAGTCTCAAAGGTGCTGTAAGATCATTTTGCATGAGTTATGTGGCCAAGTGGCAACAAAACAGATTCAGGAACATCTGGTTCCAGAATTTACTTGGTATGGAGTCATTCTAAAGTCTTGGTCAAATAACTAAAACCAGCTCACTGAATTTTGGACTCAGGAAGATATCTTAGAGGTCATGTAGTCCAACCCCTGCTCAACAGGATTTCCAGAGTGCAGGATGCAATTACAAGATTCTTGACAGATGACCATTTAGCTTCTGCTTAAACTACCTCTGGTCTAGGGGAATGTATCACACACACAGAGGCAGACTGCTGAATGACTCTTATTGTCAAAATGCTTCTCCTAATATCTATCTGAAATAGACTTCCCTACCAATCTCCACCTCTTTGGTTCTACTACTTCTCCCTCCAGCCCTTGGAGCAACAGAGAACAAGTCTTTTCCATTTTCATGATAGCTCTTCAGACAGCTCAAGGCCACTATTATTTCCCTTTGAATCTTCTCATCCTCAAGCTAAACAGAGCTAAAGACCTCCCTCATTCAATCTGGTTTACAAACCCAGCACCCTTCCTAGTCATCCTCAATTTCTAGCAGAGTAAAAGGGGAACAACAGTAGCTTATGGTACTTTGCATTTGCCTGCTGCCAAAGAGCAATGCACAAAAAGACTAGGTTGTCTTTCTAGGAGGGAGGAATGCATTAGGAGATAGGAATAGGTACAGGGTGACTACAAGGAGGGCTTTCACTGTTTGGCTTAGGGCAGACCAGTAACTCCTTTCCATCTTAGCATTCAGAAATATGGAACTAGCTGCGAGGGATATCCAGATTCTTTCATCTTGAGGAGAGATGGGAATTGTGCAGTCCTCCCAACATAGTTGGACTGTAACTCCCATTATCCCATCCCACATCCACTAACTATGCAGCCTAGGACTGCTGGGAGTATAACAGCATCTGGAAGGCCACATGCTTCCCACCCCTGATTTAAATTGACTGTGTGTATGTGGAAGTTATTTGTCCTGGAGAATCCACATATTCTCTCCCCACTATGCTTCTGCTTGCCTTGCCCACCCCACCGCAGCAGATAAGTGTAGAAACAGAAGTCCAGCTGCAAACCAGATGCCAGTGGAGCATCCAAGGTAATTCTCCTTTCCTTCCAAGGAGAAATGTATGTATGTATAGATTTATTACAGCACTTGGCCAGTCCGAGGAGAATGGAAGCCTTGCTCAGCTGCATGGAATCCACATACTTTGCTTTTCCTCAAGCCCTATGGACAGGAAATTCGGTTAGACACACCCCAGACATCCCTGCAAGAGGAAGAGCTCCTGCCAACCTCCATGCTTCTTTCCCCAGCCACCCAAAATCCTTCCACCTCTGAGCCAGCAGGGATGCCACTGAATAAACAGGGACCTCCCCGCCTCATCGGACTTCTCATCTCCCAGCTGGATCAACAGATGTCTCTCTGCCCAGCAGCCCTTGCATGGCCCGTCTCAACTTGCAGCCCCTGTGCTTAATCCATACCCAGTTGCAGCCTTGGAGCTAGGCCAGAGGGAAGCCAAACAGCTTGCTTAGATCCAGTGGCCTATTTAATAATAATAATAGTACTTATTATTTATTAAGCACCTATAAATTAAGTGCTGTATGGCATATAAGACCAACAAAGCCCTACCCAAAGGGTTACAATCTAAATATCCTCCCCCTCCCTCCCTCAAGACACACACAAACACAGAGAAAGAAGGAATGGAGAAAAAAGAAAGGAAGCTAGAGGAGGAGGATACGACCAGTAGCAAGGATAGGGGAATTTGCAGCCCTCCAGACGTTATTGTACACCCATCAGCCCCAGCCAGCATGGCCAACGGCCAGGGATTATGAGATTTGTAGTTTGGAAATATCTGCAGGGATATAGGTTCCACACCCTTGGCTTGCAACTTCAATTAAATGGGAAACAAACAAAATACTATAAATTCTAAGTACTGTCAAGAGTCACACCTCAAAGTAGCATGCCTGCTGAAAAATTGCCAAAAAAAAATAGACTTACCAAGAAAGGAGAAAATATGAGGAACATTTGCCAAAAAAACGAAAAAACAAAACACATGCTACTTCCCAGGCATAGATATACATTCTAGAAATAACTGTGTGTGTGTGTGTGTATGTGAATTTCCATGAATTTCATAAGGTTTTCTTAAGCAAGGAATATTTAGAAGTGGTTTTTGCCATTTCTTCTCTGTGAAATATAGCCTACAGCACCTGGTATTTGCTGATGGTCTCCCATCCAAGTACTAACCAAGGCTGACCCTACTTAGTTCCAAAATCAGACAGGATCTAGTGCCTTTACGGTATTTAGACCCTATCATAGAAATAATTACTATAATTTCAATACAGGATAGCTCATCCCACCAGGAAACACACGTAATCTGTGTGCCTGCTCGGTCCAGATGCTGGCTGATGCTGACAGGCAATTTCAAGGCTCCTGCTTCTCCTCTTTCTTATGATCCTTTGTAGGTGTGTGTGCATCCCTTTAATATATTTACCAGGCATGTATTGCACAGCTCTTTAGCTCAGGGGTGGGAAAAGTGTGGCCCATGAGCCACTTGCAGACTTGGGGCCCAATTTGTAGCCTCTGAAGCCTTCTAACCCTTTAAACATTTTTTTTTAAAAATGTGTTGATTAGGGGGCAATTTTCACCCCAAAATTGGGCAAATGAGCTCATGCCCAGCTGCAAATGTGACTGCTGCCCCTTAATCCTCCCCACTTGATTGAAAATTGGGCAAAGTGGTGGTCAAAAGCAACACAACATCATTTCTGACACAACACACTGCAACGGGGCAGCTTGGCAGGGGCAAGGGAATTGACCTCCACCCCGTTTGCAGTTGGAAGACCTGCAAATGGAGGACTGCTTTCTAGAAACAAGGAAAGTGATCACCCTCCTTGGAAGAATTTACTTCTAAATCCCAAGGTTATAAGAGTTGGTGGCAGCTGTTCTGTCATAAAGACATGCTCCAAGGCATCCACTTCTTCCCTTGTGTTATTTCCAGCATTCCAGGGAAACTCTTAGTACGGAATAAAAGTTCCTGCATTCTGCCCAGCTCAAATTGAGTCCTGTCTATATTGCACAGAAAGGAAAAAGGAGTCAGTGACAGAAAGTAGATGTCTGGCCTTTTGTGTTCCTGTGCCGCAGTCCAATCTTCCTAGTAAGACCACGGAGGTAATGGCATTTGCGCTGCTTGCCTTCAAGTCGTTCTGAGTTATGGTGACTCTAAGGCAAATCTATCACAGGGTTTTCTTGGCAAGTGTCTTCAGAGAAGGTTTGCCATTTCCATCCTCTGAGGCTGAGAGAGTATGACTTGCTCAAAGTCACCCAGTGTGTTTTCATGGCGAAGACAGGATTCGAACCCTGTTCTGCAGAGTCGGAGTCCACTGCCCAATTACTATAACATGCTTAAAAGTATTTATTGGGTGCTTTTCCGCTCAACCAGTATGTACAGCAGCATTCAACAGAAAACTAAAAAGCAACAAGCAGCAGTAGATGCACTAACTTGCACATTTTTATTTTATTTTACTACCTTTACATGTCCCTGTAAAGGTAGGGGAAGTACCAAACTCTTCTGATTTAAAGAGAGGGGAGTCCTGGAGATAATATTTACTTGATAGAGTATACTAAGTCACTACACCACAAAATTAACATACAGGCACCCTCTGGAGATAACAACAGAATGGGGAGCCACTATTTACTAATGACAACTCTAGTTTAAATCCATCAAGCTTGCATTCAAGATAAAACTTCTGAAGTCTTGATTCCTATAGTTCACAATCCAAAGTTTGCAAAGTCTCACAAGATGGGCTTGTACCCAGGAATCCTGGTATGCCAGTTTTCTCTGATTCAATGTCCCTGTATTTTATAGTATAATATTTTATACTAAGCATAAAGTTTATGCACACATATTTATCAGTCTAAATATGTGAGAGTGAAAGAACATGTCCACATAAACACCATAATAATACATATCTCCAAGCATTCATCCATCCATCCATCTATATCCACATAACGCAACCTCTTGCAGACATACACAAACACACACACACTTCTTTTGAAAGGTTTCTTTTCTAAAAAGAAGAGGTTTCTGGAGTTCAAGTGGAACCCCTTTAAGCTTTTCAATATGGAAGACGGGAAGGGCTTAAGCTTACTCAATAGAGAAGTGGAAAGCTCTCTTGATTGTAACTTCAGGCTGAGTGCTGGCACTTGAAAACAGCTTCTGGGCTCCTAAAACCCAGGGTCAAATTCACTCTGCTTTATCTTTTCCCCAAGTACAGAGAAAAGAACTCAGGGGTCCAGGCTTTCTCAATATCAAAACATGAACGTCTATTACTAATTTATCTGTAGCTAATTTAAATTTGCAAACAGTTTAAAACACTCCACCCACAAACCTCTCTTTTGTTGGGAGAATTATTCATTCATTCTCCCAATAATTCTGCAAGAAAAGACCACTTTCCGACTGTGTGCACGAGTGCACGCATGCAAGGAAATGTGTATTTGTGTCCTGTGCCTTTCAACTGTTAGTTCTCAAAGTGACTTAAAATACCAATAAAATGCTTAACACACAACAAAGTAAAACAAGCAGCAACATTATAAAGTTCCATTCTTTATATAGAAATTGATGCTGGGATAAGGTGGTACGTGAATCCCACAAAGGCAAACTCTTCTTTTCTTTTCCTTTTTCATGTTGAGTTGCAAAGTCTCGTTCTGATTTGTCTGAGTTAGCACTATGGAAGAATCCAGCTGGAAGGGGACAGGAAGTAAAACCCAGAAATGGAGGATCCAAAGCTTTTGTTTTGGATCACGGGAAAGAAGGAGGGTCTCTTCCACCCTGCTCCCCGCTTTTTTTGGCTCCTGTCAGCTAGATCTCAGGGTGTGGCTGGGAGGCAGCGACTGTGTGCAGCTTCCTGAAGATAAGATCTCGGCAGTGAAGGGCCCCAGCATGCTTCAAATTCCTGGGCTGGCTGGAAACAGACAGACTGCTCTCTTCGACAATCAGCAGAGTGCAGATAACACAAGCAGGAGAGGCCCTACAAATCTCTGGACATAGTGCTTTTCAACTCCCCAATACCTTTCCCCCTAGGATGAAATAACACCTTGCCAGCTATCATCTGAGCAAGGGGCTTGGCAGCCAAAGAAGTGATTTGCAGTGCTTGGACCTTGTCCCAAAATGCTTGGTATAAATGCCCCTGAGCAAGCACAGACTGCACTTCCCTCCCAGTGTGTGTGTAGATTTAAGGGGTTCAACTTACACGTCAACATCTCTAGCTCCCAGGCAAGCAGGAGTGTAACACCTACCTTTTTAGAAATTAATGGTACTTGAGGATGAAAGATTTTCACATGTGTTCCTCCAGTCTTCAAAAGCTATACAGTCAGACCCCTGTATCCACAGAATCTATGAATTCAAGCAACCACAGCTTGAAAATATTCACCAAAATAAGTATAAATCCAAAAAACATACTTTGATTTTGCCATCTTATATAAGGGACACCATTTTACTACACCACTGTATGTAAAGGAACTTGAGCATCAATGGATTTTGGTATCCATGGGGTGTCCTGGAATCAAATCTCAGTGGATACCAAGGGTCCACTCTACTTTACAAAAATACAGTAAAACACTTTCTTGTTTTTCAGCTTTCAACACAAACTTCCAACAGCTTGGGAAAGCTATCTTTCAGACTATGACTCTCAGAATTCCCCCATCAATAGTGGATGCATATGGGGGCAAGGGGTGTTCTGGGAATTAGTTCAAAAAAGTAACTTTTTCTGTCAAGTAGAATTCAAATTTATTTATTCCAACATTTTCATGCTTAATTGGGGCTACAGAAAGGAGATTTACTATTTAATCATGGGAAATTGTACCACGCATTTTCCTATTTTGCCTGCACAGCAAACTAGCAATATGTGTTAGAAACAACTGGTGGTGGCAGTTGTGAGACCCTTGAAGTGAGGCCAGTAGTATACTATTGTTATAATCAACCTTCCATATTCACAGATTTTTTTATCCACACGCCTCCCCATAGGCCATGCCCCCCTTCTCAGAAAGCCCAAATAACTCCATTTTCCTCTCAGTCCCTCTCAAAATGGCAACACAAAATACAACTGTGCCACTTCTTGTCACCATTTTGAGAGGGTATGCAGAGGAAAATAATATTTGGGAGTAGTACATAGCTCTGGAAAACTTGAGGGATGGATTTATTTTTGTGCGTTTTCATGCATTTGGAGGGTTTTCTGCATAATGGGGGCGGTGGCATGAAAACTGGGCCAAATCCTTTTTCATTTAAAAAAATATGAAGGTTTAGGGGTACTGATGGTGGGGGGGGGGGTGTCTATTGGCCACATGTGACTTTTGGGCTACACTATCCTACCCTTGTTCTGAGACAAGATAGGTGGAGAAGCTGCCTTTCTGGGAGTTTTGTCTGATCTTCTCATTGAGGAACTCCCAGGTTTCATTCCTCAAAGCACTGCTTAAAAACCACTGGTCTGGATCCCAGTGCCTTCCTTCCTAAGAGCTTCTAGGTCACAATTCAAAGCCCACTCATGATCTGGCTTCCACACTAAAAAACAAAGACATGCTCAAAGTTGAGCATCAAGAACTACATCCTGTATAAATGTCACAAATTAATGCATACGTATTCTTTAGAGTGCAAAATTTGTCCTGGTTCTGCTAATGCAGAGAAGGCAGCAAAGAACTATGCACGGCTCTGACTACAAGAAACTCAGCTCTGCCTTCGGAGATTTCATAATACATTACTTACCAGTCTCCCATCCTTTCTTCTTAAAAAGAGTTGGGGAGAGGACCAAGCGAAGACTTTTAATTGCATGGCCATGCAGTGGGACTTCAGAACTGCAACATACCTTTTGCCTACTGACCCACTCAGTGCTCCAAGCTCTGCATTTCTCAAGCTCCAAACCTACAGATGCTTTCATGGGAGTAAATCCCATTCAATACAGTAGGGCTTTCTTTTTAGTAAAATGCACACAATTGTGCTGTTACGACTATCTCCCTGATGTTCTACTGCATCCCTTTAGTGTGATCATATGCACCTTGCTCACAAAATCAACCAAAGAAGGTAACTGATCTACAGTTAGGGAACACTTTTTCATGAGAGGAGAAGCATAGTTTAAAGTTTACCACATATTTATAGTTTTTGTGGGTTTTTCGGGCTGTGTGGCCATGTTCTAGAAGAGTTTCTTTCTGACGTTTCGCCAGCATCTGTGGCTAGCATCTTCAGAGAAAAACCCAAAAAACCCACAAAAACTATGGATGCTGGCCATGAAAGCCTACGACTTCACATTACCACATATTTATTCTTATTTTTTTAAATCTCCCATCAGCACCCTGTACCATTCTATTGTTATAACAAATACTGTACTCATTTTAGTATATTACACATCTTAATCTACTAGAACAAAATATTTTCTCTTGGTTAACAATGAAATGGGTCCTCCTTCTTGAACCAGCAAAGAAAAATGGACAAAACAAACACATACATGAACAAAAGGGAGAAATCAGCTCATCTAAGGCCTCAAACCGAAAGACATTTGCTTGGCAGTTTTATCAAGAGCGGTTTGAGTGTTGGGTTAGGATTCGGGAGATCAGGGTTCAAATTCCAACTCAGTCATGGAAAACCCACTGGGTGACATTGGGCAAGTCACACTCTCTCAAACTCAGAAGAAGGCAAAAGCAAACTCCCTCTGAACAAATCTGGCCAAGAAAACCCTGTGATCAGTCACCATAAGTCAGAAACAACTTGAAGACACACAATAACAAATCAGTTCTACTTTTATTGTTGTGTGCCTCCAAGTCATTTTTGACTTATGGCGACACTAAGGGAAACCTATCATAGGGTTTTCTTGGCAAGTTTCTTCAGAGCGGGTTTACCATTGCCATCCTCTGAAGCTGAGAGAATGTGATTTGCCCAGGGTCACCCAGTGGATTTTTATGCTCAAAGCAGGGAACTGACCCCTGATCTCCAGAATACACCACACTGGCTCTCTTACTGACAAGCAAATATAAGTGTAAATGGACTGTAAATATATGAAAGGAGGTAAATAAGGGAGACACAGAGAAGGGGGTCATGCAACTATTTGGACACACTTCTTCACTTATATACAATTTGATGGTGGGCAATGGGGACTCCTCTAGTTTGCTGTGGTTTTTATGTTTCAGTTTTAAATCAGCTGTCCAATACTAGCTTCCTGTCTGATCAAATTGCATTACACCCATTTCCTGCCACATGCATAAAAGCGGGGTTGGGGAACAGAGTGCAGACACTAGCAAACTTATTACATCTCATTACTTTGACCATTAGCCTCCTCTCACTTCTCCACGGAGAGCCATCCAGCATGCAAACAAGATGCATTTCTTTAATAGTCAGACCACAGGTCCCAAAGAGAGAATTGGTTCCCCTACAAATAGCACTTTAATTTCTTTTTAATGAAATGGTGTAGGGTTAGCTTTTTTTTCTTTTTTTCTTTTTTGCCTGGTCACCACACACTGAAAAATATATCAGGCCAAAATGCCTTTGAAAACTGGACTGCCCTTTCCTTATTCTGTATTTTGATAAAAGAAATCTGCAATTATGTTAGCCCAAGAAAGCAATACGAATGAAATACATCAGTGGGTTGCTACAATCAACAAAAGTTGTATTCTGCTGTGTGCACCCGCCTATAGACAGATACTGCACACATGGAGAAAGAAAAGATATAGAGAATAAAAGCTTTTCAGTATGTTGTTGTATTTATCTTCACACTCCCTTATCATGTAGTCCCGAATATTCCCAGTTTACAAACTTTAGAAATGAGGCTGGCAGATACCAACTGGCCTGAGTCCACTATATGGTTAAGAGAGCTTAACCTTCCTTTGTTTAAATGAAGTTCTCTGTCCCCTGACAAGGGATGCCATGAAACATGGGACTCTCTCTCCACTATAGTATTCCTTTCCCATCATATTGCCGTTACTCAGTTTCATCATGATGTTTCATACAACCCTACTTGACAAAAATCCAGTAGAAGCCCAAGACCGAGTCTATTTCTATTCATCAGCTGCTAAAGCTTCTATATTTTTAAAGATCATGTAGCTCTAGTACTATGGATGGTAATCCTATGGATGCATGCCAAAGATGGCACGCAAAGCCATTTTCCCCAGCACACAGAGGGCAGGGAGGAAGAGGAAGAAGCATGCGCCTGTTCCTCTCCTTCTGGGCTGTGCCAGGCCTTCAGCTGCCTCTCTAGGGACAGCTGAAGGCCAGGGATGGCATGGGGGGGAGGAGAAAGAGGCATGCACCTGTTCCTCCTCCTTCCAGACCCTCCCCAGCCTTTAGCTGCCTCTCTTCTTCTTCCCCCCCTTGCCCCCCTGGGCCTTCAGCTGTCTCTGGAGAGCCAGCTGAAGACCCTGAAGGGTGAGAGGAAGAAGTCTGGCCCCTGGCACCGGGTGTTACCTGGTGCCAAGAGGCTTTTTAATTTGGGCACTCGGCTCCTAAAAGGTTCGCCATCACTGCTCTATTATGATAAGTATTGGAACAGAGCAAAAAAGCAGTATGATCCATGTTGTCTACACTTACTACCGAGATGTGAGATAACTGAAAGGTAGATTAAATTCTACTAGCAGTTTTCTGGATATTTTGCAGGAGGTGTCTGACTCCCAACAGATTAAAAAATAGCAGGAAAACTGAAAGTTTTTTTCCTGCAGGTGAAACACAAATATCTTTCATAGTTTTCCTACTATGAATCCCTTATCTTTTCTCTCTCAGCCTTACATGTAAAAATATGAGCATGAGTTGGTTTTTCTCCAGTTATTACAATTCCTCAACTGAAATTACTAAGGTATCAGGTTATAGACTCATCTCTCCACATTTGCAGCTTTGACTTTTGTGTATTTTATTATTCTTGGATTTTATTAATATGTTCTCTCTAAGAATATCTAGGTCCTCCAGCGCAACTATATGGTCAACTTTAACCAAAAGTCGCATGGAAGGACCTAGAGATTCCTAGAGAGAAGACTCCACTAGGCATTTGCAGCTCCTCCAGCACAATTCTATGGTCAGTGTCTGCCAAATGTGGACCACAGAGTTGCACTGGAGGACCTAGAGATTCCTAGAGGTGTCCTTTCAGGTAAAAACAGAGTGTTTTTGTTATTTGTGATTTTTTCCATATTCATGGGGGTCCTGTGCCCCTAACCCCAGCGAATGTGGAGGGAGAAGTGTACCTCTACATCATGTCTACACCCAGCAACAGATGAAATGCCCTCCATCCATCCTAACTGCCACTACAGTGTCTAATGGAGAGAAGAATATTTGGAATCTGCTGGACTTAATCCTTACTTCCACTATCATTCCCTTTTCCTTGTGTGTTGTGTCTTGTTTAGACTGTAAACCTGAGGGCAGAGAACTACCAAATGAACAATCTGTAAGGAACTCAGGGACTCTTTTCTCTGAAGGGTGGGGTATACATACTCAAAATAAATAAGAATATATAAATACATGTAGGCATAGTGTGGGGGTAGAAATGGGGTAGGGTGTCTGTGTAATAGGTAATTGCCTTCACTTCCCATATACCCCTTTCTGCAACAAGCAACGGTCCACCCAAGCACTGTTTTGCATTTGCCTCTAGCTGGTAGAGCTTCATGTTCTAGTAAAGAAGACAAAATAGATCCCACAAGCTGGAATCTGTCCATGCCTGACTCAAATGGACCAACATCAACAGGACAAGGATCTCTCCACCCCTGGCCTATATGAGATGGACAAGCAAAAGTTCTTGAACTGGCCACAAGACTGGCTCCCCAATGAGGCAGAATGAGACAACAGTCTTAGATGGCT
>CM034710.1:30574406-30585635 GCA_020142125.1 Phrynosoma platyrhinos
TCCTCGGTACTCACAGGTTGGAGCTGATCCAGTATAACTACATCGGCGGAATCGCTGGACGCCTCGCCTATCGACTCTGTTTCAACAGTGGCATCTAAGTCGGCTCTTATCTGAGATTTTATCTGCCTGTGCAAACTACTGTTATCCGTCCCCGTTCGCAGACTTCCCATTCGTGGTTTTGAGTTTCCGCAGATGACAAGCCAGGAAGGACAAAATGGCATGTGCTCCTGTGGTACGCGCACAGGGCCACACATGGGAGCATGCCGCCATTACAGTCAATGGGGTTTGAATATCTGTGTTTTTCTATTTCACCAGGGGGGAGGGGCCAGAACGGATCCCATGAATGGGGAGGGACAACTGTACTTTTGCACTTTGAACTCAGTTTACAGCAACTGAAATAAGATGAGGACAAACAAGGAAGAGGGATGAGGAGAGAGAAATGAGGACCTTTTAAAAGCAGCTGAAAAAGTGGAAGGACACAGGATTAACTTGGATTGTTTTTGCTAAATCAGGACATGTGGAGGGTTATTGGACTATCACTCAGAGGAGTATAAAGGCTAATCAAAGGCTCTGAAAACTAAAATTGTCACACGCATAAACAAGTATACACATATCCTTCCCCTTATTTCAGAATAGGTTCACTCCCTATTTAAGAAAAAAAAATCCTCCCCAGGGCAGCAGTTCATGCCAAACTAGCCAGTTCTATGTGTTTTTCTCCCACTTGCACCTACGCAGTCACATGCTATTTTTGCATACCAACAACCCCCAGGAAAGTGTGTCCCGAAAGCTGCAGACATTTCACCAAGTTGGCAAGAAGCATTATGATGGCTTTGTATAGAATATCATGGGGTGGGGGAGATCTTCCAGAAATAATATTTTGACAGAGTCAGTATTAATATGGCACTCAAGAGAGACCTAGGTACCTTCAAGACTTGTTTTGCTCTGGGCCAATAAAAAGCTCTACATTTTGCAAACAAATCTGCTTTCTTGCAGACAATGAACCAACCCTCAGTGGACCCAGCCTACTCTGTCCCTTTCCCACCTCCTTTGGGACTCAGCAAGATATGTCAGTTTTGCTTTTGTCTGTTTTTGTTTTGTCTTAGACTGTATTCACAGGAACAAAAGTATAAATGCAGATTAGCATCAGGGTATCTTGCAGTAGTCATTCAATTAGATGTGCCTTACATCTGTACTGGAAATGCCAAAAATCCAATCTCTTATCTGATTGATGTATGAACACTCTGAGCATTATTTTTCTTTGAATTATGCATATATAATATAGGAATAATAATAATGGGTTACCTTTCAGGTTTGCTGTATGGATTACTGGGAGCTAAAGGAAACCGTCAACAGAACCAAAGTTTCCCTGGACTACTCCACTGTAGGAGAGGGGAGATAGACTACATACTGGAATGTTCCACAGAGATCTTATCATGAAGAAGACAAGCTAGAACTCTTATTTCCTTGGCATGTTGGTTTTCTAAACAGGAAGACATCCCCTCCACTAGAGGGAAGCATTAAAATGCAACCCCTTACCTTCAACCTCCATTTGTGCAGTGGTACAGGAAAATCAAATTCAGTTCTGTTGATTGCAGACAGCCTTCTTCCTCATTAATATATATGAATCTCTTTTTATCTAACAAACTCAATTCCAGTTTAGTTTTTATTTATGGGGCATGGGAGTGCCACTACATTTGATAGTCCTAATGAGAATTCTATACTTAAGACAAGAGACCACTGTTAGAACAGAATATGGTGAAACAGAATTGTTCCCAATTGGCAAAGAGGTCAGGCAAGGATGCATATTATCACCCTTCTTGTTCAACTTGTATGCAGAAAATATCATGTGAAGAGCAGGTTTAGATTTAGAAGGAGGAAGAATAAAGATAGGAAGGAGCATCAACAATCTAAGATATGCAGATAGCACTATACTACTGGTAGAAAAAATCATGGACTTGAAACAATTACTAAGGAAGGTCACAGAAGAAAGTGCAAAGGCAGGCCTGCTCCTGAACATAAAGAAAACAAAAATAATGGCCATGGAGGATCTACGAAAAATGAACCTAGACAAAAGAAATCAAAATATTTAAATATTTCCTGTACCCTGAATAAAACATTGATCAGAATGTAGTCATGAAATAAGAGAGGATGAAGAATGGGAAAGGCAGCAATTAAGGAACCAGACAAGATCCTAAAGAGTTAAGACAGCCAACTGAGCACTAAAGTTAGAATCATACAAGCCATTGTATTCCCCATCACGATGTACGGATATGAAAACTGGACAGTGAAGAAAGTGGATAAAAAGTAAAACAACTAATTTGAGATGTGGTGCTGGAGAAAAGTGCTAAGGACACCATGGGCAACCAAAAAGACAAACAAATGGGTCCTTGGAACTGACTAAGCCTGAAATCTCCCTGGAGGCCAAGATGATCAAGCTGAGGCTGTCATACTGTGGCCACATTATGAGAAGACATGACTCATTAGAAACAAGAATAATGCAAGGAAAGGTGGAAGGCAGTAGAAAGAGAGGAAGACCACATGCCAGGTGGATAATTACAAAAGTCACAGGCCTGAATCTACAAGACTTAAGCAGAGAGGTGGAGGATAGGGGGGCTTGGAGATGTTTCATCCACAGGGTCACCATGAGTTGAGATCAACTCGAGGGCAGCTAACAATGATTATTTATTATTAAACTGATGATGATGATGATGATGATGATGATGATGATGATGGAGAGCAGTTAAATCAAGAAGAACTAGGAGCTTGGACCCTTCTTTAAAAGCATCCAACCTGCACCTGAACTCTTTGTTGACTTTTATCTTAACAAATAGGGCTCCATTCTGTCAAATTATGGGAGAGATACCTGAGAGTTGTCTTTTGCCCAGGTTACCAGTGCAGAAAACATTTCAAGAAATAATGGAGTGGGTCCTATTTGTTAAGATAAAAAGTCAACAAAGAGTTCAGGTGCAGGTTGGATGTTTTTAAAGAAGGGTCCAAGCTCCTAGTTCTTCTTGATTTGACTCCTCTCCATTTTAAAGCAGGAGAATGGTAAATGTGCATCTGAGGTCTGAGTGAAGTAACTACTATTTGTGTGAAAAAGTCAGGAGTCAGGCTTGAGCAGCTGTATGGGAAAAAGTTTGGGAAGTGTTGACCATTCAGTATCAGGAAACCATTTTTAGATGTTTGGATTAGTTTTTATACTGACAGGCAAGAATAGCTAATTAGTATGTAATTTGATATATTTTTTAAGTCACTGAAAACACTATTCTAGCACTTCTTCCCTGCGGACAATGGAATTTTGGTTTAACCATGAAGGTTCTCTCCCCACCCCCAGCGTTTTGCAAAAGAAATCAGTTTCAAGACCAACAGCTCTATATCCCTCTCTGGGAAAGAAGTAAAGGAAGAAAAATTGGAAGAGGGGAGGGAATGCATATAACTCAAATCCAAATCACAGACTGATTATCAACCCACACGCTCCAGGAAGGGCCTGGGATAGCAATTAGGGAGGGGTTTAGGAAGAACAATAAGGTTTATTTGGACAAGAAAAAGATCTGGATAGAAGCGGGGGCCAGGGAATTGAAGATTTTTTTGATAGAGAGAAGGATGGATTTAATAAGCTATATTCATTTTGGGGGCAAGGAAGTGAACCACTTATTGGGGGGGATTACATAATATTGTATTATGCATAAAAAGTTCAGAAGGATCCACACCCCAAATCTGGCCTGTTTCCCCACCATCACTATCCCATTCTCTGCTAGCTCACCCACCCACCCATCTACTCACCCACAGAGAGGCTGTTCGCATATGTATATATAGAAAGATTAAAAGCTTGGTGTACTATTTAGTTAATTGGATTTTGTCAGAGACCTTATCAGAAGCTGGGAACTGAACACCCAGTTGGAAAGGAGGGGACCTTACTTGGTGCAACTCCTCTCTCCTGTGTTTTCTTCACCAGAATTGGCTCAAATTTACAAAAACAATTTTATGAAAACAAATATACCCACCCCCAATGCAATTCCCAGCTGTTACCTAGAAACAGTGGCTTAACAACAGATAGAAGAAATTAAAAAGCCATGGGACTGTATATCCACCGCTGGGGAGTTGGGGGAAGGGGAGAAATAGAAGAGAAAACAATTAAATGTTTACACGGATTAGAGACATATTAGAAGTTTGCACTGTTACAAATGCAGCAGAGTGCATTTTCAATATGGGCTGATGATGAGGGAGAGCTGCAGATGAATAAGGACAGAGCACCCAACCCACATAAACTAGGGCTAGACACCTGAGCATTGTTGAAAGTCCCTTCACCCAAATATAAAAATATACAAGTCACTCTTGTTTGACAGTGGATTTTGCCATTTTTCTTACAGACTGACACCGTTCCCCTTACTAACCAATCAAATTAGAAATATTTATCAACACCAACAGATTAGCAGGAAAGCCAAAGATAAGAATTCTCACAGAGAAGTTGAAAGCATTTGGGGAAAAGTGGAGGGGGATGCCATGCATCACAGCAAGGCATGATTTTCTCAAAACAAAAATAAAAATAGAAAAGGACTAAGCATGCAGTGTGGAAACCCCACCACACACACATACACATACAACCATAGGACAAAAGCACCATAGCCCCAGCCCTTGATCCTACTCACAACAAGAGTAGGCTTTTGTACTCCATAAAACAACCAAAGATGACAGATCCCATCCTATCAACATCCACCAACCCAAATATTGTACAGCTTATCATCTCTCTTAATAAGGTCACCTCAAAATCTGGCAAAAGGGGAGAATGGAAAACAAGGGTGTCATCCCAACTGGTTCAGGCCCAAAGCAGAGGGGAATCACAATATACGTACAGTGGTTGGAACTGTTCCAATGCTGGTTGCGGACAGGGGTGCTGTAAGGGTTAGGGTTCCCGGGTCCTTTGTCCTGGATCAAGCACGCACGGTTCTGGTTGTAAAAATCCATCATGAAGAAGGGGTTAGGACTGCTGCTTAAACCCGCTACATCCACACTTTCGTACATCTTCTCCAGGAGAAACAAGAGGGTAAGAAGGTTGGGGGCTTGTGAGGGGTGGGAGGATGGGGGAAGGAGGGAAGCAAAGCAGAAGTTTGGTTTCTGAAGGACTGAAGAGCAAAATCCTATAGCGGTGATGAATCCAAAGAGACGGGAAGGTTTTTGTCAGTTGTTTTCTGAACTCTCTCCCTTGCACCACCTCTTGATCCCTAGTGGGGAGGTATTTAGGGAATCCAAAAGCAGCTGGGGAATCCGCCAAACAGACCGGGTTGGACACCAGTGTTTTTGCTTCAAATAAAAAACACCCAAAAGATAATATTCAAGTCTTCAATCTTCTATTCCAGATGCATCCCTTGGGAAATAGGCCGGCCAATCCAAGCTGAGATGCTTCTCCCGTTTCAAGACCAAAATATATTTTTATAAATCCCCCCCCCAAAAATTATTTTTTTTAACTTTGAAAAAAATAGTAATAAAATCCAAGCCACTCTGCCTTCTCAAAAGCAGAATTCTCTGTAGAAGTAGACTCACTGGTGTTAGATAGCATTTTGGTCACATTTCCGCCTTCTGTTCAGTTCCATGATTCTCTCTCCTTCTCCCAAACTAACAAGAAGGAAAAAAAGGGAAAGGGAGGGGAGGAATATCCTTTCGCTCCAGAAAAAGGGGAGAAAAAGTTTCACACACACTCTCGTACAAAAATAAGTAAGGCTTCCTACTAGATTTCAAGAGCTTTTCCCCCCCTGTCTGGCAGATGAGTGAATGCAAATGCACCGAAAACTGTGCTCAGGGCTGATGTACACATATCTTAAAATTGAGTCTCTGTCCCCCATCAGAGGAAGAAGGGGGGAGAAAGGGGAGGGAGGTGGGTTGTGGTTTTTTAAAAAAAAAAAGATAGAGAAATGAATTGTGCAAATGTGTTGTCAGGTTTTGAATGCCTGAGAAGATGCCAGAGGCCTGGAACCTCTGAATCTCCTTGGATGTAGGATTTTTTCCCCCCAGCTGCTTGGTCCTTCTCTCTCTGGGAAAGAAGGAGAGACAGAAACAGAGAGAGAGAGACAGAGAGAGAGAATGTGTGGATGCACGCACGCCTGTGTGTGTTTGAATGTGTGTGTGTGTGTGTGATGTACAGGACTGATAGATTAAAGGCAGCACAAAATCTTTCCTGACACGAAAAGTCGGCTCTCAACTGGCTTAACTCTTTCCTTACCTGCCGCGTGCTGTGTCTTGCGCAGCCCCAACCAACTGCAGGAAAGCACAGGCTGGGGGAGGATGGGAGAAAGAGAGAAAAATGAATGAATGAAAGAAAGGAAAAGGGAGGAGGGATGGAAAGGTGGGGGAAATGACAGCCATGGAAAAAAATCCCTCTCCAACAGCTGTCTCCAGCTACAAAGCTGCAGACCCTGCATCATTGAGTGGTGCTTTCTCCATCCCTGGAGCGTAGCAGCAGCAGCAGCAGCAAGGAGGAAAAGCAGGAGGTCCCCCTCTTTTTTGTGTTGCAAGGAACCAGCCAGGGCGGCCCCTTTCGCCTGCATCACCCCTCTCAGAAAGGGAGGTTTCTGATGCTCCTCCAGCCGCCCCTCATTTGCGTAATGTTATGCAGCTGAACTCCGCCTGAACTCTCCTTGCAAAAAAGCTTCACCTCCAAATGACCCATTCACAGGCCTTCTCCTTCCCAGTGACATCACAGGGGCGCTCCTCTCTTCCTCCTCCTCTTCCTCCTCCTCCTCTTTGCCTGCCAAGGGCTGCCACCGGCATGCTGACACCACCACCGCCCAGTCAAATCCAGACCCACCACCCAAAAGATGTGTGGGGGACCACCGAGCAGAAGCCAGCAAAGTGAGCAAGGAAGAGAAGAAGAGAAAACCTATTTATATAAATGTTTAAAACAAGGGTTCCCAACCTGTGCTCCAAGGAGCCTTTAGGGCTCTGCATGCGCTTCCCAGGTGCTCCGCGCCAGCTCCAGAAAAAGGAAAGAAATAAAAGTTGAATGAAATTAAAAAATATTTTTATATACTCCTAAACACTATTAACTTGTAAGACATAGGGTAGGCCTCTTAGGGGCTCCATCATAGAAATAAGAGCTCCACAAGTCAAAAAGGTTGGGAACCCCTGGTTTAAAATAACAACAACAACAACAACAAAAAAGGGGGGGCTGGAAATATAGCCAGGCAATGGAGATCTGTACACACACACACACACACACACACAGCTGTGTCTACAGATGTGGCTTTGAATCCAAGCTGGCTCAACACACTTGCAAACATGCTAAGGTTTGGGAGAAAAGTAGAAGGTGCCACAATTTAGTGCCACTACAGTGGTCCCTTGGTATTTGGTTCCAGGACCCCCTGTAGGTAGCAAAGATTGTGGATGTTAAAGTTCCATTAAATAGAATGGCATAGTAAAATGGTGTTCCCTGTAAAATGGCAAAATCAAGGTTTGCTTTTTGGAATATATATATATATATATATATATATTTGTTCATATTTTCAAGCTGTGGATGCTTGAATCCGTGGACAATAAATCCCTTGGATACAGAGGGCTGACTGTATTTTGATACCTGAAATCCTTTCAACATCAAGGCCAAATCGAAGCATGGGCGGCCCACTACGCAAAATAAAGAGATGCAGAAACAAGCAACTCGACGCCTCATTAGACCTATTCGTTTGTGAAATGTAGTTGGGCAAGCTGTCAAGTCAAACAGGACTCTTTATCAGGTTGACGTATAGAAAGAAGAAGCATACACTTGTAAAAGTTGTCATTTTTTCTGAGAGCCAGAATGACATAGTGGGTTGAGTGTTGGACTATGACTTTGACCAGGGTTCGATTCCCAGTCTCGGCCATGAAACCCGCTGGGTAATCTTGGGCAGGGCAAACCTCTTCTGAACAAATCTTGCCAAGAAAACCCCATGATAGTGAATATTTAGCAGAAATGTTTAATCTCATAATATGTAGATCTATTCCTACTCTGTACAGAACAGTTACAACTTAGAACTCATTCAAGAACACGTAATATCTTGATAGTGTAAGCTTGTGCAAACAAGCAAGAGCTAGTTATATGATTTAAAAGAAAAACAGTATTTTTATATTAAAACATAATTCAATAAATGTGCTACTATGCAGTTCAAACTGCCTCACTAGCTGCAGCATGTAAAATGGTGGTACCTTAGTGTCCAGGTATGTGCATTTATGTGCATGTGTAAGACAGATTAAGATGCATCTAGTCTCCATACCAACAACGAATTTCCAAGAACAGGAATGGACAACATCTGATGGACAAAGGGCTAATTTTAACACACAAACACATCCAAATGGACTACAACAGCTTCTTTTTTAAAAAAAAATGGGGTGCAAGGAAGATGGAAGTGGCTGAAGATCAACTTCCCACTTCATTTTTGGGAACAGAGAGCCACAAGCCACACTGGCCAATCCTGTTTTAGAAATTCAGTGGATTGTGCTGAAACGTTTTTAACAGCAATTCTTGTAGGTAAGGTAAAGGTAAAGGTATTCCCCATTGATAAGGTTGTCAAGTTGTGTCCGACCATAGGGGAGGTGCTTATCTCCATTCCTAAGCCGAAGACCCAGCGTTCAGAGAATATGTGATCATGTGGCCAGCATGACTACACAGAACGCTGTTTACCTTCCCACCAAAGTGGTACCTATTTATCCACTTGCATTTGCATGCTTTCAAACTGCTAGGTTGGCAGAAGCTGGGACTAGTGACAGGAGCAAACCCCACCATGCAGCACCTGGGCCTCGAAGTGCCAACCTGCTGATCTTGCAATCAACAGAGTCAGCGTCTTAACTACTTGAGCCACTGCATCCCTTGTACATGTGTGAATTTAATAAAAAATTAAAGAAAGGGTGCCCCAGAATCTCCTTGAGAGGCAAAACCAGGAACTGTGATTTATCACAGGAAAATTGGAAGCTACTTTATACTAAGTTAGTCCACTAGTCTATCTAGATCAGTACTATCTGCCCTGACTGGCAACAGTTCTCTGGGTTTCAGACATGGGTCAGGTGCAGCCCTATCTGGAGATGACAAAGATTGGCTGCTGGACTTTCTGCAGGCACAACATGCACCCTTCTACAGAGCTACAGCCCTCCCCTATCAGGAATATGGACCCAAAATATTGTGTGTGAACAATGGCCCACATTTATAAACACAACTATGTCTAGCTTGTAATTTTGTGCAAGTGTGGAATTTAATATTGCTCACAGAAGTCAGTATCATGAGGTTCTCTGATCTTTTTTTCTTTTCTTTTTTCTCTCTGTCTTTCTTTCTTTTGGGAAAAATAAATGAAAGAAAAATAAATGTTTAGTCCATAAACATGGTAAACCAAGTTTGAAAATGCATGGACAACGATCGGCAAAGCCAGAGTGGGCCCTGTATAAAACTCAGTGGGAAGGCAGGAGATGAGTTTCTTGCATCCTTCTTGCTCCTCAGCCATGACTAACTGAACCAAAAGAAATCAGAGTAAGAAATTAAAATCATGTGTTATTTGAACCCTTTAAGCAGGTCTGCTTTTGAATTCATGGTGCAGAGTTCTGCAGTCCTGTGTAATAACTGGCACAGATTCTGCAGGAATGGTCTGCAAACAGAACGTCAGTGATATGGTCTTCACACATAATTCTTACAACAACAACGGAAAGCATGTTAGCTTTGCATTCCAGGATCATGACTGAACCCTAGAAACTAGAGATGTTTGGCCAGAATGGGGAAGGGCTTATGGAATTAAATGAATTAAATGCATTTACTGTGTGTGCATTTCATTGTTCTCTTCCCTTTACTTTACTCTTAGGCCTCTATGTGGAGATTAACCTATTTTAAAACACCCCAACTGCCACAAAATACAAACTTCCTTCACTTAAATACATGCAAAGCAGTGATACCTTTCATATATCAGCTACATAATTCAGACCAGACAAAGTGGGATAGCAAAGACCAAAGGTAATCAAGTACAAAACCAAATGCCATACATTTCAGCTTCAGGTGACAAACTAGGGTACCAAGCCACATGCTCCAGACAATGTTTTGTATGCTATTCCGCCCCAGCCCCAATTTTAGTCAATCTGGCCCAGAAAGCAATTCATTTCTATTGTTATGTATTGTCCTCCAGTCCTCAACAAGGGCAGAAATTATAGCAGGGGTGTGAAACTTTTGATTTTCCAGATGTTTTGTAGTTCAATCTCCAGGAGCCTTAGCTAGTATGAGCAATGGAATGGGGTGATTGAAACAGTGATCCAAAACATCTGGCCAAAGTTTCCGAGCCCTAAATTACAGCATCCTTCTCTAAAAACTTTTCAAAAAGGTGAATGACTCTTCTCCAATATCCAATTATACCCCAATTTTCACTCTATTTATTAAATAAACTTTCAATCCTCCGTGTGTCATAACAATAATCACAATATCCTGAATTCTGGAAAATGCAAATCACCTTCCAGAAGTCCACAAAGACACGCACATAGAGTATGTGCAGCATGGCATAGTGGTTTGAGTGTTGGACTACAACTCTGGAGACCAGGGTTCAATTCCTTGCTCAGTCATGAAACCCACTGGGTGACTCTGGCCAAGTCACATACTCTCAGCCTCTTGGGAAGGCAATGGCAAACCTCTTCTGAACAAATCTTGCCAAGAAAACCCCACGATAAGGTTGCCTTGGGGTTGCCATAAGTCGGATATGATGTGAAAGGCAGACAACAACAAACCAAGAAAATTGGTGTCTGCAAGTTTACAATTTTTGTAAAGATTTTTTTTTAAAATCCAGACAATTTCCACATAGACATCTGGTCTCCCTTGCACATATTTTTTAACGTGTGCAGAACCACATCCCTCTCCACAGTTGCAGGCATATGGAGGGTTTCAAATTGCCTGCTGCATCACAGAGACAAACCACATGGTAAGGATTAAGTCACAAGACAAGGCTCTGAACAGGCCACCATCGCTTATCAAAGGCCTTCCACAAATGACTGTTTACCCATCTTTGGGCAATGTTATATACTGAACTCTTACACTGCGCTAAAATCACTGTGGGTTTGCAATGCCAGAATATTCGCCAAGATCACAGAAAAATAAGAACTGATCAATATGCCTTTACAAAGGTGCCAAATACACCTCTCTCACCACAAGAAAATCCATGTGTTAAAGAAAAAGAGAGAAGATACCAGGTATCCGCATTAAGTATTGTGGCATAATATCCCCTTTGAGCAACTGGACTATGG
>CM034710.1:30591977-30620606 GCA_020142125.1 Phrynosoma platyrhinos
AAACTAAGGGATCCAAAAGATGGTGAAACTGAGGGTTGTTTTGAATTTTTAAAATAAAAAATTAAGTGTGGGGGGAAATTTGGGGTGGGGAGGACACAAAACCAGCCCTGGTATTATAAGTGCTGCCTGCCTGTGGATGTTCTATTTTATTATGTGGATTTGGTGTCACTGGGCATCTATTGAGGCTCCCATTTCCAGAGCAACAAATGCATGGATGACCCCAACCCACAGCCATAGCAGAGGAGAAGGAGAAGCAACCCTCCTTGTACTTGCTCTTGGCCTTTGGGGCCAAGGCTTCCAATAGGAGCCCCTCAAAAAACATTTCACAACTGCTTATGATATTGCTGACGTTGTTGTTGTTGTTGTTGTGTACCTTCAAGTGATTTCTGACATATGGTGACCCTAAATCATAGGGTTTTCTTGGCAAGATTTGTTCAGAGGAGGTGTGCCATTGCCTTCCCCTGAGTTGGAGAGCGTGTGGCTTACCTGCCCATGGTCACCCAGTGGATTTACATGGCCAAGTGGAGAATCGAACTCTGGTCTCCAGAGACATAGTCCAACATAGTCCATTCATTAGAGAGAGAGAGAGAGAGAGAGAGAAACCAATGGCAATGGCCATTACTGAACTCTCTCCAATCTAGTGGGGGAACAAACAGCAAAAAAGCTATTCTGACAAAAACTCTCCCATATGGGCAGTAGGATGCCTGGGCTAAATCCTCACTGCCACCTTGAAAAAGGGCACGCCAGCAACCACGTGGCAGTGGCTCCTTGCCATTTTCACTATTCCCCTGACCACTTTCATGGAAGGGGTCATCAGTCCTATTGTGAGCAAAATAAAAGGTTACATTACATTTTAAATGCTTCCAAAACTGGACTCTTTATAGTGCCATCCATGGCTAGAAAGAGAAGAAACTGATTCCATTAGGGAAGAACCAGATGTATTCCACATATAGTGTATACTCCATATTGAGCTCAACATTGTTAACCCCAGATTGACTGCTCCAAAAAAGAAAGAGAAAGGAAGACAGGATAACTAAACCACATTTCTAGTTCTTATGGCTAAAAAACTGACTTGAAAGCATGCATCCCTTCCCTGGTGAAATGACAGGATCCAGGTGGAAAGTTTGTCCACTGATCAGACAACAGGACTTCAGAGTCTCCTAATCCTGATATCATTTCTCTCTATAACTAGGATAAACTGAAATAAATAAAATTAAAGTAAGCAAATATATTTTCTTGCTTTTTTATTTAAAACACTGAGAATGTATGTTGACACAACCAGCCCTTCACTGTTCCCTCAAAGACGGCTTGAATATTCCATTTAAATATCTACAGATTTGCTTTTTTAAATAACTCTTTTCTGAGGCTCTAAAGGCATTTTATAGTCATTTCACAGGGAGTAAAATGAGGTGGAAACTCTTATTATCTGGCAAAACAATATAAAGATGAGAATTGGCAGAGGGGGGAAACGGTGTAATCTGGGGTAGAAAGATAGAGTACAGTGTTCCAAGCAACATTTTGATCTTGTTAATTCCAAAGTTGTCTGCTGAAACTAATTTTTAGAGAACAAGAGCCAAAGACCTGTACTCACACTGAATAAAACAAACCCACACTTCCCAAATCAGGAGAGCCTTTTAAAAGTTTCAGTAAGATGCTAGCAGAGGGAAAGGCTGTAGTCCAAAAAGTAACTTTTATAAGCTCTGCCCCTTCCTAAAGTCATGTTCCCAAAACCGGGATCACCAAGATCAATGGCTAGAATCAAAGAAATACATCAGTCTCCACTGACCAGGCAAGAGCAAAAGGGATTCATATCAAACCTGGCTATTCCAGTGATGTTATGCTCCTTGCAAATCCCAGGTCCTGATATTACACAATTCTTTTTCTTTTGGGTGTCTGAAACACACTCCTATACTTGCTCACCAGGCACGGAACCCTCTTTGTAACTTACACCAGACTAAATACTTAAGAGACAGCATAGTATAGTGGTGTGAGTGTTGGACGAGGACTCCAAGAGACCAGGGGATCAAATGCCTGCTCAAACATGGAAAGCCCAGGGATACTCTCTTAGCCTTAACCTTAGAAGACGCCAGTGGCAAGCCTCCTCTGAATAAGACTTGCGAAAAAACAAAACAAAAACCCTGTGATAGGATCACCTTAAGTTGGAGTGGACTTGAAGACACATAACAATAACAACAAATACCGTACTTCTTTAAATGTTGCCCAAGGGGGTATCCATTGCCAATGGATTTTCCCAGTTACGCAACAGCAGTTTGTACCCTCAAGAGTGCTTCTTCATGCTGCCACCTATTTAATAGCCATCCACCCTTCTGGACCTGCTCCATATTGGTGGAATTTTACAAACTGCTCATGTCATATATGATTCTGGCTTAGGCCTGCATCAAGATGAGAGTTTAAAGTTTGTTTTTTAAAAACAATTCTCAGAACCCCCTCAAGCATCTGGAGAATAATTTTTGCTCCCTCCACTTTCCTGTATTTTTGAGCTACTGAGGAATGAAGCATAACCACAGAGTTCAAACAAGCCCATTTGTGTCTGAAATATGTGTCAGGGTATTATGGTGCCACGTGAAAGAGTATCCAGTGTGATGTAGTTGTTTTGAGTGTTTGTCTAAGACTCTGGGAAATCAGGAGTTGAATCCTCACTCAGCCATGGAAACCCACTGGGTGACCTTGGGCAAGTCACACTTTCTCAGCCTCAGAGGAAAGCCATGGCAAACCTCTCAATCTTGCAAAACAAACAAACAACCCTGAAAGAGTCACCATACATCAGAGTCAAGTCGAAGGCACATAACAACAAACAATTCCTCCACAAGAGGGTGTTAACCTGCATAGTCCCTTCACTATGGTGTAGAAAGTGGAGAAAATATATTGTTTTGATCTACAGCTCCCAGAATGGGAGTTCCATAGGTGTAGTTCCATAGAGGCAATGTTTCAATGCTTTGTCAGTGCCAGTGAGAATAACCTCAGTAAAACCCATAACCTCTTGATGATTGTGTTCAACACAGAATCATAGAGTTAGAAAAGACCACAATGGCAATCCAGTCCAACCCCCTGCCTTACAGGAATACACAATCATACGACCCATGTCAAATGGCCATCCAGTTTTTGCTTAAAAACCTCCAAAGAAGGAGACTCCACCATGTTCCAAGGCAGCATTTTCCACTGTTGAACATCTCTTACCATTAGGAGGTTCTTCCTAATGTTTAGGTGGAATCTCTTTTCCTTTAGCTTGAATCCATTGTTCCAGGTCCTGTTCTCTGGGGCAGCTGAAAGCAAGCTTGCTCCATCCTCAATATGACAACCCTTTACATATTTAAACATGGCTATCATGTCACCCCTTAACCTTCTCTTCACCAGGCTAAACATACCATCTCCCTAAGCCACTCCTCATAGGGCAAGGTTTCCAGACCCTTCACCATTTGGGTTAACCTCCTCTGGACATGATCATTTAGAAGGAACATGTGAGAAGGTTCAGATGAACCCTTGTAAAGGTGGGCTTTACCACCACAGGCTTCAGTTGCCACATCCTTCAAATAGATACACAGGTAAATCTCTTTGAGGGCCTATTGTGAAATTCCCAACTCTGAATCCACCCACAGAAAAACTATTCTCAGAAGCCAAAAGACCAGTTTGGCTGAGCAAGAATACGGATGTAGAGAGATCTTGTAGCACCTTTGAGACTTAGGGGGGTTGCAGACTGCCAGAAATAGTGTGAATTCAGTCCACTTTTAGGGTTAGGGTTAGAGTTAGGGAACCATGGGAACTGTATTTTATTGTGGCACCAGAGTTGTCTGACAGAGAAGGCTCAATGTCTCAGGAAAATAACAGTTCCCATGATTCCCTAGCACTAACCCTAACCCTAAAAGTGGACTGAATTCACACTATTTCTGGCAGTCTGCAACCCCCCTAACTGAAGGAAAGAATTTGGCAGCATGAGCTTTTGTAGACTTCAGTCTATTTCCTCAAATTTAGTAACTGATGTTAGACTAGATCAGTGGTGGTATGCTGTCTGAGACCGTGGGAATGGGTACTTATGAAATAATGACATAGGGTATTTCTTACAGGGTTGGACTAATAGGGGAAATCAGGCTTTGGTAGAATCCCACTTTTCTTTCTCATGAAAAAGGGGCAATGCCTTGACTTGAAGCTTCAAACCAGACAGCCGGTAAGTTGAATATAATCAGAATATAAATATGGGACAAATTAATATTTCAGGGCTTCTAGAAGAGTAATCGAGTGCACATGTCTCTAACATTTAATTAAAATATCATCCCTCTCCTTGTAAGACTGACAAGTACTCTAACCTGCTTTCTACATACACACACACAGTCAATTGTGAAGTCAAAACCTACATGATTTCCTGGCTACTGGTTTGGAGTTGGGGAAACTGGAGAATCCCTTCAGTTTTACTAATCTTCCATCAGTTAGATTACCAGAAACCCCTGTAATGCTCAGCTAAGCCCAGCTCCAGTAGTTCAGTTCCCAGGATCTCAGCTGCCCTACATCTGCTCAGAACCCCCTTTTCATGTTGTCATTTAATCACTGTGGAATCCATATAAAGCATCTGGAGGAATTTGTAGGCATATTTTTCCCAACCTATAAAGCTTGGGAACCTGGAGAGAAGGGGGAGGGGACTTGCCCAACCTTCTTTTCCCACTACACAAAACACAACACCCCCTCTGCCTGCAACAAGTTCACATCCCCAACAACCACATGCGTGCATGCATGCATGCACGCACACATATACACACTCTAGCCCAAAGATAAAAGTCTTCCAAGCCTTCCATTTAAGATTTAAAACTAGGGCAAAGTCAAAATCCTGACCCCGGATGTGTGAAATGCAGGGTGGGTGGGTGGGGAAAGCTTCGCTCCAATTCGCTCTGGGCTTTTAGTCAACCAAGGTCATTGCAGCAAAAACATAAAAACATGAAAGGAGAGAAGCGTTTGTTGGAGAGGGGAGAACATCAGAGAGTAAGATGAGGTGGGGGTTCTCTCATACAATGCTTAGCAATCATACAAGCTAAGCCTGTATTGCCAGTTCAGAAACACTAATGCCAAAGATCTCAATCTGATGCCCTTGCCTGGGTGTGTACATGCACCAGGGAAAGACAGCAGCACTGGAAATAGGACCAAATGAAATACAGCTGAAGTTTGCTCCTTGAAGATCAACCAAGTAGATAAGGGTTCTGTGCTAGATACAGTGCCCTCAGAGAGAGAAAAATCAACATACTGTCATCATGGTTAACTGAACCTAGAAAATACTCCAATCTATGGTCTACTTCAAATATACACATGTCCTCTGACAGATGACGGTAACATCAACCAAAGTAACCTGTGTGTCTGAATGGGCCATCATCAACACACCAGAGAACATTTCCATACCATCTCCTGCTCAGCATTTTTCAATAATGATGACTGAAATATTCAGTGGTTCATCATGGGGTGAATGTGTGAACCACATGTATGTGTGAACTTGGCTCATTACTTCCCAAACATTTTTAAAAGTTGGCCAAAACTCATTAACTCCAAAGAATCAATGTGTCTCTCTTCCTGCAATGCAAATCCAAAATATTTTTGTTATATAGATGCCTCCCATTTAAATTCTCATGGGAAATGGCCTCCTTTTTTTCAACTGAACAGCAGAATACAAGAAAACCCTTGCTAAATTAGTCTAAAGTTCACTGTTCTCCAGTGCCTAATCAGATGCTTATGGAAGGCCCACAAAAACCCCATGTGTGCAACAGTACTCCCCCACCTATTATCCCCAGCAACTGGTACACAGAAGCAAAATGCCTCTGACACTGGAGGAAATATATAGTCATCATGACTATAGCAGCCATTGACAGTCTGATCTTCTGTAAATTTTTCAAACTGTTTTCAAATCCCCTAATAATGGCTATGGTCATTATTACAATGGTGTTAGCAAACTGCCATTTGTGACAAAATAATTGTTTTTTCAAGTCCTGAATTTCCCATTTTTCAATTTCCTGAGTTCTAATATTATGAGAGGAGAAAAACATTACCCTATCCATGACTGGAACAGGAGCACCCTACCCCAGAATTTCAAGGTGAGGGGTCCCTTCTGCTTTAGACCACAAGCTGTCACTATCCCTTATCTACTTCCTCCTTACTGTCTATAATTTTATACAACAGCAGAAATAAAAAAATGTTCTCTTGAACAACAGCATCTGCAAGAAACATGGGGCTGCTTACAATGGCACTGAGGATCCCTGAACCTGTGAAATGGAGGAAGTGATTGGCAGTGAAAACTTGTTCCTCTGGAGAAGGACCATGGACCATTTTTTGACCATTCTGTCAATAACATGAAGCAAAAATGCAGGAGAAATAGTTAAAACTCATGTATACTTCACACTCATGTCATTTGTGTATCTGTTGTGATTTCAAAGGCAATCTGGATTGAACTGCATAGAACAGAAAGTAGGCAAAGTCCTTTTCTGTTTCCCTCCTTATTCTTGCACAACTTACAGCATAGCAACATGTACACTCCAGACCAACACATTATATAAGAAGAATGAACAGGTGTTTACAAAGCACACAGATAATAGAGTCATAGGGAACTATCAAAATGCCCATTTCAGAGACAGAGAAAATGAGACTGCAACTCTATTAAGCCAATGCTGATTAAGGAAAAAATTGAGCAGGTATTGGAACATCTGTGTTAAGGATTCCCCATCAAGGAAGGTCTGCAACTTCTCCTTGACTACTTCCATGGGGATTCCCAGATTCATCCATTTCAGACATGCTGAATTTATTTTGAGAAACATATATATACCTATACACATACATACATATATACTGGAGGGAGAAGACAACATCAAAATTAGTTCTGTGGAGTCCTTAGGATGGTCTGATGTCCTGTACTGCAGACACTCACCCCACCCACTCCAAAAAGGGTTGTGTTGACCCCCAAGAATTCCAAGTACTTTCCCAAAGCTTTTTCACATTTCTCCAACTTGAAAAGAAGGAAATTCCGGGCACCATTATCACAACAAAAACAGCTAACTTTGCAAAACCAAAGACCTCCCTTGCCACATTTCACCCCTAGGAAGAGGCCACTATGGTTATCCTCTGTGTGTGCGTGTGCTTATGCATGCACACAAAGAGAGAAAATAAAAATAGATGATGCCGTATGTTCAGATCTACAGGAAGTGTTCCTCAGCTAGAGAAATTCATTGTTGGCATCACTTTAATCTTCCATCCTGTTTATGATAAATATTTAACTCAAAGTAGGAATTTGTCAGCAAATTCATGGGGTTACCCCGTCAGCAATGTGGGAGCTATTGTCATGTACAATTCATCTCCTCTTTCTTTCCTCTATGCATTTTCTTTTTTTAAAGAATGGTCTCTGATGAAATATTCTGGCTTTTGTTCCAGGGGCTCTCCCCTCCTGCAGCTTCCATCAGATCTCCATCTCTCCCTTCTCTTTCTCCACCCCCCCCCAAGAGAAACTCATTTATCCAATTCAGAAAAAAACCCTCTTTTAAGGGCAGGCAAATTCCAAGCTAAGAATCGTGAGGTCGTCCTGTACCACCAGCCGCTGACAGAATGATAAAAAGCCATCCTTCTATTAATGGGTATTTCCCATCCGCTCAGCAACCCAGCTGGGGAAGACCAGCTATAATTAATCTTTAACTCTGCGTCAAAAGGGAGAAAAGCAGGTGAAGGGGGCGGCAGCAGAAGAGAAAAGGAAACTGGAGCAGGGGAGAGAGATCCAGGACTTATTCTCACCCGCTTTGGGCAAAAATTACCAAAAACATGGAATGTGGTATTATCGCTTAACCAAGAAGAGTCTTCAATCAGCAAAGCCTGTAACAAACAGGAGTAGAGATGCTGGGTGTGTATATGGATGTGGGTATTGTTGTTGTTGTTTTCTTTTCTTTTTACAGGATTAAACAAATAGTACAGTTCAGTACCAACTTTTGCACAGATCAGCTTCTGTGAAGGTCTTTAAAAATAAGTCCTTAAAATTTTAGTAGGCAGGAATCCAAGGTTTCAGAATTAAGAGTACTTTGACATACACATACACACACTCACACGTTGAAACGGATTTTCAAATTTTCTGAATCTTCAGTGTGACAGCACACGAACGTGTGAATTTTATGGGATATGCTCCATGACTCCTCTTTCCCACCCAGCTACCCGTCAAACACAAACACGGCTGCTGCATTACCCTACAGCAAAGATAATAGGCATTGGTTGATGATGCTCACCTTTAAGGCCATCTCTGCTCCAAGAATAAGGAAAACATGTCTCCACTGGACCATCTGGATTAAAAACAAACATTTCGAGAAACCATCACTCTGCTTCAAAATAGCCATCTCCAGATGGCCATTTCAGTCACCCCAGAAAGGTCTGTCTAAAGAGGTTAGTTAGAGGGCCAGGAAGCCCTTTCAAATTATCATTTCTAAGAACAAATTCTCTTAAGTATTTTATTGATACAATGGGCCCTTGGTATCCTCTGGGATTTTATTCTAGGACACCCCCCTCCCATAGACAGCAATATCCATGGATGTTATATCCCACTAAATACAATGGCATTGTAAAATGGTGTCCCTTATATAAAATGGCAAAATCAAGGTTTGCTTTTTGGAATTTTTATTATTTTTGAATATTTCCAAGCCATGGATAGTTGGATAAAAATTCTGTAGGATCGACTGTATTTGGCTGACTGGCCTTTAAGACTGTTTTGCTTCTGAAACTGTCTTTTGAAAAGATATGAATATGGTGTTGTTGCTAGCATTTTTTTAAAAAATGTAGCATTTATAGAATGACAGGACACATAGCCTTTAAAAAATCAACTCCACTCACAAATCTCAAGTAAAATAATTCCCCCAATTCTGAAATGGTTCCTTGCATCCAGGTACATACACAACCCTACAACCTAGGGTCCTAGAGGTGATGGAACCATTTTTCTCTGAAGACTGCTGAGCAACAAAAAAAGGTCCACTTTGGAAGGAGGTGGCAATCATGGGCAAAGCTAGAGGACATCGTGGACAGAATCGGTGGCAATGTTTAGCTGTTTCTCTCTCGATGCTACCCCATCCCTTCATTCACACAAGCAACGCAACAAAAGGAAATGAGTCCTAGAAGAAAGCAAAGATGCTTCCAAACAGATGGCTCCCAATTCTTCCAGTCTAAATATTCTGTGCCATCATTTGCCCTTCCCTCCATAATGGATTATCAGTGAAAACAAAACGAAGAAAGAAAGAAATCAAAGATGGAAGAAGCAGTGAGAAAAGGTTTACAAATAGCAAAGCATCCAGCATTTCCAGACAAAGAGCTCTTCATATTAATACCATACAGCTATTTTGCCTTTCCTACCATAAAGAAAAAGAGGGAAGTGGCAATAAGAAAATAGAGGAGGATTACTAGTGGAGAACAAGTTATGTGAATCACTATCCCATAAAATTCAGTGAATGAGAAAGGAAGCTCTTGTGATAAATGCCTCTGCTGGGGCTGCTCTTCCTCTTTTTTGTGAAATTCTGAGAAGGAGGCATGATGTTTGCGTGAGAAAAGCCTTGCCTGGAAGCCTGAAGCAGGCCTTGGGCTGCATGTTCCCCACCCCTGGGGGAAAGAGAAATGAGATGGAAAAGGAGCTCCTGAACATCCACACATAATTAAAACATAGTGCATTCCTCTGTGAAGAATAGCCCCCTTTTTCTTTCAGAATAGGATGAAAGGTTTTCAGGCCCAAGACTGTCATAAAAAAGCCGTTTCTCTGTACCAGAGTACACCGATTCTGACACTCATCTTGGGAGAATTTTAATTGGGGGAATTTGCAGAATTTGCACTACATGTGGAACTAGGAGAGCCTGGTGCACTCCTGAGAAACTGGTAAAGGTATGGTAAAGAAATGGTCAGGAGGCAGAAAAGTGGGAAGGTGTTAAAGAGCTGTACTCACTATGGAGAGGTGAGTAAAGAGTAGAGGAGATTGTGTTGATGAAATCACAACAGCTGGAGAACCAAAACAGGTCTAAGAATGTGTATGGAAGGATGGGGAGAAATGGAGAACTTACAGCGGGGTGGAAAAAGTAGCAGGAACAGCAAGGTAATACCCTTAAAGGCACCAGATCCTGTCTGATTTTGGAAGCTAAGCAGGATGGAAGCCCACCAAGGAATATGGCCTATTATTTTACAGGATTTTATAGTTTATAGTTATCAAATTTGCATATGACACCAAATTAGGAGGAGTAGCTAATACCCTAGAAGACAGGATCAAAATTCAAAATGACTTGAACAGACTAGAAAGCTGGGCCAAAGCTAACAAAATGAAATTCAACACAGAGAAATGTACTGCACTTAGGGCGGAAAAACGAAAAGCACAGATATACGATGGGAGACAACTGGCTGAACGAGACTACGTGTGAAAGGGATCTAGGAGTCCAGGTGGACCATAAGTTGAACATGAGTCAACAGTGTGATGCAGCAGCTAAAAAGGCCAATGCAATTTTAGGCTGCATCAATAGAAGTATAGTGTCTAGATCAAGAGAAGTAATACTGTGTCCAGTTCTGGGCCCCACAATTCCAAAAGGATGTGGAGAAACTGGAGTGTGTCCAAAGGAAGGCAACTAAAATGGTGAAGAGTCTGGAAACCAAGCCCTATGAGGAACGACTTAGGGAGCTGGGGATGTTTAGCCTGGAGAAGTGAAGGTTAAGAGGTGATATGATAGCCTTGTTTAAATATTTGAAGGGATGTCATGTTGGGGAGGGAACAAGCTTGTTTTCTGCTGCTCCAGAGACTAGGACCCGGAACAATGGGTGCAAGCTCCAGGAAAAGAGATTCCACCTCAACATTAGGAGGAACCTCCTGACAGTAAGGGCTGTTTGACAGTGGAACACACTCCCTCGGAGAGTAGTGGAGTCTCCTTCCTTTGAGGTCTTTAAGCAGAGGCTGGACGGCCATCTGTCGGGGATGCTTTGATTGGGAGTTCCTGCATGGCAGGGGGTTGGACTGGATGGCCCTTGTGGTCTCTTCCAACTCTATGATTCTATTATTCTAGGAAGGAACTAGCAAAATTACCTCTGAGTAATCCTTGCCTAAGAAAACTCTATGAAATTCATGGGGTTGCCATAAGTCGACAGGTGACTTGAAGGTGCATGCGCACACCCATCATTGCAACAAGTCAGCCCTCCATTCTTCCTTTATTCCCCTCTTCACCCCCACAGTTGAACCACAGAGACAGCGACTGGCACTGTTGCAGCTTAGAGAGAGGAGTCTGCTGTCAGGATGTGTGAAATAAAGGGAGGGAAGGGTGTTGACAGCAAAAAGTCTGGGGTGCCAACACGAAAGTGTTAATGGACACTGTGCTGGCCCCAAAGGAGGGAATGTTTGTGTATTTATGTGTTTGTGTGCTGATGGGGAGGCAGCAAAAAAAGGAGGCAAACAAGCAAAAATGGGCCTTGCTCATCTTTTTTCCGCCATAATTTTTTTTTGGTTGGGGGGGTAATACAAGACGTTAAGAGACAAATAAATGGCCAAGATAATGTGTGCATGCATATACATACATGTGTGTGTGTGTGTGTGTGTGTGTGTGATTCTACAATTGCCTAAAACATGCATGAAGTTTTATGCAGTGTTTTCTAGAAATCTCCGGTCCCTTTTTAATGGTTACCTTCCCCCGCATCCCCAGCTTGTAAAGTATCTTCTGGCCTTCACAGTGGAAAGAGAAGCTGCTGTGTTCACAGGTTTGCACTAAGCACAAGATACACAAGTGAACAGCTAGGTCTATGGCTGGCTACACTCTTGAATCCAATTGCTAATCTGTACTCCACTTGAACAGGTGAATGTGCATGGAATTCCAGGTGTGCTTGTCAGAGCACACATTCTATGAGGCTGCACACAAACATCTAAGCTGTACAGGACTAGCACCTTCAAAATGCTTCCCTTTCACTGACATCTCACATGGTTAGTCCCACAAATGCTCCCCACATCTCTCTCACCCAATTCCATCCTTAATTAAGAGGCAAACATCCTCCCCACCCTCCTTTTCATTTCTCTTTGCCCAGCAACAATCACGCAATGCATGGGAGGTCCTGAATAATGGACACTCAGTTCGAAGCACTCTCTAAGCCTTGTAAGAGAGCGAGAGAGATGAATATTTTATCGGCCACGCTTGGCTGGACCTCTTCTGCTGTGGCAAGAAACTAGCCGTGGCAGGGAACAGAGGAGGAAAGCATGGGGGCTGTAAGGGGAGGAGAACTGCATGTAATCTGTTTGGGGGAGGAAGACATGGTACCAACTTCCTAAACAGAAATGGGAAGTACCCCAAGCTTGGTGAGTTGGGAGTTTTCTCTCTTTCACGCATGCACCAGGGCCAGCCATAGCACTTGGCAACAGAGCATGATGGCCATTCTCAGGTGACAGATATAAAAACCTAAGAAGAGTCCCTGATGACTCAGACTAGAAAGGCCTCCTAACACACAACCTCATTTGCCTATGGCAGACAACCAAATTCCTTTGGGAAACTCACAAGCCACTGAGTGCCATTAAAAAGTGAGGAATTGACAACTACTGAATTATAGTTCTAGTGTCAGCAAGGGAAGGGGGAAAAACCATTTGATTTTCAGCCTCAAGTGACAGCCCTGAACCGATTCTGAGGTTGGGTGGAGAAATGGAGCAAAGGATTCCAGTAACTCAGATTCCTCTGTCCCAACACCAGAAATGGAAAGGAACTGGGGTATAAAAGTTAAGTGACCCAGAGTCAAGCATTCCAAACAGCAGGATGCAATGGAAATGACCAAATTGTAGAAATTATTTTGAGTAACTAGGAAGCCTAGTGGCTTATTGCAGGCCTGCTTGGTTCATCAGCCTTCCTTCACCATGTACTCTCCAGATTTTTGGATGGTAAATCGCATTAGTCCCAGGAGCATAGCAAATGGCCAGGGATGATAGAATTCCAGTTCAAAATATCAGGAGGGCACCAAGTTGGAGGAAGGCTGATGAAGGTAATGGACGGAGAGGCTAGGAGAAGCCATGTTCCTTATTTCTCTCTTGCATGCCTTCTTTCTTTCTTTCAATACGTACCTACCTGCACTTTTTACAAAAATGACATTACCAAAGTTAGTTCTCACTTTTAAACAATACACCATGGAATAGAAGAGTTTTAAGGACCTATTTTAAAAGTGAGCAGAGAGAGGACCCGAAACTTTTCTGTTAGGAGGCCACACCACATTTCAAGGGACACAGTTGAAGATACCCTTTTCTTTCAACAACTGCACTTCTGAAAGGCCACTGCAATGGATTGCAAATCTTGTGCAGGTTCATGGCAGATGGGGTTTTCATTAGTAGAGGTAGAAGCAGTAGTATTAATCCCTGCCACCACCAATTAAATGAACAGGACTGATTTTCTCCTTTGTTCTCAACCACATAATTGTAAAATACTCAGGTTTAGAGTTCTGAATTCTTAAGCATTATGAAGAACATAAGGCACAGGCAGAAGACAAAAAGGTGCCTATTTTCATTTCCACTTCTGAAACACCTCCCACCATGAGATGAACAACATAAGCCCCTAACCAGGAGCAAATCTCTTTTGAGGACTGGGAATCTGAGATACACTGCAGCTTTGTGTTGCACATCCCACTTGTAATTTCTAAATGTTTCATTCCCTAATCAAGATGTTGCATTTTGAGTATACTCAGAGTTTTACTAAGATGTCATCAATACTGAATAACCTTTTAATAAAATAGGAACAGGCTGCACATCTTGCCCCATCCCTGACATTGAAGCCCCTGCCAGAACTAAGAAAAGCTCTCTTTCTTTCTTTCTTTCTTTCTTTCTCCCTTGGACTATGGCACTCCAGCTACCATTGCTATTGTCTATACCAGGGGTAGGCAACCTTTCCCCTTTAAGGGCCGAGGGACTTCAGCTCCCAGAAGCCTCAGTCATGTTGGCCAATAGTCCCATGTTGGCCAATAGCTCCTGGGATTATGGGAGCTGAAGTCCCTCGGCCCTTAAAGGGGAAAGGTTGCCTACCCCTGGTCTCTACTGACTGTGAGGTTCTGGAATCTGTAATTTTAAAAAGTGGCTTTTCAGGCTCTGGAGTCTCTGTGCAAAGCTCATCCTCCTGCAAATGAGTTTGCCCAGAGAGTGCAATGGAAAAGTAGATGCTCATACCTAGAGGCTCCACACAAGCAGGACACCAATGCAATTCTGATCATGCAGAGCCCCTACACCCAAGCAGCTGCTCGCAGTAAAACGTTTGCAAACAACCACATCCACTACAGGACTAACATGGGGACACAACTCCAGAGATGGGGCCAGGAGTCTAGCTCTCTTCCCAATTCAGACCATGGGTGCCCTAACCACAACTATTTGTGAACACATGCCTTAATGTGTAATATGTGGCTGTGGTCACCTGTTTATGTCATGCACGTTTAGTTCTTGCTCTGTGCTTGTGACACCAACAGAGTGGTTGTGTTTGCTCAATATTGGGGCAAATCCTATTGTTAGTCCACAGTAGAGTAAACCCGCTGCATTAATATTTACCTAGATATTGACTTACCATTCAGTAACTGATCTAATGGGTCTAATCTAGTTGAGACTAATAGGCAGGATGCCAGCCATCATGTATGGATCTATTGATTGGTGGCAGCGAATTTATAAAACACATGGAAGTGATGTGGAGTCTAATAATAATAATAATAATAATAATAATAATAATAATAATAATAATAATAATATCTGGAGGGACACAGTTTCCCCATTCCTTTCTTTGCTGAACCCAGCATTCAATAGGGTAAATGTCTTAAAATGAACCCAACATTCAGTGTAACTTTGGTTGGAGTGCATTACCTTACTTCAGGGATAATTCTCTGTCACTTGGGATTTGGTGAGCCTAATGTTAAAGCACATGTGAACACTACAAAATTTAAGATGCACTGGATTATCGCTCCAGAACTACTGAATGGTAGTTGGCACTGGATAATCACTCCAGAACTACCGAATGAGGAATGTAAAGAGAGAGAAGCCTTGTTTGGTTATATTCATGAGAGCATTTCATTGCAGAATAGCTACCAAGGCCACTGAAGCTGCTTCTTCTGTAAGGATGCATCATGTAGGCAATGAAGAAGGGAGGGGTGTACTGCTGAATGACACAGAAGTGCAAGCACTAAGCATATAAATTCGTGAAGCACATAAATGTTCATCTGGGCTCGTACCACCTACCACTCTCTACCTAGTGGGAGCTCTCCACAGTCTCATGCAGAAATCTTTCCCTGATCCTTTTAAGTGGAGATGCCAGGGATTTAATCTAGGCCTTTTGGCATGCAAAGAATGTGCTCTAGCACTGAGCTACAGCTCCTCCCCATTGCAGTGTTTGCTCCATGTTAGCTGCTGGAGGCTGCTGTGAAGGCACACAGCAGTTAGCCTTCACTAGGGCCTTTGCAGACTGACAGAAATAATGCAGCTTGAGTCCACTTTAACTGCCCTGGCTCAGTGCTAGGGAATCATGGAAACTGTAGTTTTTTCTGAGACATTGAGCCTTCTCTGTCAGAGAGCTCTGGTGCCACAATAAACTACATTTCCCATGATTCCTAGCACTGAGCCAGGGCAGTTCAAGTGGACTCAAGCTGCATTATTTCTGGCAGTCTGTAAAGGGCCTATGTCACTCTTCCCTCCCAGCTCCTACCACTCTGCAGCACCCTCTGGCACAAAAAATGCCCTCTTCCCCCTTGGCAACTTTGCAATGGCACTGAAAACCACAGCCATGTGCACATTGCCATGATCACCAAAGAACCTGAGTGTAAAACATTGTCACATGTTTTGTGCAATGACAGGGACAGTCTAAAATATTTTGCTGCCTGAAGCAGAACAATAAACGGTCCCCTTAACCAATCAAGTGAAGGTGGTCTAGTAGCCAGCCAAGTTAAATCCCACCAATATCTCAATCCCTGAGTAAATATGCAATAAAAGCAAATTTAAACAGTTAACTTTTTTGCTGTCTGCAGTGGCCACCTCAATCTACTTAATGGTAACACTGCTTCTATGCAATGCTAGCACTTCTTGGAAACACAGCATTACAGGTATTGCAGAGCAAACCAGAGGAAAGACTGCACATGTACAGGCTATGTGTGGCATAGAAGCAAGAAGACATCAGTTTTGCAAGCTAGATCTGTTTGTCCTGCCAGAAGGACAGGTGCAAAAGTGAGCTTGGAAGCAATGAGTTACAAGTAACATAATTACAGTCATGTGCCTCTCTTTTCCAGCAATAAAGGTGTAACAGGTAAATTTCATTGGTAACTTTTAAGTATTTATTTATTTTTTTAAAAAAGTGACAAAAATTAACAGCAGCCCAATAAAGTAACACAAATAAGTTACTTTTTCAACATGTGACATGACAACAGATTATAGGTTTTTAAACACCATATCAAGTGAATAGGAATGAATGAATTGAAATTTTAAAGTAGCTTCTCACGCTCCAACACTGAGTTAATGTTTACACAGATTCAATGCTCCTAGACCTAAACTTTGTAGTTCTTAACTTATCCCACCCTGCAAAATATCTGGAAAACGACTGAAGTTTGGGTAGCTCTCAATTCCTAGATGTCCAGCTAGCCAGGAAAGCAGGACAGCTCTGTCCACTGGCAGGGTTCCCCACCTTTTTTTGCATGCCCCATCCATAAAATGGGCACCTTTGCCTCTGTAAGGAGCCACAGAATAAATAGTTGAGCTCCTGTAAATGTCTAGATTTTTCTCTGCAACCCTTTCCCCCAATTTTAAAGACTCACATCTCCATGAAAGAACACCATGCTTTAAAAAGAAACCCTGTAAATCAAGCACTTTACACACTTCAAATCCAAACCACTTGGTCTTGTTTTTGAGAGGACTTTAGTGCTTTATTTTAAATCTCAGGGGGACTCAGAGGCATTACACACACACACACACAATTCCTTGCCATACTTCTTCTCTCCAATCCCCCCCTCCACCTCCTTACATTCGAAGCCGCTATTTTCCACCGTCACAATTGCAGCTCGATAAGCTCTTGACCTACTTTCTCATGCCAGAGCTGTGCCATCCTTCCCGCTCCCTCCCTCTGTCTTGGTGGTTGTTGCATCAACATCCCATTACCATCATAACCCCGTCCAGTAAGTCAATTTTGGGGGAAGCAGGTGGAGAAAATACCAAAACATCCAAATAAGCATGCTCTCCCAAAATACTTAACCACATCCTCATCATATGCACCACGGTTTGCACCGTGTCCAAGTTTTGCTCTAGCACTTCACTATGGTTCAAAGTCACAGTGACCTCTCTAAAATCTGGCCCATCCACAAACTTCTCACAATTAGAAAATGGAAAGCTCTGCTTAAGGGTCCTCCCACTTCCAAATAACAGTCACAAAAAAGGATGGATACACAGCTGTGGAGGGAGTGGCGACATGGAGTAAATCGAGATACTGTTGAGATACAATATAGTTTCCTGACGCCAGAATTTGGAAACACTACTGTTTTGGAGCTACAACTCCTTGAATTCCCCAGCCAGTCCAAAAAGTAATTTTTTTCAAGCTCTGCCTAATACAACCACACATACACAAACACGAAACCACAACACACCAATGAGATAATTAGTTATAGCAATGCCCCCTCTTTCTCATGTCTTTCCTCCCTCTTTGCACAATCTTGCACAAAAATAATATAAATTATAAGTCTTTCGGACAAAGATTTTTCACCTGTGGAATTCTCTGCCCCAAGATGTACCATGAACTATAATGACTTTAAAAAGGTGAACAGAACCATGAAGAACAATCCTATTACCACAATAACTCAAGGGAACATTTATGTTCAGAAGCAGTATACCTCTAGACATCAGGTAATGCTTTAAAAAAAAAATCCTGAAGCTTATCCAAAGTTCTGGTTAAATCCTTTTTTTTTAATCAGTTTCTTCCTTTGAAACTTGATGATAAAATCATGCTATTATTAGACCTTCTACTTTCCCCACCTATTGTGAAAGCTTTTTTAATGTTAATTGTTCCAATGTATATGTTATTAATATTTTTGAAGGTTTTCTTAAAATACCAGACACAAACAGAGGAAGGCCATGCTCAGGAACTTTTCTGAGACATCTGGCTTGTCCATATGAGAAACAGAAAGCACATAAATATGTGGTCTAATCCAGCAGGACTCTTCTTATATACGTATTCTATAGATTTACTGGCCCATCAATGATGCTTAAAAATTTTTAAGCAAACAGTAGGAATAGGCTGTTTGGTGGAGATGGGGAGCCAGAAGCTGATGTCCTTTATGTTTTATCCATTCTATCCCAGCCATACCATATGGAGAAGAAATGTGAAGGGAAACACATTCAGGTTGTGAGGATTCCAGAGAAAGGAATCATATTCAGTTGTGGGGAATGGATTTAGAAAAATATCATCTGCTGCCAACAAGGCCTCCTGCTTTTGCCCAGGGGGAAGGGAGAAGCAAGATAAAAATAGAGCCAGCTGCCAATGCCCTTCCCACCCACACACATACATACATACATACATACTGCAGTCTGTCTGCACCCCCCTCCCGTCGCTTCCACCAACCCTGCACATTCCCATACAGCCCCCATACTCCGGTAGGCCCAAGAGATTCACTAATAACACCCCCTGAATGCAGCTGACAGCTTGGATCACATCAGATGTTCAACTGGCGACGCTTTAAGTGTCGCTGACCTGGAAGGGCGGATGGAACCAGAGAATTAACTCAATTCCAGGCCAGGAGGTGGGGGGTGGAAAGAGAGATGGGATGGCAAGGGGGTGAGCTAAGAGGCTGGTGGGCAGGCACAAAAATTGAGCTGTAAGGGGGTACCTGCTAGGATTCTCTACTGCTATCTTCTCCACCACCACATCAAATTGGGGGGAGTTCCCCAAACATAGAAAACATGGATCTATTATTAGTTGCTCACTCAAATCACATATACACAGCCAGGATGCAAACAGAGGGAAGAAGTAACAGTGGTGCCATAAAATATTTCTTCTTTAGAACAACGTGGTGCTTCCTTATTCCAAACATACTTTCATCTTCCCTCTTAAATGCCAATCCCACAGATTAGAATGATGCGTATCTACAACTTTGACCCTGGATCCCCAAGAGAATCATCCCCTCCACACACTTTGCTCTCTCTAGGACAGCATCATTCCCTTCCTTCTCCAAAATGGGCTCCGAACCTCTGATTTACTCATCCACGCAAAACACAAAAGAGGCAAGAAGCAACGCTGTTACAGTGAAATGGTTATATAACAAGTAATGTTCAACGTGCTTCATTTATCTTCATCAGGGGAAGCTACAGGACATGTATTAACGAAAAGACACCTCACCTCCTCCTAAAGCAATTTATAAAAAATCAAATCGTGGTTGAAGCCATAGAAAACCCTGAAAGTGCTACTCCATTCCTTTATTGATGATTATTATTATATGACAAGGTCTAAAGACTTCCCAGAGAGCAACAATAATTATTTAAAATCCTAATAAAATAGACAAAAGGCAGAAAAAGTTAAGACAGGTTACTGGTATATCCAAATCCCTGTTTTTTGTCTGTCCACGAAACCATAGGTAAGACTTAAATATCCTAAAATATCCTACCAGATCCTTTCTGATCTTGGAAGTTAAGCAGGGTCAGCCTTCATTAGCATTTGGATGGGAAATAGCAATGAATACCAAGTGCTGTAAACTATATTTCAGAGGAAGGAACTGGCAAAACTACTTGAGTATTGCTTGCCTAAGAAAATCCTCTGAATTCATGAGATCACTATAAGTCAACAGGTGACGTAAAGGCACACACACTCAGTGTTAACTCTCTGACCCCCACCCAATTTAACCAGAGTATTGTCAAAGCATCTGTCCAAAACTTTAAAATGGTAGAGTGAAGGGTGGACATAAAGAGTCATGCATACAGGGTCAGAAATACTATACATGCAACAAGAATGCATTGCCCTCACTCTTTCTTGGCTTTGGGAAGATCACACACATTTGCCAAAAACAGACAGAAGTCATCAGCTGCAAACAGATAAAAAAGAGACCCAGCTGATCTTCACAAAATTTCATTTTATTCATACATAAGCCATCTTGCGTCCCAGCCAGAGAGAAAGGTGGGATATAAATAAAGTGATGGATGGATATTTTGACTTTCTTGGTACAGAATGGCATGGCATAGCAGTATAGTTGTTTTAAAAGCAAATGAATAGTGCAAAAGAAAAAGAACACGTTGTGGAGTTGTGGGCGTTTCACAATTACACACTGGGAATGGATTGCACATAGAATTCAAAATCTTGAGAAAATAACCTGGGGAAAAAACCCAGCAGATTTCTGCTCCTTAAGTGGGAGGGGAAGGGACCCTGAAAAAAACTTGGAGGTGTTTCCATTAGCAGCAGGTGAAATCTCAGAAATTTAGGAAACGAATGGAATATGGGTGGTCAAGACATCAGTGCCATTATTATCAAAAGCAAATTTAAAAATGAAAACCCTCTAATTATACCTGTATTTTGTTGTTGTGTGCCTTCAAGTAGTTTCCAACTTATGGCAACCCTATCATGGGGTTTTCTTGATCAGATTTGTTCAGAGGAAGTTTGCCTTTGCCTTCCCCTGAGGCTTCCCAATGGATTTCATGACTGAGTGGAGCAGGGGTAGGCAACCTAAGGCCCGGGGGCCGGATGTGGCCCCCCGAGGCCTTTGGACCAGCCCCAGGCTGGTTCTGCCGCCGCTGCCCCCGCCGCCTGCCATGATGATATTGATTATTGTTGTTATTACTTGTTCTTGGGGTTTTCTTGGCAAAATCTCCACAGGGGTTTTGCCATGGCTTTTCTGGGGCTGAGAGAGTGTGCATGCATTTTTATTTTATTTTATTTTATTAAATATTTATTTATTTATTTATTTATTTATTTATGATGCTTCGGGCCCCCAATTGTCTGAGGGACAGCAACCCAGCCCCTGGCGAAAAAAGGGTGCCTACCCCTGGAGTGGAGAATTGAACTGTGGTATCCAGAATTGTAGTCCAATACTCAAACCCCACATTGGCTCTCATCTAACTATGTGTGTGCATTGCTTAATTTCCATGATCTATATACAAAGCAAAATACAGCTTTATTTGGCCAGTGTTTTCTGCCTCCACAGCACAGAATATTGATTTTAAGACAACATGGTGTAATTGTTTAAGTGTTGGATGATGACTCTGGAGACCAGGGTTTGAATCTGAGCTCAGCCATGGGTGACCTTGGGCAAATCACACCTTTTCAGCCTCAGAGGGAGGCAAAGGCAAGCTCCCTCTGAAGAAAACCTGATGACAGATTCCTCCTTTGTTGTTGCTGGGTTCCTTCAAGTTCTTTCCAACCTATGGCACCCCTAATGCAAATCTATCTCCTTAGGGCCACCATAACTCGGGAACCCCTTGAAGGCACACAACAACAACAAATATACTATTCACCAGCATGCCTGAAAGGCACAATCCAAGGCTCTTAAATTTTGCTGGTTTTCACTAAAACAAAAATACCTGTAATTGTACCAGAAACACTTTGCGCTGTCATGGGTCATTTGGGAAACCAAAGAAGCATATCTACTGGGACCCAGTCTCACTAAATGGACTCTTGAAACCTGTGCTGAACTTTCATCTTTCACTAAATAAACAGCAACAAAGCCAATAAAGTTATTCCCTTTACTCTCAGAAATACAAAGGCAAAGATGCAAACCATGGTTTGAAAACCAAGTTCTATGAAACCCAGAGAATCCTTCAATAAGAAGATGATGAAGGGTCAGCAAGCATTTTTTGAGAGACAGATTGCAGACCTTCCTCCACAATATTATGCTAAAAGAATAATCACTCCTTGGTTTGGGATGGAAGTGTAGAGCGCAAGAGATCTGGGACAGTGCTTTGCACTAACTGAGCATGTACTCCAGATGCTTTGCAATGAGCTAGGTTTAAATACTAAGATAAGCAGCTGAGATTGCAGTTAAAGAGTTTGAGTAAACCTGTTTCTATTTTTGAGAGTTCTGGTCAAGCAATGAAAAACTAGAGCTTTTTCAAAATGCTCCAGAGCATGCCCACCCCAGCTCGACACATATGTACCGTATTTTCCGGCGTATAAGACGACCCGGCGTATAAGACGACCCCCCATTTTTCCAGTCAAAATATAGAGTTTTAGCACCTCTATCCTCCTTATCCTTATACCCGGTGTATAAGATGACCTTTAACCACAGATTTTGCAGGTTAAAAAGTAGTCTTATACGCAGGAAAATAAGGTAGTCTCCAAATCTCTGTTTTAGTTTAACAAGTTTAAATACCATGACCTCCTCCAAATAATCCCAGGATGAGACTTGAGATTTCTTTTTTTTTTCTTTTTTAAATAACATTTGAAGTCTTAAGATCTAATAAACATCAGTTTGCTTCCTCACATGAGACTCTGACCTCATTCTCGTACATAAATTTCCAGGTTTCCCTGAGGAGATAAAAATGACAGTTAAACCAGTTTAAGTTTGCATTGCAGTTATGCCCTCAGAGGTCAACTTGACACTTGGGATTTTCCATTGCAACTATATCTATACAATGCAGAACAATCACAAACAACTGGGGTGTCAAGGTGTATGTACATGCACCAAAATGTCTTGCATACAAGATTTTTTGTTGTAATGTTGTAATGAGTTAGCACAATTGTTTTGTACTAACTCCTAATGTTGTAACATATGAAGCAGCACACCATTATTATGAGAGGCATACATCAAGGGATGGGCATTTCAGTTGCTGAGTGATTAAAGGCTTAATCAATGAATTGGTTTGCCATAACAGAATCAATTAATTAACTGGAGAGAAATTAATACTACAAGTATTCAGTGTAAGTAATATTTCTTCCTGTTTTTTTGAACATAACATGAAAAAAGTTAATTCTTTGGATGATGACTGCAAATGCTTGCAACCCAGAAATGTCTATAAGTTGCAAATAGAGATCTTTTTTTCTTTTACCTATTTTTGTTGTTCAAGGCATAAGCTTGCCTTTTTGAGTTATACTGAATTCCTCATTAGGAACTGTGGGAAGGTTGTTTTGTTTTTTTAAATGTGTATGCTCTCTTTCAATATAAATTTTTTGAGGGTGCCTTGGAAATAAAAATCCAATAAAATCTAAAATAATAAATTAGCAACTAAACACAATGTTGTGACAAACACATTCAAATCTCATGACAAGCCATAGTGTGGTTTGCTGAAATCTGTTAGGTTTTAATGTGCAACACCATTCTTGCTAGCAACCCATGGTTTGTCAACTAGATACTGGGCAACCCATGGTTTATTAATAACCTATAGTTTAATGTCAGCTTATTGTGACACCTGAACCCCAGAATGATGGTTTGTCCCTGGCTTGTCTCATCAGTTGCCCACCATGAAAAAGGAGCTGACAAAAGATATGATAGAGAAATAAATTAAAAATTGTAAAAGATGCTATGCAATTCATGAGGAAAGTGTTTTATAATTCATGGTTTAACTCAAAGCATGGCTAATTGACACATGCAAATATGCCCAGTATGAATATAAGATGAAAATATCCAGGAGAATAAAAGTGTTGTTACTTGGCACTAAAACGACACCAAAGGATACAATGAGGTGAGACTTTTCCTAACCACCAAGCTTATCCTCTCCACCGCATGTGTCAGCTTCCTCTCCTCAGATTCACATTGGAGGAGGTAAACTTTCAGGCATCAGGTTATCAAAATCTACGTCACATTGGACTTAAAGGTCAAAGCTTTATATTGTACCTGGAAACTGTTTAGGAACCTACTAGCAACCTATTCTGAATTCTCTTATACATTAAGGCAGGAGTAGGCAACCTTTCTCCTTTAAGGGCCGAGGGACTTCAGCTCCCAGAATCCCAGGAGCTATTGGCCAACTTGGGACTATTGGCCAACATGGCTGAGGCTTCTGGGAGCTGAAGTCCCTCAGCCCTTAAAGGGGAAAGGTTGCCTACCCCTGCATTAAGGCATAAAGAATCTCCTTTAAAAGATCCCTTTAAAGAGTTTAGGATGTCTCTTTCAAAGGATCTTACGAGAATATATCTGGAGCTGGTGGAACTTAAGACCATACAAGGGAAAACGAGTATTGGCAATTCTCTCTCCACCATCCATTTACAAACATAAGGTCTAGTAAATCTCAGTGTTTCAAATACTCAGAGAGTTTCATTCTGGGTTTAATTCTATCTTGTTCTGAGCATATTTCCTCAGAAGACAAGAAGCAGCTCTGCCATTTGTTTGACTTTCTTCCCTGCCTATAACAAGGATTTCCCCCCTCCTTGTGCCACACTTGAAAACAAGAGCAGATTAAATAAATCCCTGAGCAAGTGCAGAGTGTACTTCTCTCACTCCTTTACCCCATTTTCACCATTTTAATCCTACATTAGAGTTCCTTCAAAGCCTTTGGCTTTCTTATGTAAACTACATTTTGCCTTCTGGCAATGGGACTTCCTCCTTCTTTCAACTGTTAAAACAGAATTTGAAAATATAACTCTTCTCTTGAGCCTCTGACCTCTCATTTCTTCTCCTTTTTTCTTCCTTCTCCCTTCATTATGGTCTTCTCTTGTCTTCCTTAAGCCTGTACGTTCTTCTCACTTATATACAGTACAGGGCTTAGTCTAAGTTGAGTCTTAGTTGAGGGGCTCCATATACAGTAGCAGTAAGACCATAGGTGGTATATCAAAGGAGGGGGCTGGTAGCCACAAACAGGAGAAAAACATTATGGATCTCAAAGGAGGTATCTTGGTGTTGGGAATGGACTTTAAATATTACTTCCTGGAGTTTATTCTTTGTCTCCCAGAGCCCACATGGCCAAGGAAGAAGAATGGCCTCTGCCTAGATGGATATCCATCCGTACCATCTTAACTGAGAACTATAACAGCATCTTGATACAATGTAGGTGTGTGCCTCCAACATAATCATTTTTCTTTCTTTCTTTCTCCTGTTTGATTGTTAACATCTTTGCCAGCTGCACTTCGAAAACCTGCGTCATGTATTTTGTGCATTTTGGCTGGCGAATACAGGTATCGCTATTTTGTGGATTTTTGATGTTATTGTTCTTAAACATAGGTAGTATTATGTACAGATGAGCCAGTGTGGCACTGTGGTTTAGGTGTTGGACTACGACTCTAGAGACCAGGGTTCAATTCCCAGTTCAGCCATGAAACCCACTGAGTTACCTTGGGCAATCACTCTCTCTCAACCTCAGGGGAAGACAATAGCAAACTTCCTCTGAACAAATCTTGCCAAGAAAACTCCATGATTGAGTTGCCATAAGTCAGGGACCACTTGAAGGCTAAATGATATCACCCTCAGTGTAGATTTAGATTGGATTCATAGTCATTCTCTCTTTTTACAGAAATGTTGTTCTGTAATGGGGGGGGGGGTGTCAGAGAAGAAAGCAACTGGGTGCAAAGTATACCTATCAGGGACCTCTTCACATTACACAATTATAGCACTATGATTCCACTTTAACTACTATGATAACATCCAATGAAATCCTGGAGTTTGCAGTCTGGGGAAGCACTAGAGCTCTCTGGCAGAGAATTCTAAACATTACTCTATGAACTGTAAATCCCAGATTCCATAGGCTGCAGCCATGGTAATTAAAGGAGAGCCAGAGTGGTATAGTGGTTTCAGCACTGGACTGTGACTCTGGAGATCTGGGTTCGATTCCTGCTCGGCTATGGAAACCCACTGGGAGTCTCACACATACTCAGCCCCAGAAAACCCTGTGATAGGACTGCCATAAGTTGGAAACAACTTGAAGGCACACAACAACACAGTGCTATAACTGTGTAGTGTGAGAAGACCCCAGAATTCTCACAGCACCCCCAGCAACCTAGAATGCATAGATACTACCTAAGAAGCCAATGGCAGTCAGACAGACATTGGTTTTGTAGTAGTGTAAATGTATCCAAAACCTTCACACTTGTGAGGGAAGGAGCAGAAGGGCAAAGGTAGGAAGCATTTTCAGCTCAGAGGGCACTGGTTTTCCTCTAGTCAGTGCTTCTTTATCTGATGTGAGGGATGGACAGGATTTTTTCTTCATTAACTAAAACAGTTTCTTTCTTATCTAGGAATTTGCTGTAGACTATCAACCAACAGCTCACGGATCAGCACAAGCCCCAAGGCTTCCATTTTAAGTGACACTGCTCTACACCAGGGCATCTTTTTTTCTAGGTGTTAAGGACTGCATGACTTTGGCTTTAAAACATTGCAGAGCAAAACATTTGCTCACTGCACTGACAAAGAATGGAACAATCAAAGGGAGAGGTGGGCTGATTGTATAATATTAATAATTTGTTCAAAAGGATATTAGATTACAAAAACACCAGAAGTTGACCCAGGAGATGTAGGACTAAGGTACAGTCCACTTCAGAGTCTGTTTCATCTCAGAAATGAATGGCAGGAGGGAGGTAAAAAGATATGGACAGCAAAGGAAATCCAGCTTGGATCCAGACTGTGGCTTAATTCTACATCCTATTAAATTCTGGAAAGCAGGCAGATCTGCATAGATGCAAGACTTAAATTTTTATTCTGCTTCAATTAGCAAAGGGAACACTGAAGCCCCATTACTAGAAATCATGGTCAGTCTCCTTATAGCTGACATTGCCCTAAAAACTTGAAACTTGCCTTTATAGTCACAACAGCTAGAAATTTAAAAAATACAAATAAAAGTGAGGTGCTAGATTCCCAGCCCCATCTCTGCAATCTGCAGTGTTCCCAATTCTGCTTTGAAAAACCATAGGCCAAGAGCCGTGTACATACTAGTCCTATAATATTCCATCTTGCTGGCAATCAATCCTCTTTTGAATCTCTGATAAATTCTTTATTGAGATACAGTGGTCTCTCCATATTCGCTAGGGTTAGGGGCACAAGATCCCTGTGTAAGTGGGGAAAAACACAAATAGCAAAAACACTATGTTTTAAGCTGAGAAAACACCCCTCCAGTACAGCTCTGCGGTCAACATCTTCCAGGCACTGACCATACAATTGTGCTTGAGGAGCTACAAATGCCTAGTGGAGTGTTCTCCCTACAAATCTCTAGGTCCTTCAGTGCAACTTTTGGTTAAAGTTGACCACAGAGTTGCACTGAAGGACCTAGATATTCCTAGAGAGAACATACTAATACAATCCATGAATAATCAAATCCGCAAAAGTCAAATCTGCAAATGTGGAGGGAAAACTGTACTTTGTTTTTAAGGTGAGCCTTGGCGATTTAAAAAAAGTTGTGTGTGTATAGTCAACTACAGGTTCCCCCCGACACCTGAAGCTACCACTTGACTGTTGCTATCAGATGAGTACTGAACATGTGGGAGATCAGGATCAGAGATTGGAAAAATTTCTGTTTTGGACTACCGCTCTTGGGATATGTCAGCAACTGTATAAGGATATGGCCATGCTGGCTGTGGGATTTAGGAAGCTGTAATGCAATTACTGTAGTAGCTTTCCCAAGCTTTGACTGGGATGATGCCTACATGTCCTCTTATCACCGCGTATCAACCAGCAGAGACTGGGCATAGAGAAAGTAGTGCTTTCCTAACCTGCTCTTGCTCAGTGATCACCTGGTTGGGGCTACTGATGAACAAGCAGCTTTGTGTGGGCTTTCTCTTTCAAAGTTCCAGTCCTTCCTTTTCAAGTGCCTTTCCAATACACAGAGAAAATGGCTGTGCTCCCATAATTAGATTGCATGTATTAGACAATTATACCGAATAGGTTCAGACTACTTGCTGCAAAACTCAGCATCCTCAAACCTTTCACTTTTGAACACCCCTCCAAAACCAAGTTTCTAGAGCTCAAGGTTCTGAAAATACAGACCTGAAAGTGATTCCCAGCCCCATCTCTGCCAGAAATAGTGCACATTAAATTGAGGCACTGCCCTGGCTCAGTGCTAGGAAATCATGGGAATTGTATTTTTTTCTGAGACATTGAGCCTTCTCTGTCAGAGAGCTCTGGTGCCACAATAAACTACAGTTCCCATGATTCCCTAGCACTGAGTCAGGATAGTTAAAGTGGACTCAAGCTGCATTATTTCTGGCAGTCTGTAAAGGCCCTAAGTGAAACACTAGAAATAAAGCTGGGTGAGTAAATAGGATTTCCGAGGGACAGGCTTTCAGCATCCTGCTTAGATTTTGGCTCTTCGCCATCACTAGCAGAAGCAGGATGTCTTATACAAATTAATACAAGCATACATAAATATGCAAAGTTTATACCAACTGCAGGGTTCAACTTCATGTTGATCCAAAATGTGGTAATTTTAATGTTTAACTGCTATGTGTTTGTTTTAAGCATTAATTATACATGCCCCTGTTCCTATTGCCTGATTTCACAATAGGGAGTTGTTCCCTTGTCCCCTTGCACCAGATAAATGGAGTGGAGGGAGAGCTTTTCAAACCACGTGCCAAGACAAGCAAAATCCAAAAGGCAGCTGCAGCCTCATCTGGCCGCAGCTGGAGTGCTTGAGGGGAGGGAGGAGGGAAGCTAATGACTGAGCGACACTAAAAACCAGAACAAGGAGACACATCAAGTTTCTCCAAGCAATGATCTGCTTATCTTGAGTCCAAGATAATGGTGTCAAGTATAAACAGCCCAATCTGACAAAGGGGGAAAATAATTTAATAGTAATAC
>CM034710.1:30635495-30662294 GCA_020142125.1 Phrynosoma platyrhinos
TGCATAATTCCCAAGAAAAAAAGAAATAACTGTAGTCAATGGGCACAATTAGGGTACTGGCCCCTGGCACACTGAGGAGGGAAATTACTGCCAGACCCTCACATTATACAGCTTAGGAAACACTAATCGGGGGATTGTGGGAGTTGCAGTCCAAAAAATAACATTTCAAAGCTCTGCCTAACCCAACCCTATATATACAGAGTTGCATCTGAAAACCATTCCCAGTTCTCTCCCACTGGATGAGAAGCAAAATCACTGCAACATGGTTCTGTTTTGCTCCCCAGACTTAATAAATTGTTTCCCTCGTCCCCGCACTCTCCAAGCACACAAGCTACTGATGGGTTCACCCAACTAGACCACTTTTCCCGTCACCCCTTTATGTTGTGCCCTATTTGCTGCTAATTGAAGCAAGGCCTACTTCGCTACTTCTGTATTAACTGGATCCAGCCGGGCTGTTAATGTGGCAGAGGCATAAACACTGCAATTATCAAATAAAGGCAGGCTTGGAAAGTGGAGCGGGTGGGGTGGGGGGAGAGGTCTGCATCGGCTGCTTCCATTAAAATTACATCTACTTTCCTTGTAATTCCCTCCCCATTTAAAAAAGAAAGAAAGAAAAAAGTCCACAGAGCATTTCTTCCAAGACATGCTATAAACACAAACCAGGCAAGATCAGGTCTAGTGTGATACAAAACTAAGGCTGCCCCCCCTTAAGCGGCAGGTATTTGGGACTACAAAAGTGAATCAAAAAGTCCAATAAAAGGAGAAGATACAGTTGGCCCTCCAAATTTGTGGCTTTGATTTTTGCGGATTTGTGTATTTGCTGTTTTGACTAATATGTTCTCTCTAGGAATCTCTTAAGTCCTCCAGTGCAACTCTGCCAAGTTGGAGAACCTAGGGCAGTCTTTTCCAAACTTTGGTCCTCCAGATATTTTGGACTTCAACCCCCAGAATTCCTGATTATTGGCCCAACTGGCTAGGGCTTCTGGGAGTTAAAAGTCCAAAACACCTGGAGGACCAAAGTTTGGGAAACACTGACCAAGAGGTTCCTAGAGAAAACGCTTCTCTAGGCATTTGTGGATCCTCCAGCATGACACTATGTTCAACTTTTGTCAGATATTGACCATACAGTTAGACTGGAGGACCTGGAGATTCCTAGAGAGGTGTTCTCTTTGTTAAAAAAGAACAGTGGTTTTTTTATTTGAGGTTTTTCCATGTTCACAGGAGTCCTTCACCCCTAATCCCAGGGAATGTAAAGGGACCACTGTACTAGCATTTTGAGAAGTCATCATGCAATGCACATTTGCAATCTGTTAGGTAAAATATACTGACTGTAGAGTTTAAAACAGGGGTCGGTAACCTGCGGCCCATGGGCTGTACCTGGCCCTCGGACCCCTGCCAACCAGCCCCTGCCGACGCCAACGCCAACGCCACGCGCTCCCGACGCTGCAACACCCCGCCCGCCGCGCCCGCCATTCTGTTTGCCAAAATGGTGGCCGCAACTCATTTGCGCATGCGCAGAAATACTGCACATGCGCAAATGAGTCACAGCTGGCATTTTGGCAAACAAAATGGCAGCCGTGTTGTTTGACAAAATGGCGGCCATGACTCATTTGCGCATGTGAAGTACTCCTGTGCATGCGCAAACGAGTCACGGCCGCCATTTTGGCAAACAAAATGGCGGCTGCACATGTGCGGTGGCGGCAGCGGGGGCGGCGCACCGCCATTCCCCCCCCCTGGCCGGGCGGAAGACCTGAGGACCAGTGACCGGCCCCAGGTACATTAACATTGCCGACCCCTGGTCTAAAAGGTGACTTTGTGTGTATTAAGATGATAGGGAGAAAGAGTGCACACACTAACACAGGGGTAGGCAACCTTTCCCCTTTAAGGGCCGAGGGACTTCAGCTCCCAGAATCCCAGGAGCTATTGGCCAACATGGGACTATTGGCCAACATGGCTGAGGCTTCTGGGAGCTGAAGTCCTTTGGCCCTTAAAGGGGAAAGGTTGCCTACCCCTGCACTAACAAATGACTTTTAGCAGCATGGTTTATTATAGAATTAACAACATTTGTATACAGTCACCCCTCCTTTTTCACAGGGGATCCGTTCCTGACCTATCCACCTCGCAAAAAAGGAAAAAATGCACATATTCAAGCCCTATTGGCTTGAATGGAGGCACGTGTCCATTGGGGTGAGTAGGCGTGCACTGCAGGTGCGTGCCCCAGTTTGTGCCCCTCTGTTCCTCCCTCACGGATAAGCAAGGGTCGCGGACTTCACCTCAGGGACAACTGTATATCTATACCACCATCATCACAGATTGTCACCAAAAGTGTACTCTGAGTGGTTCCACCTATTTAGGGAAGGCAGGTAGCAATGAGAGGAAGGGCCTTATAGAGGAGTAGCCCCCAATTGTGGAATGTACTTCCTCCAACAGTTTGCTTGGCCCCTAATCTCTTTATAATGCCAGGCAAAACCTTTTTATTTCCAGGCTTTTAACATCACATTGTGGTTTCATTCTGTTTCACCCCTCTGGCTTTTATTTCAATGCCTTTGTTTTTAAATTGATTTCCTGCTGCAGGAGTTTTTGTTTTCCTCTCTTCTAAATTTCAGGCTCTTCACTGATTTTATGGTGGTGCTTTGCTTTGTGGTTTTATAGTATTTTTTAGAGTTTTGATCCCTGTAAGACATCAAGAGTATTTTGGTTACAGAGCAAAGTAAGAACTGTAAAAAATGTCCAAATATTGTGGACTGACCTAGAATATAAGTGGACAATCTGTGTCCCTTTCATGAAATTATTGAAATCTGAGTCCCATAATCCTTGAACAAAGAGTACAGTGGCTAGGGTTGATGGGAATTAGAGCCTGACATCTGGAGAACCACTACAGCCCCCCCTCCTATCCTAAAGGAAAAAGAGAACATCACAGTCAATTCTGTACTTCCTTGTTAATTGTTACTTCAGCACATCTGAAATAGGTTCCAAGAGAAAAGCCTGTTTTCTATTAAGACTTGGGCTGATGACATCTCAGAACTCCACAAGTAAGAATGCATAATAACCTTCCCCAAACAGAGGCCTTCCATTTGTATTGGACTGCAACTCCCATAACCCCCAGCAAGCACGACCTATGGTAAGACATCCTGGGAGTTGAAGTTTCAAACTCTTGGCAGGTGCCAGATTGGGGAACACTGAAGTTGTTGAAGAAACTCAATGGCATAAAAAGATCGTAACAATGACAGAGATTAACTTTATTTATAGCCCACCTTATCCCAAAACCAGAATTCAAATTGACTGAAAGAAAAAACCAGAATAGATAATAGAATTATTATCACCACCACCACCACCACATTTTATTCTTTTAACATGTAATTTGTTTTAATACTGTAATAATTTAATTCTATTTTAATGTATCATTTCTATATACTTTTAATTGTATTGGGGGGGCTTAATGTTGTGCACTGCCTTGAGTCCCAGTTGTGGGAGAAAGGCGATTATTATTATTATTATCATCATCATCAACAACAACAACAACAACATGTTTTCTTCACTTAAACTCCTGCACTCCTGTTTGTTCTTGGCCACTCCACCATAAGCATCTGAAGAAGTAGACTAAAGTCTACGAAAGGTAATGCTAAAAACTTTTTTCCCCCAGTTACTCTCAAAGGTGCTACAAAATCTCTCTATTATTATTATTATTATTATTATTACTACTACTACTACTACTACTACTACAGTGGGCCCTTGATATCCACTGAGGTTTGGTTCCAGGATCCCTGTGGATACCAAAATCCATGGATACTCAAGCCCCATTAAATACAATGGTAGTCAATTGGTGTCCCTTACATAAAATGGTAAAATCAAGGTTTGCTTATTGGAATTTATATTTTTTTTTGAATATTTTCAAGCCATGGATGCTTGAATCTGTGGATAAAAAAATCCAAAGATATGGAGGGCCATCTGTATTATTATTCAACAATAACCCTAAGTTTCAGTCAAGGACCTTTAAGATTAGGCATAGGGGTATTAAGTCTGGGTTTAAAACTTTAAAAAAAAGGAAAAAAAAACATTGGGGAGAAAGAAGCAGAAGGGGCAAGCCTCAAAGACACCTGCAACCTGTGTTTTCAATGCCAGGGCTCTGAAATCATTAAAAACATCACCTCTGAGCTTATGCAGATTGCCTTTCCCCTCAGCAAGTAAAATCCAGGACAAGAGCAATTTCCAGGAGAGAAGGTGTTAATCTGTGCCCCCTCTCCTGAAAACACAAACAATGCTCCCCAGTGTATTTGCAAGCATCTGGGACCCCAGAAGAAATGGGCACAGTGCCAAAGCGGGCTGCTGCGCGGGCGGACGGAGGGGCACAGAGCTAAAGGAACCAGTCTCGCCAGCTCTGGGAAAGCAACAAGTGGGTGAACTTTGTCCCACTGAGTAAATGTGAAGAATGCAAGAGACAGAGCAGGCAAGTAGGTGGAGAGAAGGGCAGAGCGCCAAGGCTGAGCCAGAATTCCCTGACCTGGAAGGAGGGAAGCCTAATGGCATTTTGTAGGGTGAAAGGGAGCAGCTATGCAGCAGGACTCCCATAAATTCCAAGGAGGCATGTGAATCACGGCACTTCCGTAGGAGGCCAGCCTTAATTTGGGCAGTGCTTTCCAAAGTTATGCATTGCATTTTTCTTTCTTTCTTTCTTTCTTTCTTCCCACCCACCCACCCACCCACCCCCCACAGCCTTTTGGCACTGCAGTCTAATATTCCGTATTTCAGCAGTTTCCAGAATTTCAGCCCTGGCCCATTGTAAAGTGTGTTTCTGGGAGAACCAATTACTTTTGCACTATATGAAGTCTATGGTTGGTTACTATGAATGTAGGTTTTAATAATGAAAATACAGAGATTTATTTATTTATTGTTATCCCCTGTGGTTCGCTTGCATTTTTTAAAAAAAAAATTGCTTCTCGCATAATTTGACTCAGAGAACACCAATGTCTGTTGTCAAACTCTACAACAGGGGTAGGCAACCTTTCCCCTTTAAGGGCCGAGGGACTTCAGCTCCCAGAATCCCAGGAGCTATTGGCCAACATGGGACTATTGGTCAACATGGCTGAGGCTTCTGGGAGCTGAAGTCCCTCGGCCCTTAAAGGGGAAAGGTTGCCTACCCCTGCTCTACAAAATGTGATGCACAATATTTAATACCGGAGCATTTTCAAAGTGTGCACCACATGATACTGAATAACTGCCATTATCTTCCCTATATATCTAGGGCAAAGGAGCAAGGAAATCCAAATGAGATGATGCAGGACTTGGAAGACTTATTTTTTTAGACTGTAACTCTTATAATTCCCCAGTCACCACAACCAAACTGACAGGGGGATTCTGAGATTTGCAGCTGAAAAATATAACTCTTAAGTTCTCAGCTGCACACAAGTTAATCATCATATTTCACATATGACCAGTATGGGTTCTCTTGTGGATTTAAGATTGGCCTTTCTAGGATTAAAAACAAAAAACAAAACTTGTGGTGGCCTTAGCACTTCTACTGTTAAATCCAAAGACCTCAGCATCCCAATGGCAAGAAAAGACTGGCTCCCACTCTGTATGCCATCAGGAAAGGGATTACGGGCACGTTATTAATATGGGACCCTGAAAAACAGAGTTTTTCCACACCCAAAAGGGGGAAACCCAGATTCAGTCTTGCTAAGTGGACAGAAATCCAGTTTTCTGCAGTAGAAAAAGCGTATGATACACGTGTTGATGTATGTGTTATTAATACATATTTGTGTCCACTTCTTGTTCACCTTTCTATTTACTTAGCTGCACACCTAAATATCTGAATTCACCTCTGTATTGAACAGATCACCTATCTTGACAAAAAACATTACAACTCATCAAATGGATAGCAAACTACATGTATTAATAGCCCATAACATATGTTGAGATTTGGCCTTGTGAAGTAGTGTGCATGAGGTTCCAGAATTTAATATTTCTTAGTCTATCTTTGGCTTTAAGATATATATATAGCCAGCATTGATGATGATACTCATGCTCATTAACTTCTTGAATTTCAAAAATTCAACCCATGACTGCCATTGTATTAACTGTTCTTCTTGTGTTAGTACTTATTTTAAATTATACTGACATTTGAAACAGAAAAAGTAGCTTGTTACACATGCATGTGCACACACACAGATTAGCCAAGATCCTATATCATGTCACTGTGCCGTAAATATCAACTGGCAGAGTTACATTATGCAACCCCGCTAGTGAATACCAACATGGTGCAATGTATGTGGATTAATGGTCAGTGTGCATGGCTGGCCACCCACTGTGCAATTACAATGCAAAATCTGCATAGAGGTAATGTGTGTTGTAAGTTCTACTCTGTATACTTTAAAGTGCTACTGCCTGTGCAATGATCCCACATGCACAATTCTGTTACTATGAGATGAATACCACTGGCCTGCATTGTCCCAAAAATATCACTCTTCATGCACATATCAGCCTATGTCACTAACAGGATGCCAGCCAATGCATGTGTGTGAATGTTTGTCTCCCCAACAGCCTAAATCGAAATGTTCATTCCAATTAAATCCAATAAGATTGAATCAATAAAACTAACATATGAAATTACAGCAAGCCCTTGGCATCTGCTGGAGTTTGGTTCCAGGATCCCCTGGGGATACCAAAATTTCTGGATGCTCAAGTCCCATTAAATACAGTGGCATAGTAAAATGGTGTCCCTTATATAAAATGACAAAAATAATGTCATATATATTTAATACAGTGACCCTTGGGTATCTTCTGGAGTTTGGTTCCAGGACCTCCTGCCCCATGGATACCAAAATCCATGGATGCTCAAGACCCATTATATGCAATGGTTAAAATTGTGTCCCTTATATAAAATGGCAAAATCAAGGTTTGCTTTTGGAATTTATATTATTTTTTAATACAGTGGGCCTTTGATACCTGCTGGGGGTTGTTTCCAGGACTCCCCACCCCACGGATACTAAAATCTGTGGATGCTCAAGTCTCATTATATATAATGGTTAAAATGGTGTCCCTTATATACAATGGCAAAATCAAGGTTTGCTTTTTATAATTTATATTTTTAAAAATATTTTCATGCCATGGATGGTTGAATCTGTAGATAAAGAATCTGCGAGAATGGAGGGCTGACTGTATTTTCAAGCCGTGGGTGGCTGAATCCATGGATAAAAAAAATTGTATATACTGTATCATTCCCATTGATAATCTAGGTGGGACTAACATTTGGATCTAGCCCCGTCACCTTACAGCCCTATACATCACCATGCCCACAAGGTGCAACTGATATCTTATCCCATTGGCACAAGTGATTGGAATTCAAAGTCAAAGGTGGAAAGAGCAGATTCCTGGCTCTCTGCCCTACTAGTTGCCTTTGAACCCCGCCCCACTATAACTGGGAATTTGAACCCAGGCATCCTGACCTCCAAGGGAGGAAGGAGTGAGTGATCAAGGCAGATTTTCTCTCTATTGATCTACGCAACTCCTCATTGAACAACACCCCACCCCCGCACAAGCACTCCTTGGCCTCCCGTATATGTCAAGAGGTTTGTTTACTTCTTTTAAATCTTTGTTTCCTGTTTTTCAAGCTTTTCTTTTTTAAAAAAAAAAAGCCTCTCTTGCCTGGAGAGTTGAGGGAGGAGGCAGAGGAAAATAAAAGAGAAGGCGAGGGGAGAATAGAAATGACGTCCAAGCTGCACTTCCAAGGCTATCTTTCAAACAGCCCTCTTCATACAATCCACAACTCCACTCCATAGGAAAAGGAGATGAGCTATCTGGGCATCTCTCAGTACACAGGATTCGGCAAAAACTGCCAGGTAGCAGCAGAGAGAAAGGACTATTGGTTAAAGATCCTGACACAACCGTTTGCTATCAAAGGCAGGGATAATAAAGGAACCAAGGAACCACAACAAGCAGGAAAAAAGACATGTGCTCAAACATAACGTCTCCAGGATACAGATGAAATGAACTTGTGCTCCCAAAAAAATGAATGTTCCATAGCAAATGCTCAAACACAATGACAATCCCCTAAAATAAAATATAGTACATCCAAATTAGGTATAAATATAAAACCAGTTCCCAACTTTTGATCATATTCTAGGAGTGGGAACTGTGTGGCCCTCCAGATGTTGTTGAATTGAAATTCCCAGCCTTCTTCACCACTGCCTATGCTGTCTAGGGCTGCTGGTAGTTGTGGTCCAACAAAATCTGGAAGGACACACAATCTCCTCTCCTGTTCTAGACCAACCAAGAGAACCAAAAGTGTATCATGTCCTTAGTCACTATACTACAGCAGCTCTCAACCCACAAACGCCCAATTACTTTCCACAGATTTAGGAGATAGTTCTCACAACTAAATGCCCATTTCCTTTATCTAAAAGCCCCTTCACAAATTAGTCTCTGCATATTCAATTAATCTGTGGGGGGTGGGGTGCCCAGAGATAGACACTACCTCCCCAATGTTACTCTTCCCTCAATATACATAGATCCCCCATCTAGACCGCCAACTCACTGTTTAATGGTCTAGGGGTTCAGTTGGCAGTGATGGAGTAGACCAGTGCATGAAAAGAGATGGAGACAGACAGACAGGTGCAAAACCATGTTCTTTCAATGCGCTGAGGCTAATTCTGAAGGGGTTAAAGGGGATTTAAATGCCTTGTGCAGCCATACACAATTATTTATTTATTTTCATGTATATCCTGCCTTTCTCTCAATATGGGAACCAGGGCAGCTTAGAGAGTATAATTAAAACAAAATACAGTTAAAACAGTATGTGGTACAAACGTTAAAATACAATAATCAGCATGTACTCTGAGTGGTTCCAATTGTTGGCTCTCCAGAAGTTTTGAATATCAACTCCTAAAATTCTGGGACATTGCCCATGCTGGCTAGGTTTTCAGGGAGTTGAATTCCAAAATATCTGGAGGATCAAAGGTTGAGAACCACTGATGTATCAAAATCATCCATAGAAATCATCCAGCAGGTACTTCTGCCATCTGAAGTGAGGTGGGTGGCAATGGGGTAAGAGACCCTTTCCCTTCTGAGATGCCACTCACTGAACTCTATCTCTAGGGAAGCTCACCTGGCACTTACACTGATATCCTTCAGCCACTAGATCAGAGGTAGGCAACCTTTCCCCTTTAAGGGCCGAGGGACTTCAGCTCCCAGAAGCCTCAGCCATGTTGGCCAATAGTCCCATGTTGGCCAATAGCTCCTGGGATTCTGGGAGCTGAAGTCCCTCGGCCCTTAAAGGGGAAAGGTTGCCTAACCCTGCACTAGATCAATAGTACAGTACATGCTTTTTTGGTTCTGTGTAGCTTACATGCAGAGGGCCCCAGGTCCCATCTCCAATATCTTCAGACAATATGGGGGGGTTCCCTATCTGAAACAGGAGAACCCCTATCGATGGCAATATTAGCTAGACAGGTGGACAATTTTTACCCATCAGATATTGCTGGCCTGCAGCTGCACTAGCTAGGGGTCATAGGGAATTGTATGGAAAATCACAATTATCTACCTCTGGTATAAGAAAAAGAGAGAGAGAAAATGTTTCTTTTCTCACAGTTACCCTCTAATGAATTTATTTTGCTACATTTGTGTTTAGCACTGTGGCTTTCTGTTGCCAACTGCTTTCAAAGTCATTACAATTTTTTAATAGTTTTCATGGAAGGCAATGAAGAATTTTTTTAAATATATGTGTATGTACGATCTGGAAGGCACATACACATTTTTTGGTCATTTTTCTTAATTTCTTCTCCCAAACAACTGACCATGCACCAATCCAGCACTGGGATCTTATAGATTCCTTCCTAGCCTTCAATTGAACATTATTACAAGAACTCCAGAAACTGGAATGGGGGGGGAGCTATCCAAAGTAAGCAAACAAATAATTTTGTAAAGTTGGCTTAATTTATATAGATTTTGGAAAGAATCTGCTTTCCTTAGTTCATGACTTGAACTATTTTGCAACTTAAAATTATTCACAATCCTAATTACAACAGCAGTACTGAATCTGGAAAGTACAGGATCAAAGGGAGAAAACATGGGTGGATATGGATGAAAAGGGGGACATCCAGTTCATGCTCCAGCTCTGCCATAAACATGAGACACAGCAACATACAATTCTCTTTCTTTCCCGCATATACCTTACTGTTTTGTATATTTGTTAATTGTAAATGTTTTGGGGAGCTGCAAACACAGATAATGTAATGGAACTCTACACAGACTTAAAGGGTAGCAGAAAATTTCAGAGAACAGTGTACGGTGCCAACAAAAATCCATGCAAAAATCTTGTCTCCATTCTTGGTGAAATATCATCTTACCATTTCCTCTTTAGATCAGAGCTATCTTCTTCACTCAAAATGGATGTAATAGTCAGAATTCTGTGCAAAGGCAAATGCTAGAATGCTACATAATCTTGACTGCACAGCTTGTTAGGAACATCAAGGTACTGTGGATGAGAGAGCCATGTCTTCTTAAATATAGATGTTTAACCCAATGAAAGCCAATGTTGTACAGTGGTTATAACAGAGCATATGTTTGTTGGAGTACATAAAAGTTGACTCTAGCTGTATACAGAAAGACTCATTAGCACAAACTATTTTTAAGAAGAAAAACCAAGAATCAAGAGCAATTCTCAAGTATTGCTTCAGTGCATATAATACGGGTTCCTTCACTGAATCTTTACTTGCTGGAAAAGCAGCAGCTCACTCAACCCTTATTTTTTAATTTCCTGCCTCCTTGCAAAATGATCTTCCCTTACCCTCCAGCACTATGCTTTTCCTCACAAACTGTACTAAAAAGATGTAGCTTGAGCCAAAATCTGGAGGACTGGAAGAGGTAGAGGTGGGGTGGGGTTCTGTTGGTACATCATCACTGTGAAAAGAAGAGCTGTTTCCTTTAAAAAAAAATATGCAGAATACCTCATGACAAGATGTCTACAAGCCTCTATAGCAAAACCTCAAAGAAATATTTCCAGATTGGATGGAGACCATAGTTCCTTGTGCCTTTAGCGATGTTAGAAAACAACAGCAAAGAGGCACAATAGACAATCCCCAGGGCACTTATAAGCCATCAAAATTTCTAGTGCTAGTGGTCACAGAAGTAAATTGGGAAACTGTGACCCAAAAAAGAATAGAAGTCAGACAAAGGGAGCTATTAAGCAAAGAGTTGAAATGTTTTTGAAGATTTCAACATTTATTTTTGCAGGAATTATTTGAGTGGTTTAATAATTAAGTTGTCACCTCTGAATGGGCCCAAACCTTAATAAATAATAAATGGGTTCCAATTATTAAATTTTACCTATATTTTTTTCTTAAATTAAGCATCCAAACTAGACTGACAAGCCACAGCCCTCTATGCAAGAACTATGCGACTTCACCTGAATTCCTAAACTTAATCTGCTCCCGGGCTACCACTTAATGGATGACACAGACAAAAATGTCACTACCACTAGAGTGCTCAACCATGAAAAAGTAAGAGTTGTTAACACACAACCAGAAATGTACAATCACAGAATCATAGAGTTGGAAGGGGCTCTATGGGACATCAATGCATTATTTCCAGGTAGAACATCCCCAGCAGGTAGCTGTCCACCTTCCCTTTGAAAACATCCAGAAAAGGAGATTCCACCTTCTTTAGGCAATTGGTTATATTGCCAAACTGCTGTCACTGTCAAGAAATTCCTTCTAATGTTCAATCAAAATCTACCCTCCTGTGACTTAAAACCATTAGACTTGGCACTACCCTCTGAGGCAGCAGAGAACAAGAAAGCACCCTTATGTGTGTGGCAGCCTTTGAGGTATTTTAGAGTGTGATCATGTCACCCTACAGTCTTCCCTTTACCAGGCTGAACAAGCTCCTCCAATCTCTCACGTTCTGTTCTCCATACCTCTTATCAGTCTTGTTGCTCTTCTCTGAACTCACTCCAGCTTGTCTATATCCTTCTTAAAATGAAGCACCCAGAAGTGAACGCAGTACTCTAAATGAGGTATGACCAGAACAGAATACAGGAGGATTATTACTTCCCTAAATTTGGAAACTATACTTCAATTAATGCAGCATTTGCTTCCTTTGCTGCAACAACACACTGCTGGCTCATGTTCAACTTATGATCAAAAATAATTCCAAGATCCTTTTTACATGTAGTACACTGAGCCAAGTATCCCCCATTCTATATCTGTGTGTTTGGTTTATGGGAACTATCTGATGGTGCTTCCATCTATTTCATATTTTGTCAATTTGCTAATCAATATATCATAGGGGACCTTATCAAATGCTTTGCTGAAATCCAGATAAATGACATCCACAGCATTCCCACTATCTGCTCAAGTAGTGATTGGATCAAAACATGGTTAGTTTGGCATGATTTGTTCTTGACAAACCCATGCAGGCTCCTACTAATCACTGCATTCTTATCAAGATATATGCAGACAGCCGCCAGTATAATCCATTCTAATATTTTTCCAGGTACTGAGGTCAGGCTGACCTGCCTGTAGTTTTCTAGATGTTCACTTTTGCCTTTTTTGAAGGGCGGGACAATGTTTGCTTTTTTTTCATTCCTCACCTCACCCATTCTTAAGAAATGATGGCAAGTGGTTCAGCAAGTATGTCAGCAAGTTCCTTCAATACTCTGTGATGCAGTTCATCTGGCCCTGCAGAGTTTAACTCATTTAGGTTAACTACGGTAGGTAATTTCTGACTAACTCCATATCTATCTTGGGAGCTTATTATTTGGGGTTTTAAACCAAATCAAGTCTCCTGGGCTGCAGCCGGGAGATGGGATGGAGGTGGGGATTATCGCATGCCAAATGGCCACCAAATCGCCAGCTGCCATAAGTCTGGGTCCCAGCCAGGCTCAGATGGTGCTTTTTAAAAATCGCTTTCCGGTTTCTAAAAAGCGCCGGCTGAGCGCAACTGGGAGCCAGGCTGATGGCGGTCAGCGATTCGGTGGCGATTTAGTATGTGATAGCCCCTGCCTCCAACCCACCTCCCAGCTGCAGCCCAGGAGGCTTGATTCAGTTTAAAACCTCAAGCAATAAGCTCCTTGATTCCTTCTCAAGGCCTCTGCTGATGCATGGAAGCATACAGTCCTCTTTTTTTTGGAGGTGGGGGGAAGGGACTTAAACAAAATAGGTATTAAGCAATTCTGCCTTTTCATTGTGAACTTGTTGAGCAGCAGTCCCACATTTCCTTTGTCATTCTCTTGCTTTGAACTTATTTGAAAAATATGTAAAAGTAACCAAAATTAATTCTTCGGGTAAAAGCAGTAACTCATGAACCAATTTGGAAGCCTGATTTTACTTTTACTTACTAATTTGTTATTTACCAATATCAGAGGTTAAGTATCAGCTGGGAGTCGTGATAGCTATATTAAGCCTTGTTATTATTGTGTACCTTCAAGTCATTTCCAGCTTATGGTGGTAACCCTAAGGAGTTTTCTTGTCATGTTTCTTCAGAGGGTTTCCCATTGCCATTCTCTGAGGCTGAGAGAGTGTGACTTGTCAAAGGTCACCCAATGGGTTTCCATGGCCGAGTCCAAATTCAAACCCTAGTCTCCAGAGTCCTAGTCCAACACTCAAACCACTACACCATGCTGGCTCTCATATTAATCCTACACAATTTCTATAGAAACTTGGGGAAAATAAGCTGCACTGAACATTCTTGCTTACCTCTGTGTAACTAACCATGGTTAGGATCAGACTATAAATGAGGGATGGGAATATATGATGACCCTTCAGATGCCATTGGAAAACAACTCTCATCCAGTGTCCAACAACAAATTTCCTACCCCTTCTATAAACTAATATTGAACAAGCTACTATGGCTTCCAGAAGTCCTTACATAACAACAGAAAACCATCTTCCCCAACATAAACTGAAGTATAAGTTTAACACATACACTTTGTGCATGATTTCAGAACATGAGCATGCAAAGGAGTGCTTGCTACAGTTGCTCTATAACTAGCAGAAAAGGACCCTTTCTTGAAAGATTTACCCAAAATGGAGCCCCACTTGAGAATTTAATACACTGCATTAGATACACAAAACCCTGCCATCACAGTGGAGGATAGGCCATACAAGATACCCACATTACATATATATGATCTTCCCAACATGGATTCCTATGCTGCAGCCATGACATAAATTTGCACACCAAAACATGTACCGTATTTTCCGGTGTATAAGACGACCCGCGTATAAGACGACCCCCCCCATTTTCCAGTCAAAATATAGTTTTAGCACCTCTATCCTCATTATCCTTATATCCGGCGTATAAGACGACCCCCCCCCACTTTAGCCACAGATTTTGCAGGTAAAAAAGTAGTCTTATACGCAGGAAAATAAGGTACTTCCACAAGTATGACAGGATGAGCACAGGACTCTGAACTGGGACATTTTGAAACTTCAGGATAGGGTTAATGCAAAATGCCATTCAGCAACCAGCTATTTTTAATTCCAAGTGATAGTGCCTGGGAAAAATGATCTGGCAAATGGGTGTTTCCTATTTCCCATGAACAGGCACAGCCTTGACGCACGTTTCTACCCTAAAGAAGAGTAGCGCTCACGCTTTCCTTTGGTGTTCTCCTACTAGAAAATGGTAGGCATAGGAAGAACAGAGGGGAAATGTTCTTCTAAAAACACAGTAAAATATACATCCAGACTGCCCAGTTTCCAACTAGGAAATCCTTCTTGGCAATGTGCAGACTCGTCCTCAAACATAATGCACACAGGCAAAAAGTGACATTAATTTACCCCTAATAAGAATGATTCTTGATCTATACCTAAAGATTATTTCAAAAAGATCCCAAAGTCAGCTGCAGAGGGACTTTTCTTATTACATTTCGCAGAGACTTAGGAACTTTGTTTTTAAAAAGTTAATGTGATAATATTACCTTTTATAAAAATGAAAGGAACACATCACCAGTTACTTGTGGGTAATGTGCTACTTTAATGTATTTTAATGTATTTTTTTTAACCTTAAAAATAGAAAAATGGTCCCAAATCCCTCAAAATGACCCTACTCAACCAAAATTCTGGAGCAAAAAAGTAACATCGTTTATTTCATTATGTTATTTCGTAATAAAGGTTATTATCATTATAACAGGTATCCTTATAACAGGTAACCTCATTTAATCATTTTTTCAAGCTCTGGTATTTTCTCATTTCTTTTATTTGAAAAATGCTGTACTATCCTTCAAGGCAAGTCACACCATTACTCCAAAATTACAGAGAAACTGAGAATAAGAGGTCCAAAAAACATCTAGGGGTAGCCATGTTGGCCATATAGCAAATCCAATAACACCCAAACAATTATACCCTTATTGGGCCAATCAAAATGCACAATTCGAAAGCTTGCAACATGTAATTGTGCATTTTGGTTGGCCTAATAAAGGTATCATTGTTTGGACGTTATTGGATTTGCTATATGGCCAAACACAGCTATCCCTAGATATTTTTTGAATCTCAAGATACCGCATTTTAGCCATCACAGGGGAATCCTAAAGAGAGCCAGCACACTGAAATGTTGCTATCTGAGGCTTCTGCCTCCAACAAAGGTAAAGCAATTTTTTTCTAATATTGGGACTGATTGGCATGCTTTACCCCCACACCACCTAAAGTTTTCCTGATGCAAAATATGAAGACCTTAATTCAGTGTTCTCTACCTACATAGGAGCCTGTGGCTTCACAAAGGAAAGAGACATGCTGGATTCCAAGGATGCGTCTTCTTTGAATTGCAAATATGATTGCATGGTCAAAGGGGGAGGTGCCAGCCAGCAGATAGCCCTCCCCTACCATCTGAACTAAGACCAGAAACAGAAAATGAAGGCCTATGACTAACATTTTCAATTTTTACTCCTGTTTGCCTGATGAAGAAGCTAGTATGACTTTGAAAGCTGCAACTTGTAATTGTGCATTTTGGTTGGCCCAATAAAGGCATCATTGTTCGGATGTTATTGGATGAGTATAAGAGGCAATACCATTTATGCAAAGTTATTCAACAAGTTTGTTGCATCTGACAATTGAAATCAAGACCATCTAGGCTCTTTAATTCAACATACTGTCCTCCAGACTAAAATGGGCTAACCCCAAGGAGACAGTGTTGCATATAATCACTCACTGGTTTCAACACAAGAACCCATGTTCAAACGATTTCAATATGAGAACTCAACTTCAAATTCTTTTTTGGGTATGAAGCTTGTTGGGTGGCTTTGGAAAAACACCAGTTCTCTGTTTTACCTACCTCACAAGGTAGTTTTGAATGCATGCCACTCCATGCCCCTTCCAGGAACAGCAACACACAAAATATATGTACTCAGATATTTAGCAGTGATACCTGCCCAAAAACGCATGTCTCTGTGTACATGTCTATATGTGTGTATATTATGTGCATTTACATATGAAAACAAACAAATATATTACATTTTTTGTATCTTAATGATAAATGTGGGTGTCAACCAAAACAACCTAATTTTCAAAACTTATACAGGCTATCAAACGCAATACAGAATCAAAATACAAGATTCCTGAACTCATTTCATAATCAAGTCACGTGAGCTTAGATTTTATGAACAGATTGGCAAGGTTCTGCTTTTATTTAATTTTGGAATGCTGGAATATTGACTTAATACTGCACTTTCAATATTTAGTTAAACATTAAGTGGAGGGGAGAAAGCATAATCACAAAAAGTTAACACTCTTTCCCCCCCTGACTTCAGCCTTTAGGAAGTACAATAGTCTTCAAAAATCACAAATGTTGTTTGCATATCAGATGTAACAGAAACACAACAGTACCAAGATGCAACTGTGTAAATGGCACTGTTTTGAAGTCAGTCACCAGAATTTTAGAGCACTCATAGGAGGATCTTGGAAAGTTAACATTCTGGATCCCCAGGATCCCCCAAGTTGGACACACTGTCTAGGGAATTGTGGGTACAGTGGGCCACTTAAGTTACTTTTTTCTAAGCTCTGCTCGTGACCCCACAGCATGAGCTCCACTTCAACACCTGTGTTATAGGTAGTTACAGCCAGCTGAGCAGTAACATTGACCATGTCCATTTTCTAAGCCTTCCCCAAGGCAAGGCCCCCTAGATATGTTAAACTAAAATTCTCATCACTCCCAGGGCAATGGAAGTTGCAGTCCAGCATATCTGGAGAGTAGCAGATTTATGAAGATAATACATGACATAGCTATCCCACTTTTAGAAGTTTCAAAACAGCACATAAATTTACTTGTCACACCCTTCACCTTCCTCCCTGTCTTCCAAAACCACAAATATTTATTTATTTATTGCACATGTATCCCGCCTTTCTCCCAAACTAGGATACTTTTTAAAATGCAATAATGTTCCAAGGACCAAGGAAGGAAAAAAGTCATATGAACTTGACTTATACTAGACAATTCATCTTGCTAGACTACAATGGGTCTAGTGTGGCCTTGCAATGTTTTTTTGGCCCTCATTACCTCTAAAATCCCCAGCCCAAACTTTTTCTTGTCAAAAAAAGAGAAAGAATTCCTGCTCCTGGAAGCTTCCAGGTGCAACAATTTAACCATTAAAGAGATTGCAAGGCCTCCCTATATTGTTTAACATTTTAAAAATGCCAGTTTTTGAAAACCAAACATGGTTATTTGACCACTTTGGGGGTCTTTGTTTTATTTTTTGTTAGTCCACGCAGCCCCCGGAGGATTCCAATGAATAAATTGGCCCCTGGACAGGCTGCAGTCACCCACCTCTGATTTGGGCAAATACTGAATGCAACAGTGCTTCAGGGGCTCAGGGATGACCTCTTTCCACTTCACATGACTATATGATTCTGGTATATCAGATATGTGAGGCAACCAGGTTGCATGCATCTTGGTGTTGGGTTTTTTTAGGGGGGTAGTGTTTTGTTTTGTTTTTTGACAAATCATGTCTTTTCTATTTTTATGCCCCTGATACTGCACATACACAGTATGCACATATGGTTTCAGGAGAGGTCTAATGTACCCCCACCCACCTGTGGAAATATCAGCACCTTTGCTGGTGATAACATCAAGAGGCTTATTTCCTCCATTTTACCAGTTTCTCAGCACCAACAAAGAGCAGAAAAAGGTGCATTTGGAACACATGTAGTAAAGGAATCCCCTCACAGGAGAAGGCAGGATATGCAGTCGGCCCTCCACATTCGCGGGCTTAACTTTCATATATTTGTTTATTCGCAGATTATTTTCCACCACCTCTAGTGCTGACCTATACTATTTTTAACAAGGACTTATAAATCTTACCACATGTTTGTAGTCTCTCAAGCCTCGCAAGACTGTGAGAGACTACAAATGTCTGGCAAGGCTTTTAAGCTCCTATTTAAAACGGTATAGGATAGCAGCAGAAGAGGCAGCAAGTTCCACCAGTTGCCCACTTCTCCCTTGCGAGTGAACCTACCACCTCCAAGGTAGCCATAGTGGGTTGAATCTGTGGATTGTGCTTTTCTGTGTGTGTTAAATATGGCTAGCGGGGCTAGAAATATTCATGATTTCTCCACTTTCACAGGGGTCCTGAACCCTTAATCCCCTTGAATGTGGAGGGATGACTGTAAATTTAATAATTAAAAAGTACTTTCAGAACTAGCTCTCCCCTGATCTAAATGTGCTGGATCCAACATCATCTCAAATAGGTCTTCAAATATCATATCTGCAGCTTCAAGACTCTTTTAATGTTCTATACTTACTGGCTGGTGATGGCGTGCTGTACCCGCTGACCGGCAGCTGGTGTTGCATCCCTGGAAGAGCTCCTGGAGGCGACAGACCCCCAATCATGTGAGGGAAGAAGAAAGCATAGTGAGGTACTGGGTAACTGTTGAGATGCCCACTCCCTGGTGTGGAACAGGAGCCGCCGTTGCTCGCCATAGCTAGCACTCTCCCTGGGCCTGATCCTTGGGAAAGGAACTCACATAGGAGCTGAATATGGAGCACTTGCCATGGAAAACCAATTCAGTACCATTAAGAAAAACAAACCACAAAACCTGCGTTCAGAGTCAATGCAGCCTCCCGTTTCCTTAGAGTGAGGCTGGAGTGTGTGTCATGTATGGCCACAAGTGTTCAGTCTGCTAGAAAATTCCCCTGGTGAGTTGATGGAATCTTCCAAAGTTTCAAGTGTGTTTCAAACAGAGTTCTCTCTTGGGTCAAACTCTCTGAAGAAAACATGCATGGGAAACAGTCAGGGTCCGCTCCGCAAGCTGTAAGAAACAAGAAAAGTAAAGAATTAGCAAAAGTGAAAGGGACCAGAGTTGTAACATGAATATTGTAAATATTGCAAATATCTGTGAATATTTAGACATTGTGAAGTAATCATCTCCCAGACAAGACTTTAGCCAAAAATTTCAGGGCTCCAAAGCCAAGCCTGCTGTACAACTAGCCAGGCCTCACTTTCACTACCTATTTTAAAGTGTCTAGAGAGAAACAGAAGTCAACATAATTTTAAATATCATAAGCATTATAGCAGGAGGAGTTTATCAATTTCAAATGACTAAAGTCAGCATTCTAGAAGAAGTCTTACACCAGAGGTCAGAGGCCGCACCCGCGCTGCAGAAATAATGCAGAGATGGGATTTCATTGTGATTTATTGTTTTGAAATTTTATAATATTGTACGCCGCCCCGATTGCCTAGCAGAGAGGTGGGATATAAATAAAAATTATTATTATTATTATTATTATTATTATTATTATTATTATTATTATTATTATTATTAAATCCAGTTTGACATTAATTGAACTGCCATGGCTCAACGCTGTGGGATTTTGGGGAACTGTAGTTTGTTGTGAACCAGAGTTCTCTGAGAGAAGGCTAAATGTTTCACAATTCCCAGAATTCTATAGCATTAGCCATTGCCGTTAAAGTGGTGTCAAAGTGGATTATTTGTTCAGTGCAGATGCAGCCAGAGAGGAACTCTGGGGTCAGCAAACAGCATTCTGCCTTGATTTGAGCCACACAGTAAACTTTCCTACCAAAGGTTGTATGGAATAAAGGCTACCCCACCTCACAGTCAGGCTGGGGAGAAGAGCTCCTGTCCATTCTTCCATTCCTCAGTCCCACTGAACCAGATTATACATTGTTTGGGGTAGAGTGAATAAGAGCAAAGGAACCAAAGACATGGTGGGAAAGACAAATGGAAAAGACTCCATTTTGCAGGCAGGCATCCCTGCACACCCTAAAGGATTACTTCTCTTCTGTGTCCCACCCCAAATCTGGATACAATTTCTCCTTGGTCTTTGTTGCCAGAGAGCCCTATACCACCAACACATCTTCCCCCCACCCCGTGGGTAATTATCAGAGCAGACCATTTATCGCTCTCCCTTGACAGAAAGTGATAGGTAGGCCAGCCCCTTCAGACAAATGACTTGGAGGTCGGGAGGTTTGGCTACCTGCTGCCCCTGCTTAACCATAAATCATGCTGGGGGGGAGAGAGAATGGAGTGCAGGCCACTAGGGGAAATGCTGATTAATGGAAAACATAATAAAAGGCCTCCCCCCCCCCACCTTCCTGCTTCTCAAAGAAGCAAATGAAGTTTTTGAACAGAAAAGGGGTGGGGTGTCAGTGCCCTATTTCTAGTCTAGCCTCCCCCATACAAACACAGGCATGCATGCATGCACGCACACGCTATTTCCAGCTTGCCCAATTTGGTGCCTGAGATGGAAAATATAAAATGGCCCCCTCCCAGAAAAGCAGAACATGAGCTCTACTAGAAACATCTCCTCTCAAGAACCAACTCAAAGACACAAGCCCTCTTGGAAAGCTTTTGTTCATTTCCACTGAGCTCATGGATTTCCCAGTGGTTGTGCCCCACAGGTCAGCCTCTCCATCTCCTACTCTGCCCTTCCAAAAGCACACACGGCCTAACACCACTCTTCATTGTGGCACACACCAACTCTCACAAAATCCACCCATTCGCATGAACTCTCAGTGCTTCTGCTATGCACTTCTGCATTTCCCCCTCATATCCCACTTAGAATTGAGCAGGAATTCTGAAGCATGTTTGGAGAATCTCTCAGCATCTGCAATTTGTCTTTCTCCTGAGTAGCCCATGAGACTCCCACACATTCAGAATTTGAGAAGGAGCCAAAAAAAGTGTGTTTCATAGATGGAGGGCTTGGCTAAATCCCAGGTGGGATTCAACCCCAACAACTCTTGTTCATTAAAAGACACAAAGCATTCAGCAGAGCGGAACAGCTAAAAACATTTTAAAAAGTAGATCCGGAGAGGTTCCAAGGGGTGGATAAGATTGTGCTTCCAGTTAAAGGGGGATAGGCTACATTTTCACAACCACTGGATTGCACATTGTAAATGGCAAGGACTATTTCCATAAGAGTAACTCTTTCCTTTCCCAGGGTGTAAAAGGTTACATTTTGGCACAGGGCAGGAGGGTTGTTGCAAGAAGACAGACTTTTCCTCCTTTTGGCCAAACAGGACGTTTGGCCGGACAGCATCTTTTGCCTGGCATGGAGCAACAGACGTCAAGCCAATTTGGAAAACAGGAGATACACTGAATGGGGCCAAGTAACTGCAAAGATACTCTTTTGGGGGGCACAGGGCCAAAGGAGTCACTGTGGGGATGGGGGATGGACAGCCTAAGGGGTACAGATTCTTCTCTTCTCCTGCATCTTAAATAATTATAAGGTACCTTGTCATTTCGCTCAAATGACACGTCACTCCCAAAGTACTGCCGCTGTGCCAATTTACTGGGTCAAATCAGAGCTGTACAGATTTCAGGGATCTGTGGGGCTCTACTTAGTTTTCTTTCTTTCTTTCTTTCTTTCTTTCTTTCTTTATTAATATCAACTTTAAAAGTACAGAGAATTAACTTACATAACAATAAGAAATAAACAGCATTAGCTTTTTAGATTACATACAAATCACCAGCGAAAAGACTATCCGTATCACACCTCCAATAATTAATTTTTTTTTTGCATTTTCTTGTGCCCCATCAAGTGAAGCCTGTTGCAAAAGGTATTTATAGATATAAAATGCAAGGATGCTGAGCACAGAAACTTGTTCTGGATCATGGGATCCAAAGGGATCTCTCAGTCCTTCCCCGCAAACATCAGCTCCTGGTTACCCTGAGCGTTTTAAAAATTCGATAACCATAATTCAGGGCAACTGGGATGGCTGAGTGCAGAGAAGATAGTTGGTCATTTTGTTGCTGTTATTATTGTTAAATAACTGCAAACAACTCAAAAAATCTTACCAGTCTATTGTAAATCTTCCAGAGATCTACTGGTAATTTCATTTTAATCATTTCTGACAGGATTTTAATCACTGCTGCGTGCACACAAACGGTGGGAGTGAACTTTAGCATAAGTTGTTGTAATGGACAAAATTATATACTAAGTCAGGGATAGGCAACCTTTTTGAGCCGGGGGCCGGGTTGCTGTCCCTCAGACAATTGACGGGCCGAAGCACCAAAAATAAATAAATAAATAAATAAACATTAAAATTAAAATTAAAATTAAAAAAGAATTTAAAAAAATTAAAAAAATGCATGCACACTCTCTCAGCCCCAGAAAAGCCATGGCAAAACCCCTGTGAAGATTTTGCCAAGAAAACCCCAAGAACAAGTAATAACAACAATAATCAATATCATCATGGGGGGGCGGCGGCGGTGGGGGGGGCGGCGGCAGGACCGGTTTGGGGCCGGTCCAAAGGCCTTGCTGGGCCGTATCCGGCCCCCGGGCCTTAGGTTGCCTACCCCTGTACTAAGTGCTCTCGTTTGTAGATTAGGGCAGGAATGCACCAGAACTCCAAACTATTTCCTAAAAAACACACTTTCTAACTTCTCTCCATAACCCATATGGCAGTTACTGGGCTCAAGATATATCTTTTTTTAAGTATCTGGATGCCTTGATTTTTGTGTCCTTGGGAACTGGAGAACTGTATTTGCGTGTGTACACACAAACAACTAAGAGATTTCAGATTCAGCAATTTTCATTTTTTAAAGTTTAGTAATTCTCCACACATTGATTTGTTTAATTCAGTTCAGATTTGCTGTGCAATAGAGATATATTTATCCCTCTGGGCTTGCAAAATGTAATGCGATCAGATGGCCATAGAGGCAATTATTGCCTAAGAAACACAGGGAAAGGAATGAGACCAAAGGACTGGCACATATTTGTATAACATGAAATACCATCACTTTATAGTTTGTTGTTGAGGTGGTAGTGGTGGTGGTACCTTCAAGACAAGAACTTCTCATAGGGCCTTCTTAACAAGTTGCTGGCTGCATACGCACAGCAGAAATAATCCAGGATGACACCACTTGAACTGCTATAGCTCAATGCTATGGAATTCTGGGAATTATACTGTGTGGTGACACCAGAGCTCTCTGACAGAGGAGGCTAAATGTCTTGCAAACTTACAATTCCCAGAATTCTATAGCACTGAGCCTTGGCAGTTAAAGAGCCTTGGGGGTGCAGCAGTTAAATGCCTGTACTGCAGCCACTCACTCACAAACCATAAGGTTGTGAGTTCAATACCAGCTAGGGGCTCAGGCTCGACTCAGGCTTGCATCCTTCCAAGGTTGCTAAAATGTTGGGAGCAATTAGCTTACACATTGTAAACCACTTAGGGAGTGCTGATAAGTGCACTGATAAGTGATACAGTGCATTGATAAGTGGTATAGAAATGTACTTGCTACTTACTTTTAAAGTGGTGTCAACCTGGAGTATTTCTGCAGTGCAGATGCAGTCCTATTCAGTGCAGTGCAGGTGCAGCCTGTGTTCCTCTGAGGCTGAGATAGTGTGATTTGCCCAATGTCACCAAGCAGGTTTTTGTGGTTCAGCAGGTATCCAAACCCTGCTTTCCCATAGTTCTAGCTCAATGTCTAGTCCACAATGGCAACACTTTAGTGCAAGTTTGTAAAAAGCTGTTCACCTGTGATTAGAAACAGCTCACAGCAAACAGATAAAAATGCTTTTGTGACTGAGGCTGCTGATACCACAATACAGAATTGATATAAGTTTGACACCGCTCTAACTGTCAGGGCTCCATCCTGGGATTTATAGTTTGTTGTGGCACCAGAGCTCTCTGACAAGAGAAGGCTAAATATCTCACAAAACTACAAATCTCAAAATTCCACAGCACGGTTAAAAGCAGTTGAAGTGGTGTCAAAATGCATTAATTCTGCAGCGCAAATGCACCTTGTGTTAAGAATAGCTTCTCCTATGCTGCAAGTGACTTGCAGTGATATGCAGGGACAGACAAAAACCTTGATGCTATTTGCAAGGCTGTTGAGAGTTTTTGAAGAATCGCTTCCTTCAGTTTCTGCATATTCTATTAAAAAAAACTACCCACAACCTTTCAAGTTTCTTTATATTCATAAGACCTAGCAACTTACCCTACATTTAAACAAGAAAGGTTGTCATGGAACCAGACATTTATCATACTCCCATTGCTATATAGGTAGTTTCAAGATGACTCATACTATACAATTTTGGACACTTTCGCTGCAACAGAAAAACTGATCAGCATCCTACTAAGGTTTTAGAAAGGGGGTGTCAAGTACGAGACCCACAGGTTTTCTTAGATCTCCATTATGACTCATGAACATCTACCACAAAAAAATATTACTGAACAATCTTCAGGGCTAGAAATGTGTTCAACTCAGCACAGAGGCTAACTCTGTACTATACACACTGGGGCTAGAATTTTTTTGCACCAGTATGAGGCACAAACACCTCTGAGTATTCCTTGCCTAAGAAAACCCTATTAAATTCATGAGGTTGCCATATGTTGACAGGAGACTTGAAAGCACATGCATACACATGTTTGGGACACATGTCAATTTATAACGGTTTCTGTTAGTAAGAATGATTGTACAATAGGCCATTAGTACACCCTGGGGTTTGGTTCCAGAACCACCACCACCACCTCGTGGATACCAAAATCCGTGGGTGCTCCTGTCCCATTGTATACAATGGCATAGTAAAATGGTGTCCTTTATATAAAATGGCAAAACCAAGATTTGTTTTTTGGAATATATCTAAAATATAGATATATTTTAATATTTCCAAGTTGTGGATGATTGAATCTGTGGATACTGAGGGCCAACTGTATGCATCTTTAGTTCTGAGGACATATCAGGTGAACATATTTCTGTTATTTCCAAATATTTAAAACCTAGGGAAGTTGCTAGAGCTACAAGAAACAATTTCCTTCATTTAAAATATTTACCACCTAACTGGAGAAAATGAAATGTTCAGGTCAAATTCAGATGAAAATGACATTTAGTGGGGAAAAGAGCCAGCATGGTGTAGTGCAGGGGTAGGCAACCTTTCCCCTTTAAGGGCCGAGGGACTTTAGCTCCCAGAATCCCAGGAGCTATTGGACAACATGGGACTGTTGGCCAACATGGCTGAGGCTTCTGGGAACTGAAGTCCCTCGGCCCTTAAAGGGGAAAGGTTGCCTACCCCTGGTGTAGTGGTTTCAGCGTTGGGCTATGACTCTGGAAACAAGGGTTTGAATCCTTGCTTGGCCATGGAAACCCACTGGAATGACATTGGACAAGTCACACACTCTCAGCCTCACAGGAAGGCAAAGGCAAGACACTTCTGAACAAATCTTGCTAAGAAAACCCTGTACTAGGGTCACAATAAGCCAGAAACAATTTGAAGATGCACAACAACAACAAGAAGAAATTATTAATAACCCGAAGTTCCAGCACAAAAAGTAACCTGGCAGAATTCCTTAAGGGTAGGAATGGAAATCATGCAGTACTCTATATACTGGACTGCTGGTCCCAGCCAACAAAGACAATGATAAGGAATGTTGGGAGTTGTAGTCCAACATCTGATGGGTTGTATCATTCCTACCCCTGCTTAGGGTTTGCCATCCCCTTTGAGGACACAATGTGTTTTTACCCCTTGACAAGCATGTGAAAATTTGGCACTTTTTTGCAGAAAAAGAACTAAGCATAATTTTTTCGGGGGGGGGGGGAATAAATACACATAGCCTGATTGGCTGTTGCTTCTTTGTTGGATGGCTGGGCCCATTCTGGGAAATGGTAATGGATGAGAAAGTAGAAATGGGAGCAAAGTTGCAGCCAAGCATGAAAGATGAAATAATTCACTGGTGGGATTTGTATAAGCCCAAAGAGGAACGAAGAAAAAGAAAAAATAAAAGGTTTGGGGGTAGGGGAAATGAAGGGGGGAAATGAAATCAGTGGTTGACCTCCCCAGGTACTGTAGGGAGACACAGCAAGAGGAACAGAATGGCGTCTGCTTCTTTCTTAACAATACAAACAACTTTGCTCAAAAAAAAAAAAAAATAAGTGTGCTTTAAATCAGTGTTTTTAAACTTTATAACACAGGGGCACTGCCATTTGAAGAAGATCCTTGTCCATTTTCCACAACACATTGCTAAGTGCCTAGGGACATGGAGACTGAAACACATACAAATTGGGGGTGTGACTTAACACATACTTGCCATTTGCATCATCTAGAACAATATTATAACAAGAGCAATACATTTTACACATATACACACACAGGACTAATTATACCACATGAAGACAGAAAACTACAGACCCAATATCATTAGATGCATGCATGAAATTTCTGAATGTATGAATACTGAACAGCTGTTTTTATGGTCTAGAAACATACAGTGTCACGGTCTTTCACAAGTACCTGTATATCAACTTGTGGTTTTAACTTCTTTATTCTCAGCAACTGTTCCAAAGAAACTACTCCAGAAAGATATGTGCCTGTTGATTCAAAACATGTGTCTGGGTCCATAACTACTGGGGGGGGGGG